>CAWUFW010005734.1:0-452500 GCA_963921515.1 Calotriton arnoldi
AGGAAGTTTCGGCTGGACAGGCCAACCCTGCATCGACTGTGTGCCATGTTAGAACCCCATCTCCGTCCCCGCAGGGTGTATCCGACTGCTGTCACCCTCACGGCTAAGGTGATGGCCGCCATGCATTTCTTCGCCACTGGGTCATTCCAGCACACAGTGGGCAGTGGAGGAGGGATGTCCCAGCCCATGTTCAGCAAGGTGCTGAGGGATGTACTGGCAGCCATGATGCTGTACCGGAACAGGTACATCCGCTTCCCCAGGGCTCGTGAATTGGCGGCAGTGAAGGGTGCATTCTATGCCCTTGGCAGAATCCCACACGTCGTTGGAGCCATTGACTGCACACATGTCGGCCTTGTTCCACCACAGGCCACTGAGCACCTGTACCGCAACAGGAAGCACACACACTCCCTGAATGTGCAAGTGGTGTGCCTTGCGGACATGGTGATCACCCACGTGTGTGCAAAGTTCCCAGGCTCGGCCCATGACGCACACATAATGCGCAACAGCATCTTGCCACGACTGATGTCCAATATGCAACAGGATCGTGCCTGTATTGTCGGTGAGTATGTGGAGTGGTGTAGCGTGCTGGCTGTGCGATGCTGTCCCCTGTCCAGTTGGATTAGCAACGGTTCTCTGTGTCCCTCACACCCAGGTGACTCTGCGTATCCGAATGGGGCATGGCTGCTCAGTCCATTGAGGAATCCTCGCACCCCAGCAGACGATCGCTACAATGAGGCACATGGGAGGACCAGACGTGTGGTCGAGCGTACCTTTGGCCTCCTCAAGTCCAGGTTCAGGTGCCTGGACCGCACCGGGGGTGCGCTGGCGTACTCCCCACAGAAGGTGTGCCGGATAGTGGTGGCGTGCTGCATGCTGCACAATCTGGCCATTCGGAAGCAGAACCCCTCATCGTGGATGACGGAGATCAACCAGGGCCCCAGCCCGCAGACCAGGACAGCTCGAGTGAGGAGGACAGCGGAGAGGAGGAAGCTGGTAATGTGCGGCAGCAGCTCATCGCCCGCTACTTCACTTGACGGTGAGTGTCCATGTACGACGGCTGATGTGGCTGTATCTGTGCAGGTGTGTGTGTGCTGTGTCAGGGTGGCCGTTTGTTCACTGCGTGCTGTGTGTCAACGCTCCATGGCCAGGGTAGTATGCCACTGTTGGTGGCTGTGGCATTGTGCCCTATAGCTCTGTGCGATGTGTGTACATTGCTTGTAGTTGTTGACATGTACTGTGTGATGGGTGTGTGACACACTCATTGAATGTGCTCCTGTTCTGTCTCCCACCCCTAGGTCCCTACAGGCCCTCCGGATTCAAATGCCATGCCACGCATCAGGTGCCTTTCCGCCCAAGGTGGCCGTTGTATTCCGTACAAATAAGACACAGGGCACAAACAGCAGTTAGTGAAAAAGGTGCATTTATTACAAACTGTGACATGTGATTGTGTGTAAGGTGATGACAAAAGTGGTGCGTGCAGTGACAATGAGCTGTCGGTCATGGCTGCGTGATGATCAGGGTGTACCCACTGGTTCTATGTCCATAGTCCAACACACACATGCCATCCAGATGGCTGTGTGGAGTGGGATCGTAGTCCAAGTCAATGCAGTGGCTGGTCAAGGAAGGCTGGCGGAAGGCTGGCTGGCTGCCTCACTTGCGTCTGGAGCGTGCGAAGTCCTCCCGGGAGATCTGTTTCCTCTTCGGACGGCCCCTTCCACGTTTGCGAGGGGGTGCCTGCTTGCGACATGCTGGTGGTGGAGGTGTGATCACTGGCTGTGGACGCAGGGGAACTGGACACTGCTGCTCCACCCTGCGCCCCGGCAGGTGGTGGCGGAGGGGAGCTGCTGTCCCTGGCTGTGACCTCACCGCCACCACCAGCTGTCCCATGAGGTCCACGATTTGGCCCATACGGGCGTCCATGGACCTCAGCACCCCCAGCACCTCACGCGTGTCTGAAGCAGACCGGACCCATTGTCCTTGGGCCTCTTCATAGGCCCCAAGGACTCTGGCCATGTGAGGCAGGGCATGGCTCCCAGGGAGGCTGGCGTTTCCCTGACCCTGCTCCTCCTACCAGTCCTGCTGCCACCGGCCTGCCCACTAGCCACATTGCTCACCACGGTCCTCGCTGTGGCTCCCAGGGTGGATCCAGTCGTCCGGGCCACCACCTGCGCTGGGGCTGGTGCCAGCGAAGACGTGGCGGTGGTGGCGGCGGTGGTGGTCGGTGCGGCGATGGTGGCGGTTGCGGCAGTGGTAGTGGCCACAATGACCGTGGGTGTGGCTGCAACGACAGTGGCAGCAGGGGGCTGTGAATGTTCAGCAGCCCTGGATGATGGGTTGGTGGGTAGGAGGGGTCCTGGGGAGCGGCTGGGCCCTGCCACACCAGATGGGCCTGCTTGGTTGTCCGTGTCCGAAGAGGAGGACAGATCCTCCAGATCCGTGTGTCCTCGTTGGGGGCTTGTAGGCTGGCTGTGCTGGCTGCTGGCTCCATCCCCAGCATCCAGCAGTTCGTCACCTGTGGAGAGAATGAGATTTGTTATTGTGTTGCACCTGGCGAAGTATGTATTTGTCGTCTGACATTGACAGTTCGTGCAATCTCGTACATGGGTTTCCCGGAGGCGTGTGTGTGGCTGTAGCATCTGTAGTTGTGTGTGCTTGGCAATGGGACTGTGTGCTGTGCACATGTGGCATGGGACGGATTGGCCATGCCGATGGGTGTGTTGCTGTGCCCCTACTTATTGTGACTCTGGTGTATGCGGGATCCTGGCCCATCCTGGGTCTGGTTTGTACTTTGCTTTTGGGGTTCAAATGGAACGCTTAGGAACGCATATGGCAACATGGGGGCCATGCCCCAGATTCGCATTTGGGAGGGGATATGCTTTTGGGGTTCAAATGGAACGCTTAGGAACGCATATGGCAACATGGGGGCCATGCCCCAGATTCACATTTGGGATGGAATATGCTTTTGGGGTTCAAATGGAACGCTTAGGAACGCATATGGCAACATGGGGGCCATGCCCCAGATTCGCATTTGGGAGGGGATATGCTTTTGGGGTTCAAATGGAACGCTTAGGAACGCATATGGCAACATGGGGGCCATGCCCCAGATTCGCATTTGGGATGGAATATGCTTTTGGGGTTCAAATGGAACGCTTAGGAACGCATATGGCAACATGGGGGCCATGCCCCAGATTCGCATTTGGGATGGAATATGCTTTTGGGGTTCAAATGGAACGCTTAGGAACGCATATGGCAACATGGGGGCCATGCCCCAGATTCGCATTTGGGATGGAATATGCTTTTGGGGTTCAAATGGAACGCTTAGGAACGCATATGGCAACATGGGGGCCATGCCCCAGATTCACATTTGGGAGGGGATATGCTTTTGGGGTTCAAATGGAACGCTTAGGAACGCATATGGCAACATGGGGGCCATGCCCCAGATTCGCATTTGGGAGGGGATATGCTTTTGGGGTACATGCTGTGAGCCATGGGTGCCGAACGTGACATGTGTTGTGGCAGCATGACAGTGCATGGTTTGAGGTGTGTGCATGCTTGACATGGCCTGCATGTTTGCTGTCTGTTGTGATTACTGGACATGGCATTGGACGCATCGTTATGAGTGAGTGATAGTTGTGTGCCAGCCAACGTATTGCAGTTGTCCCATCTCCTTGGTGTGCGTGCTGCCCTGTGCCATGTGCATCACTGCAGTGCTCGGGGGTGTGGCCCATGTTGTGTGTTGTTGCTCACAGTGTGGTGTGCGCTTCATTGACTTCTGGCACATGGTTGGTCATGGGCATGTGTCTTAGCGTGACTGCTGTATGTGTGGCAGCTGTGCGGATGACATGCCTTTCATGAGACTGGGGCTGACGGATGGGATGGATGGTATGTTGTATGTGCATGGTGTGTCTGTGAGTTTGATGGGTTCAGTGGTGTTCGTGTGCATTTATGTTGTTCCGCTCTGTTGCGTCTAGTGTTGTTTGTCTTACATAGGCGTAGTTGTGGGGTGTGTTGTTGACAGGCAGTAGGGGCTACATGGACAGGACTTCAATGGTGTTTCGGTTGTGTGTGATGAGTTGCACAGTGGCTGCCGTGTGGGACTATATTCAGTGTGGCTTGTGCATGCAGACGTGGCTCCTTGGGTGTTGCTATGTCTGTGATGGGTCATGTGGGGTGTGAGTCTGTTGTTCATGTCCGTGTGCACATTGTTCACTTGTTCGTGACGGTGGGCGGTGCTGCGTGTTCGTCTGCTACGTGACATGTCCCATGTGTTGGTCGTGTTATGGTCCGCATGCCTCCAGTAATCCAGCCCTGTCCAGTTTCCCACCTGCAAGTTGTTCGTGCGTGCACTGTACTGGATGCCACATGGCTCTAAGCGGGGGTGCTCCATGTTGCAGGTCTGTGGGGGTGGGGGGTGTTGTGGGTCGTGGGGGTGGCTGGACACCCACTGACACCGATTGCTGTGGACCGTGATGTCTGCCTTTCGGCTGTCGTGCACTGCGGTGGCTGACACGTGGCTGTGGGGTGTGGGGATGCTCCTCCTTGCTGTGCTGTGGGACTGGGGCCTGGTGTGTGTTGTACTTGGGCTGTCCACCATCCCACCCACTGCACTTTGTGTTCCTGCCACTTACCTGTTACTTGTCGGTTAGTGCAGCTGTGGCGGACACATGGGTGTGGTGGGTGCTCGTTGTGGCGCTTCTGGCATATTTGGGGACCTGTTGGTGGTTACGTGGCTGGCTTAGTGTACACATGTCCCCACGCATCTTACAGTTGTTCGGTTTGGGCTGTGTGTGGTAGTGTCTGTTGCATGTGTGTGTGATGTGTTGTGTATTGTGTGCTGGACATGGGGGTGTTTGTCCCTGGGAGCTGTGGCATGGTGGTAGTGCATGTGAGTACATAGCGGTGTGCTGGTATACATTAGTTTGTACTTACCAGCCTCCACTCCCCCTGTTAATCCGGCGAGGATCTCCGGATGGATTACGACTCGCACCTTCTCCTCCCACGCTTTGAAGGTCTTAAAGAGCGCGGGATTCCCTCCGCCAGTGACGGCAGCCAGCTCTCTGTTTTTGCCCTCCTTCTTCTTGACCAGGCTCTTTACGTCATTCCAACGTTTGTTAATCTCGACTCTGTTCCTGGGCAGGGTCCCGACTGCATTGACTTGGTCTACGATCCGGTTCCACATTCTGTTTCTGGTGGCTAGTGGTGTGTGCTGGACCATGTTCCCATAGATTTGTGGGTACACCTTGATGATCTCGTCGACCATGACCGTCAGCTCCATGGGCGTGAACTTGGGCATTCTTTGTGGTGCCATGGTGTTTGTGGTGCTGGTGCGGTGTGTGTTGTGTAATGTGCAGGGGGTTTGTGGTGCCGGTGTTTGGTGGTGGTGGTGGTGGTGGTGGTGGTGTTTGGTGGTGGTGGTGGTGGTGGTTGTGATGTGTGCGTTTCTGTGGTGTGCTGCTGTCCTTGCTGTGTCACTGTGTCCTCTCCTCTCCTCTCTGGTTTGCAATGTAGCAAGGGGTTGTGGTCTGTGGGAGTGCTGCTTTTGTACTCACCTATGTGGGTGTGTCCTCATGGTCTGTTGTTTTCAGGTGTGTTGTGTCTGGGGTTCTGGCCTTTGTATTTTTTGTTTGTCCGGGGGGTGTTTTCGGGATGTGTACTGTGCTTGTGTATTTGTGCGTGCCTTGCTGTGTGGACTTGTTGGCCATGTTGTGTGCTATTGGTTTTGTGTGCGGATGGTTTCTGTGCAGGTACGTTGGCGCCATGGCTTCTGCCGTGTCGATTCTCATCGGCGTTGTTTGCGCTGGCGGGCGGTATATTTGTTGTTTTTCCGCGCTCATGTCGGTGCGATCGTAATTTCACGTGCGGTGTGTCGGCCGTGAGGGCGGGAGGTTTTGTGTTGTCGTGCGTGTTTCCGTCCGTGGCGGGCGGTTTGACTCCGACTCGGACGTTGGCGGGCGGTATTTTGTGTGCTTTTTCCGCCGATGGCGGTTTTCGGTTTGTGTAATCGTAATGGCGTGGTCGGTGTTCAGGCGGTGTGTGCGGGCGGATTTTTGCCGCTTCCATGCCTGGCGGATTTATTTACGCCGGGTATCGTAATGGGCCCCTTATATACAAAATATTACAAAATATACCAAAAAAAACACAATACTACACTTTATCGATATTTTGTCACAACATTATTATAACATTCGATATATTGTACTTCGATATTTTACTACACATACCAATATCGAAATTTTTGATGTCGATATGCAAAACATCGATATTTTATACCATCGATATTTTACATTCGATATTTTGGTATATCGACATTAAAATTTCGATATTTTGACTGCTCACCCTGCCAGCCATCAACCAACCCATGGTCCTCAATAAGTTGCCTTAATGCTTTGAAAACCTTGGGTTTACGCCCACTATATTTGTTATTCTCTAGCTCCCTTGCCTGGCACTCCAAGTGTATTTTAAAATCCCCACATAAGAGTAAAGGAGTATCCCATAGGGCCAGCTCCACATTCAACCCTTCTAGAACTGCTTCTTCATCAAGATTCGATCCATAAACTGTACATACGACTATCTTACTGCCCCCTATTTGACACTCTGCAATGGCCCACCTACCATAATTATCTGATAATGCCCGCCCCGTCCCAGAGATCCCTTGTCGAGCCAATATAGCCACCCCCTATTCATAGTCGATTGCCGGGAAGCAGTGATTAGTGAAAATCCAAGCTCTTTTAAAACCATACGTTTGGCCCAGGGTATATGTGTTTCCTGCACACACAGAATATCCGGTTTCATCACCCGCAGATCGTCCGCTACCCGCTGCCTTTTAATAACATTGTTCAAGCCACATACATTAAACGAACAGATCCGTACCCCGGAGGCTACCTCCCTACTAGCCATAGCCAAACACCCAATCTAATACCTTACATATCAGTCTTTGCATACAAGTACTCATATCTTTTTTTTTGTTCTGGATTGCTTTTTTATTTACTACCCCCACCCCCCTACCCCTACCCCTCCCAACCTTCAACCTCACCCCCCAGTGCCCCTCCCCATCCCACCCCTCACCCCAACCCCTGCCCCCCCTTCCCCCCACCCTCTCCCAAATACACGGGCAATAGGGCTAATGGCCCTTACGATGGGGAGTAGTTTGCTTCCCAATGTCCCCCTTCCCTCTCAATCCCTTTCATCACAAAAAAAGATACAACCCAAAACTTAAGCTATAAAACATCATTAGCAGACCTTTCAGGAGAAACGCAAGCTATTGCCTTACTCTGACTCTACTTTTAGATAGACTGAAGGTATTCCTTTGCTTGCACATCTGATATAAAAAAACGTGTTTGTCCCTTATAAATTATTTTCAACGTAGCAGGGTTTAACAAAAAAGCTTGCGCCCCCTTGTCCTGAAACAGCGTTATTAATTGACGCAGCTGCCACCTTTTTTCCACAGTATAGTGACAATAATCAGGTCTGACAACGAACTGTGCCCCCTTCCCCGCCCTCTTTTTATCAGGCCTTGCAAGGTCATAGACAGCCTGTCGCGCCAAGAAATTATTTAAACAAATCAATATTGCCCTTGGCCTGACATCAGATTTCCCAGCTTTAGCCACCGCTTGTTTAAAGGGAAACCTATGAGCCCTTTGAACTTCACTAGCCCAGTTCCACATTGAAAGTTCAGGAAAAGCCTCCGTAAACAGTTCGACCACAAAGTTCCGAACATCACGTCCCTCTGCTCCCTCCGGTATTCCAAGTATCCTTAGGTTATTTCTTCGTAGTCGATTTTCCAAATCCACTAGCTTAAGTTGGGTGTCGTCTTTATGAGAGCTCATAGCCTCCAACGTCGCCTTTTGAGCCACCACTTCGTCCTCTAACGTGGATATCCTTGCTTCCGCTTCATTCATCCTGTCCGTAAACTCATTACAAACCTTGGCAATCCTCCTCACTGTGTTCTGTAATTTCCGACATGCCGTATGTGTTTTTAAGTTTTCTATCCGCGTCTCAGCTCTGTGATCTACTATACTCTGGTAGATTGATTCCAGTGACACTGCTCCATCTTGTCTTTCTTCAATCCCTTCCAAACCCTGACCATCAGTTTTCAATCCCTCAGCAGTTGTCTCCAATGAGGATGAGGTGTCCCACATCAGGTTATTCACTGCTTCAGCTAACAAGTTTTCCTCCTTTGCTAGCTCTTTCTTACGAACCGTAGACACATGGGCATTATCAAATGTCCCAATTTAAGCTGTTTTGATCACTGCCAACACTCATTAATGAACTTTCCTGAGACCGTGACTTTTGCCCTAAAATACCGTCATCGTCCGAGGTGTCCGAAGGATCTGATATAGAAAAGAACTTTTCCGCCGAGTCACTCTCCCTACAGCCGTCATCCCCCCCTACTCCAGTCTCAGCCTCCTCCAATCCGCCATCAGCCAAGAGTCCCGTAATAGCAGCGTTTTTCATGGTTTTTAATTTCAAATCGCTCTCTGTTATATTCATTATTAGCAACATTCTCTTCCAACAATGGCCCTGGCCCTCCAGCCTTTACTCCACTCACCGGGATGTTTTGTAATAAGTCAGTCTTTTTTTTTATAACACCTTCTCCTAACATCGATTTTTCCAGTGTTTTTCCTTTTACTTCAGTGCTCATATCAGTACTAGCCAAGTGTTCTATTGGCCCATCCTTTTTAGTCTTAGGGGCCGATTCCGATTCGGGCCGGAAACCCACCCGACCGACTCGGTACGGGAATATAGTCCGACCGACACGTACCGGCGCCGTCCGACCCGGGTAGTACGATGAAATGCATGTGAATCACGACCGATTCATACGGAACTCAAGCCGAATGACCGACCCGGACGGAAACAAGCTATCCGGCCGGGAAACCACGCGAATAGAACCGACCGACACGCACCAGGAATCAACCCGAACGAAACGTACCCGGGAACTCCGACCCGCGCAGTACGATGCAATGGGTGCAAAATCAGACTGATTCGCACGGAGCCCAAGCCGTACGACCGACACGCATACAAAAGCCAGCCGAACAAACACAGTACTCCGCGACCGACGCGTACGCCGCATATGAAACCTAGCTGAAACACAGCGGGAACGACTCGGAGAGGCGTGCACGAGACAACTGCAACGTCCTACTCGGTCAGAAGAACGTCTCCTACATGCACAATAATTACAAATGAAAAAATACAAAAAAAGAGGGCCAAACAAGCAATGACAAAGCCAATAAATACAGGGGGGTAAAAAAATGGAACAAGGACACACCCCCAACTCCACCTACATAAAGGCCACAAATCCCTACCATGATCCTTTGCAAATTCCACTGACCTGCCAGCACAGAACACCATCAGACAGCAAACACAGACACACACACAGCTCATCCAACACAAAAGCCACATACCATTAGCACCTCAACAAATAGCACCCTCACACACACCCAGCAAAACCTACACTCACACACCCTCACTTGCACACACACACACACATCAATCACCACCACCACCCATCACCATGCCCCTAAAGAAGAATCCAAAGTTCCTAGATAGTGAATTGGAAGTCATGGTAGACGAGATCCTGAGGGTAGAGCCACAGTTGTTTGGCACATTGGTCCAACAGACCCCCATGGCGCAGAAAACCAAGATGTGGGCGAGGATCGTCGACAGGGTCAACGCACACTCACCGTGTTTGCGCACAAAGGAAGACATCCAGAACAGGTGGTATGATGTGCGCAGGAGGGTCAGGGACCTACTGAAGAAGGATTACCTCCTGAGCCAGCACACCAGCAGTGGCCCTCCTGCCAAACCAGTATACCTCAGGCCCTGGGAGGAGAAGGTGCGGGCCATCCTACCACCAGTGAGCGTATATGGACTAACAAACATCCCAGAGCCTGGTGAGTACACAACAAATATACACAATATTGTGTGACAATACACACACATCACTGTCAAGGGGATAGTCAAACCATGCACCCCTAGCAAATCCACAGCAACCAAAAGATAATCATCCCAAGATGTGTATGTTAGTCAGATAAACACAATACATGCCATGTCATAGTGATATGTAACTGTGTCATGACATGTACAAACCCAATAACAAATAGAGCTAGGCAGTGGCACAAATCTAACCAACAAACACTGTCAGATATTTAGCCACCACTAGAACACCACCTCACAGGGAAGCTCACTGAAAGGAAGGAATCCTGTGTATGCTGGTGAAGTCAGTGTAGCTAAGAGCATGATGGGAGTCGTAGTAACAGATAATGGGCAGCCTCACATTTGGCCCATCAACACCACTCTGAACCATGCTCACAACACAGGGAGTGGAAAAGGACTGACAAGATGGCTGACACTGGGTACTGCTGTGGGGAGCACAAGGCCCTGCTGGGAACTGTGCACCAACAAACAACAGGACCACACTGTCAGCCATCTTGCCATTGCTGTCACACTCACACACAGTGAAGTCCACTCAAAAGGAAGGAAGTACGGGCATGCTGGGAAGGGGGTGTAGGCAATAGCATGATGGGAGTTGTAGTCACAGATATTGCTCACCCTCACAATTGGCCCATCAACACCACTCTGAACCATGCTCACATCACAGGGAGTGGATAAGGACTGACAAGATGGCTGACACTGGGTACTGCTGTGGGGAGCACAAGGCCCTGCTGGGAACTGTGCACCAACAAACAACAGGACCACACTGTCAGCCATCTTGCCATAGCTGTCACACTCACACACAGTGAAGTCCACTCAAAAGGAAGGAAGTATGGGCATGCTGGGAAGGGGGTGTAGGCAACAGCATGATGGGAGTTGTAGTCACAGATATTGCTCACCCTCACAATTGGCCCATCAACACCACTCTGAATCATGCTCACAACACAGGGAGTGGAAAAGGACTGACAAGATGGCTGACACTGGGTACTGCTGTGGGGAGCACAAGGCCCTGCTGGGAACTGTGCACCAACAAACAACAGGACCACACTGTCAGCCATCTTGCCATTGCTGTCACACTCACACAAAGTGAAGTCCACTCAAAAGGAAGGAAGTATGGGCATGCTGGGAAGGGGGGTGTAGGCAATAGCATGATGGGAGTTGTAGTCACAGATATTGCTCACCCACACAATTGGCCCATCAACACCACTCTGAACCATGCTCACATCACAGGGAGTGGATAAGGACTGACAAGATGGCTGACACTGGGTACTGCTGTGGGGAGCACAAGGCCCTGCTGGGAACTGTGCAACAACAAACAGCAGAACACCACTGCCTGACATCCTGAAAGCCAACTTGCACTCCCTGCAATGCAAGCACGTTGCATGGTGGGATATCTGGCTGGGTGGGAAGGAGGACTGACAGCACTGACCATAGTTACAAGCAGCTCTCCTCACACCCCCCCTCAACACAAACTCCACATAACCCACCTGGGAGAATGCAATGCCTCACAATCCAAATGAAGATCCCACAAAGAACCACCACCCTGGGTAATGCTGTGTGAAGCACAGGGACACTCTTGGGACTTGTAGCCAAACAAACGCCAGGACAACACTGACAGCCATCCTGTCAGCACAGGCACACTACCCCACAGGGAAGCAGAGTCAAAAGGAAGGAAGTATGGGCATGCTGGGAAGGGGGGGTGTAGGCAATAGCATGATGGGAGTGGCAGTCACAGCTCAACATCCCCCACCCACAAGGCCCAGCAAGCTCACACTGAAGCATGCACACCTCACAGGGAGTGAAAAGCCACCTCAAAGATGTCTGACACTGGCCTCAGCTGTGGGGAGCACAAGGCCCTGCTGGGAACTGTGCACCAACAAACAACAGGACCACACTGTCAGCCATCTTGCCATTGCTGTCACACTCACACACAGTGAAGTCCATTCAAAAGGAAGGAAGTACGGTCATGCTGGGAAGGGGGGTGTAGGCAATAGCATGATGGGAGTTGTAGTCACAGATATTGCTCACCCTCACAATTGGCCCATCAACACCACCCTGAACCATGCTCACATCACAGGGAGTGGATAAGGACTGACAAGATGGCTGACACTGGGTACTGCTGTGGGGAGCACAAGACCCTGCTGGGAACTGTGCAACAACAAACAACAGGACCACACTGTCAGCCATCTTGCCATTGCTGTCACACTCACACACAGTGAAGTCCACTCAAAAGGAAGGAAGTACGGGCATGCTGGGAAGGGGGGTGTAGGCAATAGCATGATGGGAGTTGTAGTCACAGATATTGCTCACCCTCACAATTGGCACATCAACACCACTCTGAACCATGCTCACATCACAGGGAGTGGATAAGGACTGACAAGATGGCTGACACTGGGTACTGCTGTGGGGACCACAAGGCCCTGCTGGGAACTGTGCAACAACGAACAGCAAGACACCACTGAATGACATCCTGAGAGTCAACCTGAACCCACTGCAAGGGTGGCATGCTTCATGGTGGGATAACTGGGCTAGGTGGAGAAGGATGGCCGGATGTCCACCAAATACAACCAATGCTGGCCATGCACACACCTCAACATTCACATTGAAATGCCCCAGGTATGCAGGACAATGTGCTACACCAATATCAACCTCTTACTGTGACAACTTAGGACAATGCAATGTACATGCACGCATCCAGAGGTACAGTCACAACTGTCAGGTGTGTGAACCATTGATGCCTGTAGAAACATAACATACAATGTGTGTCTCTTCCAAATACAGCTGATGATGGGGACACAGCAGCAGGCGAGGAGGAGTCCCTGTCCCAGGCTCCGGGGGACACTGAGCTCACTGGTGTGGAACAGCCTCTGCCCTCCTCGGATGGCGAAGACCTACCTGGCCCCTCCGGTGTGAGTCATCATGCAGCACCAGCAGGACCAACATCTGCACCCCCTGCACCCACCCCTCCAACAACTGCCAACACACAGACCACCCCCGCCGACACGGACAGACCAAGGACCACCGATGACAACAGCACAGGGCCCCAGGCCCACCGTGGAGCAACGGACAACAACACCACTAACAACCCCCAAGGGGGCCTCGGGTCACCTGTGCGTGCCACCGCAGGTCCTGCACATGTCGCCAGGGGTGGTGGGAGGGGTGGTAGACATAGGTCGCTGCTTGCAGAGGGGTCTGTACTGCATGATGACCCACAACTGGCACGCATTGCTCATGCGTACCAGAATAGCACCGGAGAGGTCAGACAGGTAGTGGGGATCCTCAAGGACATACAACAGCAGCAGGCTGCCCATCATGCCCGCTTGGACTCCCACATGTCCCGTGTGGAGACACACATGTCTCGCATGGAGTCCAAGTGGGACACATTGCAAGAACTCACAGCGGTGCATAGGGACATATTGACATGCCTCCGCCAGATTAGCACCAACATGGCCACTCCTCCCTGTGTGCCCACAACATCTGGTGCTGCAACAACTGACACTGCCACAGGGAGGGAGGAGGACTCTGGCGGAGACTCCCCTGCACCGCAGCAGCCTGCACGTGAGGGTCCCCCCCAAAGAAGAGGTGTCGTCCGAGGAAGGAAAACTGAGAGGTTGATGGCCACGTACATCCACCAGGAAGCCAACACCTGTTCCAGAAATTCTCCTTTGTGTGCAAACTTTTCACCCTGTCGAATGCAACACAACTCTCCCACATGACATGGGGAGTTCAAGTTGGACTAATGTATCATATGACTGTGGACTTCACTCAGGACATTTCTGCTACCAAGACTTGCAACTCATCTGGGAACTTTGGATCACAATCCCAATGTACAGCACCCACCATCCTGTGCACTATACACACACACATTTTTGTAAATAAAATCACTAGTACACCATACTTGCCTCTGTTGTTATTCAAATGTGGATACTGTTATGGTGATGATGATCTGCTAAATTACACTGTGTATGCTAACTGCTACAGCAAGTACAACACCGTCATGTGAGTCATGGTGACGTGACACATATGAGGGAGACACACCACTAGGGCTACACAACACAGAGACACCAGGGCCATCGGACTCATTGCCTACAGTGATGTTGCCAGGAAATACTGTGGAATGCACAGACACCACACCTATTCAGAGTCTGTGTCAACTAGCCCACAGGTGCAGAAAGCAAATGTCAGTCAGATGTGTGACCACAGACAACGCACATCCCAAAGTGAAGCACAGGTTTATTACACATTAGCAACATGTTGTTTCCACTACAAATGCAAGGTTTACCCACGTGGCAGTGCGCCACACAGTCAACAAGTGCAGAAGATATGAAGTCCAGGGGTGTGTGGCACATCACTTGTAGGGAAACTACTGCTGCCACCCTGAAAGCTGAATCATGGTGTCGGGGGATCCAAGTTGACCAAAGTACACAGTAAGCACCCTGTGAAGGACAGACATGACACACAGTTAAAATCACTGTAGAACAGGACAGTACTGCAATACTCATGCCCAATACATGTCACAAGACAACTACACAAAACCAAGTTAGCATGTCAGAACTGTTGGGGAGTTCAGACTACCTGGAAGGACACATTGCTGCACGCATCCACTCAAGTAGCACACGGCCACACTAAAACAGCACCAGAGCTCCACCCACACAAATCATGCAAACTCACGTCATTCACATTACATCTCCCTGGATACTCACATTCAGCTGAAGAAGTTGGTGATGAGCTGTGTGCGGACATCACCATCATCATCATCATCATCACTGGCATCGTGGTCCAGGCCAGGATCCTCCACAGGTGGCGGACGTTGGTCATCGTCATCCAGGATGAGAGGCAACTCCTTCCGCACTGCCAGGTTGTGTAGCATGCAGCAGACGATGACAATCTTGCACACCTTTGCTGGGGCATATGGGAGGGCCCCTCCTGTCTAGTCCAGGCAGCGGAAGCGGCTCTTCAGGAGACCAAATGTCCGCTCGATCTCTCTCCTGGTCCGACCATGTGCCTCATTGTAGCGCAGCTGGGCTGGTGTCACAGGGTTCCTGAGGGGTGTCAGCAACCACGGCATGTTGGGGTATCCGGAGTCACCTACGGACAGACAAGTTCACATTAGCTGAGTTGTAAAAGTGGGCAGAATACTACAGAGCAGAACACACACAATGGTACAAAGTCAGTACACACCGACAAGCCAGGCACGCTGGTTCTGCATCTGTGCCATCATCCTCGGGATGCGACTACTCCTCATCACGTAGGCATTGTGTGCTGAACCAGGGAAACGGGCACACACATGTGTGATGCTCATATCTGCAAGACATACCACCAGAGCATTGATCGAATGGTAATGTTTCCTGTTCCGGTATGCCTGCTCATGTGCCTGTGGTGGTACCAAAGCCACATGTGTCCCATCAATGGAGCCAATGACATGTGGCATCCTCCCCAGGGCATAGAAGTCACTCTTGACGTCAGAGAGTTGTTGACGTGTAGGGAAATAGATGTACTGGTTCAGGCATCTCAACATTGCCTCCAAAACATCGCGTAGCACACGGCTGAACATAGTCTGTGACATCCCACCGGCAGTCGCCACAGTGTGTTGAAAGGTACCGGTGGCAAAGAAGTGTAGGGCTGCCATTACCTTCACCTTGGGGGTCAGCGCCGTAGGGTACGGCCGGCCAGGTTGCAAATGTGGTGCCAAGCGCACTGCCAAATCCTCAATCAGCTGCCTGGTGAAGCGGTACCGTCGGATGCTGTCACGTTCCACCATCGTTGCCAGGTCAGGGAATGGTCTATGGACAGCTGGAGCCCTGCAGTGCATAGGTTGAAGAAAGAAAGATTGTCAGTCACCCCATATATGTGCCATTCACCATACTCAATTTCACATGATACATCATTACGAGACACAAGTACTTGATGTGTGTGCCGTTCTGTTCGGACATAACTGGCACCTACATGGCCATCATCTAACTTCTCAGTACAACATGTGTGGACAACAGGTTCCAGGTTGTGCTATGGGAAACCATTAGGCTGTGTCACAGTACCCATTTACTGCTGTCACGTTCCACACACACACCACAGTGACATGTCTGGACAGATGCACCACAGGCATCACAGCTCATTGACAGGTAGATTCCCAGTGACCCTGTCTTGCCACATGGACACTGGCATGACATGGCGTATCATGTACACGTCAGAAAATGAAACATGACTCCCACAGGTAGTGGCCCCTGTCGCCTCCGCAGGACAGACATGGACGCCAGTGACGCACAACATCAAAGTCCATGCACAAACAACGTTGATGTGGAGACTGTCTCCCATCGTGCACATGGAATCAGAGACATTGGAAACACAACATGCACACAGACTGTGGAGGGCCATCACTATTGTGGCAATGGGTCACCCTGTGATGTACATGCCTTCCCCCATGGGACCCTGGGGGTATGTGACATGTCATACACATACACAACCTGGAAATGTGACCATGCCACATGCTCCAAAATGAACTGTTGCACATCACAGTGGTCATGTGCACAACACACAAAGGACCCTGTCCCCATGAACACATGCACAGCCTGGGTGTGGCTGCCCACAAGTGCCACCACAGAAACCACATGTCTACCCCCATACACAGAAAAGGTAATGCAGCCTTACATGCCTTAGGAAACAGTGTGGACTGGGTGTGGTGTTGTAGGTGTGCCCCTGAGTCTCTGGCAGGTATATGTGGCTGGCATACGTTCACCAGTGACAAGCATGGTGACATATGCGAGTGACCTGTACAGGTACGCGTTGTACAGCAATGGACCGATCGGTGTGCCCGGCCGGCCCATTGCATCTGTTGTGAGCGTGTACGCGTTGTACAGCAATGGACCGATCAGTGTGCCCGGCCGGCCCATTGCATCTATTGTGGGCGGGTACGCGTTGTACAGCAATGGACCGATCGGTGTGCCCGGCCGGCCCATTGCATCTGTTGTGAGCGTGTACGCGTTGTACAGCAATGGACCGATCGGTGTGCCCGGCCGGCCCATTGCATCTGTTGTGGGTGGGTACGCGTTGTACAGCAATGGACCGATCGGTGTACCCGGCCGGCCCATTGCAACTGTTGTGAGTGTGTACTCGTTGTACAGCAATGGACCGATCGGTGTGCCCGGCCGGCCCATTGCATCTGTTGTGGGCGGGTACGCGTTGTACAGCAATGGACCGATCGGTGTGCCCGGCCGGCCCATTGCATCTGTTGTGGGCGGGTACGCTTTGTACAGCAATGGACCGATCGGTGTGCCCGGCCGGCCCATTGCATCTGTTGTGAGCGTGTACGCGTTGTACAGCAATGGACCGATCGGTGTGCCCGGCCGGCCCATTGCATCTGTTGTGGGCGGGTACGCGTTGTACAGCAATGGACCGATCGGTGTGCCCGGCCGGCCCATTGCATCTGTTGTGAGCGTGTACGCGTTGTACAGCAATGGACCGATCGGTGTGCCCGGCCGGCCCATTGCATCTGTTGTGAGCGTGTACGCGTTGTACAGCAATGGACCGATCGGTGTGCCCGGCCGGCCCATTGCATCTGTTGTGGGTGGGTATGCGTTGAACAGCAATGGAGCGATCGGTGTGCCCGGCCGGCCCATTGCATCTGTTGTGGGCGGGTACGCGTTGTACAGCAATGGACCGATCGGTGTGCCCGGCCGGCCCATTGCATCTGTTGTGGGCGGGTATGCGTTGAACAGCAATGGAGCGATCGGTGTGCCCGGCCGGCCCATTGCATCTGTTGTGGGCGGGTACGCGTTGTACAGCAATGGACCGATCGGTGTGCCCGGCCGGCCCATTGCATCTGTTGTGAGCATGTACGCGTTGTACAGCAATGGACTGATCGGTGTGCCCGGCCGGCCCATTGCATCTGTTGTGGGCGGGTACGCGTTGTACAGCAATGGACCCATCGGTGTGCCCGGCCGGCCCATTGCATCTGTTGGGAGCGGGTACGCGTTGTATCCCGTCATACGCGTTGTACAGCAATGGACCGAACGGTGCGCATGCGTTGGCTGGGGTCTGGCATGGCAACGGACGCGTATTCGAAGCTTCAACGAGTCTGATGCAGTGAATTCAGTTGGCCAGCCACAACAATGTTGCAAAATCATGGGTGTCATGAAGTTGGATTTTTGAAGGATGCTGTGGGCGTGTATTAGTGCTGCTATTCCATGGATTGGTCAGATTCAGAAGATGCAAACGACTTGGACCTATCACTTTGGACACATGGGACAGTATCTGCCTCTGCAGCACACATATAATGCTGGCTGTTCCCCTGAGAGCTCACTTGCCTGCACTACATGCTCCAGGACGACATCTGCCACCAACACTGCTGCTGTCTCTGCATCCTCTGGCTACTGCAATGGCACGTACTGTGGAGAGAGCCCCAGCCTTCAGCCTTGAGGAGAACCAGGCCCTGCTGGACAGCCTCCTTCCACAGTACAGCAAGCTGTATGGGAAACCAGGGGAGCAGGTGAGTGTGCTGTCCACTGCCTCACTAATTGTGCATGTTGTCTGACTAGCAGGACTTTCAGTGTGCACACCACTGGCTAGCAAGCTCACTGAGTAGTTCTGACCCCCCAAAGTGTGTAGTTACATGCACTGAACAGGTACAGTGCAGTAACAGTGCATTCCAACAAGGTTTACTTCCCATGCAATGATACCATGTAGTAACTGCTGGCAAACTGTTCATAGCCATCGTTGCACTGCCTGTGTACATCATATGCCCCAGTGATTGAGACATGTATATCCAACTGTGTGATGCACGTATATGTTGCATGTGTAGTAATGGCATTTTCACTTTGTCATCCTCACAGGTTGATGCCCACCAGAAGCAGGAAATCTGGCTGACCATCGCCCGGGCAGTAAGATCCGTGGGGGACTACAAGCGCCGGATCCGCAACTGCCAGAAGAGGTGGCAGGACCTTCGAGGCTGGACCCGGAGGATCGCAAGGGTCCAGCTGAAGCTGTCGCCTCCTCGCAGGAGGGGCGGACACCGGACCCTGACCCCCACATGCTCAGGATCCTGGCGGTGGTCTTCCCTGACCTGGATGGGCAGCTGAAGGCCAGACAGCAGCAAGGAGGGGGTGAGTCCATGACAGCACTGTGCACTTTGTCTGACATGCTATGTGCCCTCCTCTGGCCTGGTTAAACTTCCACAGTACATCAGTCTTGTGGTCCAGGACCCATGTCCCTCTATTGTGACATGCCCACTCCTCATCTGATACGCATATGTGTGGCCCTTACAGTCAGGAAATTGTGTCACTTGGGGACTGTGTCATTGCATTTTGCTTTGCTCAAGGTGGGGGACAGCATTTGTTCCGGTGACTATGTTGTGGGATTCATGGGTGGGTCAATTGCTTACACAATGTCCAAGTTCTGACATGTAATATGGGTGTAACTTTGATATGTGGTCCACTTGCTGATCTGATTCACCACATGTCCCTGGGGTATTTGGCACACCCTCATGCTGCGGGTGGGAAGAATGTTTGGGCCTCAGGAGTATGTATATCAAGTGTGTCACACATGCTTAGACACCTGCCTACTGTCCAGGACTCATCCCTCTTACAGGTGGAGCTGGACAGTCATGCCTACTCCAGGCATACAATACACTCTGTACTCCCACTCACGTGGATCATCTGACATGTTGTGATCAGTGACATGTTCCCTCAGGTGTCTGCCTCTGTGTCATTGTGCTGTGGCTTCGTTGTCAGGACTACTGGTATGTTTGTCGGTTAGGGCTCAGCATGCCATCTGAGATGTGACCATGAGAGACGATACTTCTGTGACTTATAGATGTTTGATCACTTGACTGTGCACACAGGTGTATGCGACTGTGACTTTCAGGCAGCTGTTATTCATTCACAGCACACTGTGAGGTGCTCAGGTTCTGAGAGTTGTGTTTCATGTCCCCCATATGTCCAATTGGCATGACGTGGACAAATACTAGTTCAGATGATGTGGTGTGTGGGGGATGGACATGTGCACTTGTCAGTTACATAACTTGCATTCCCCATGTCCTAGGATTGTGACGCAGTGCAGACTGTTGTTGGCTGGCTGCCATGGCCATGTGAATGGAGACAGTGATGTATGACTTTGCAGGCATGCCTGTGCCATGGCATTTAACTTACTAAGAGTGATCCTGCAGGGGAGTTACATGTGCAACATGCACCCCATTGTGGCATAGACTATCCGGACATGGGTGCATCATGGTGTCTGGTGCTGGTATGCATCACATGCATTTCTATTTAGACTCTGGCCATCCCTTTCTCCGGACACCTGCACTGACTCAGTGGCAAGAGATGTGATGTGTGCATGTTCACATACTTCACCGTGTTCCCTGCAATGTCCAACAACTGTGTAGGTGGTGCATGTGTCCACACTGGGGTCTTACCATCAGACAGGCACCAGACAGATGGGTGCAAGGGCAGGAGGGGTGTGAGTCCCATGGTTGACCATCAGACTGACAATTGGCTTCTCCAAATCTGTGTGAGGAGTTTTGGCAATGTTCAACTAAGGATGCCAGGGCTGGCTCTGTAAGTGCTGTACTTACTGTGGTGTGTGCGGTCAGTGCAGGTGACTGATGTTTGTCTGTTTCCCTAATTGTTTGCAGATACATCCACGGCCACAGGAGGGGACAGCTCCACGGACCAGGAGGAGCTGCGGAGCCAGACTGGGTCAGCATCCGACGAGTGGTCAGAGGGACCCAGTGGCACGGAGGGCGAGGGGAGCCACACCGAGGAGTCCTCAGCACCATCCACCTCAGCGGAGGACCACAGCAGCTCGGAGGATGACTCCCTTGTGGAGGCGGGTGTCAGCAGCCACCACACCCCAGCTAGTCTGTCTGGCCCCGGCCCCGCCACCACCACCACCAGCACCGCCCTCCCATTGGCTCCAATTCCAGAGGTCCGTGGAGGCTCCTGTGTTCGGGAGCATGTCTCCTTCGTGCCAGGCACCGCACCCCCTGCGTCCCCTGCTGCCCTGAGTGAGGAGTCTGTGTACCTACTTCGGCAGCTCCATGTAGGGCAGACAGCAATGCTGAGTGTCCTCCATGCACACACCACGCTGTTGACACAGCTGGTGTCGTTCATGGAGGGCATCTCGATGGGTATGTCTGCCCTAAAGAGGAGCAATAAGTCCATGGACTCCTCCCTGACGTCAGCAGTGTCCCTCCTCCAACAGTCCCTCCCCCCTCCTACTTCTGCCCCATCCACACTTCCTGGCACCCTACCTGTCCAAAGCACATGCACACCTGCACAATCACCCAAACACACAGACACGAGCAGCACAGACACACCAAAAAGAAAGGCAAGACGTGCACACAAGCATCCTCAGGGGACAGATACCACACACACAGGGGATGGGGAACAGACACACACAGGCATCCACAGTCACTCCGCAGTCCTCCAAATCCTCTCCCTCCAAGACCCCTTCCCTTGCCTCACCTGCAACCCCACCTACACAGCAGCTCTTCCTCTGTGACCTCGGCCTCTTCCCCTCCGATCCTGCAGATCCGGCATACCGGGGGAAGAGGAAGTCCACCCACACAGAGGGGAGTGCCCCTCGCACCCGGACACCCTCCCCCAGGCGCAGGCAGACTGAGGACCCCATTCGGAAGTCCCCCCGAACCAGGAAGGGCAAGACCCCACCACCACCACCACGCAGCTCCACCACCCAGTCTCTCTCCTCCATCCCCCAGGCCACCACTCCACAGGTTCCACCGCCACACCCTGCCCCAGGTTCCCCCACACACCGATACCGCATCCCCAAACTGCTTAGGCCCTCCCCCTGCCACTTGCTCTTCCACCCCCAACCCAGACGCTCAGCCTGTTTGTGCCACTGGTGTGGAGACCGGGTCCCCCCTCTGTCCTGCCCACCTCATCTGCCCCCCTTCCACTCCCTTGGAGGCATGCACTGCAGTGGAGTCCACAACCACCCCGTCTGACTCGGGCACTGCAGTGGGGACCCAGTCCACTCCATCAGACCAGCCCACTGCAGTGGTTGCAGCACCAACACCATCTGACTTGTGCCCTACAGTGGTGCCGGCCCCCCCTGAGTCAGACACCTCCACTGCAGTTGCCGGTGACACTCCTGCACCCACCACCCCTTCACTGCCTCACTCTGGCATCCCCTGATCCTGTCCCTGCGGTCCCTGGCCTGCCCCTTGTATGCCCCTCCAAGGGGGATGTCCCTCGTCCCTACCAGTGCAGGCAAGCAATGGGTGACAAGTTGTCACATATCACCCTGTTGGGACTGTGTATTTGGACTGGCCATTGGCCTTAGTTTAATTTGGACTTCTGATTTTTGATTGACATTTGCTGAATAAAGCCTCTTTTTGTTTACTTGTGGTTTTTCTTTTGATGTACATGATGTAGATGAGTATCATCATGCATTTGCAGTTGTAATAGTGTTCAGATCAGGAAAATGAAGTGTTGCTGTGATGGACTCCATGTGGTCCATGGGATATGTGTCCTGTTGTAGTCTGGATCTATAGCATCCTCTGCTGCAGTCTGAGGGTGTGATGTTCAGCATATGACACAGGGATGTACGTTTTGCATTTGTAAATTAACATCTTTGTTTTACAGTGATGCACATCTGGTGGGCTTACCACTGTTCAATGTTTCTATTTCCCTGACTGTGTGCCCATCTCCACTGGACATGCAGTTTAGCACACCAATGTTGAAGGACTCATCAGTGTATACAGTGCACCTTGCTTGACACGTGTTTTGGGTGTATGCAGATGACTGACGTGACACTCCCGTACCCAGGCTGATGTGAGCAGAGCCTTCAGTGTGTTGTAGTTGTTGACTCACTGACCGAGTGTTCTGCCGACATGTTTGAGTCGTGCACAGACAAGGTTTGGCACAGCGGACCTTCCACAGCAGTGGAGTGCCCTCATGGCAGTGTGTAATCCCGTGACATTGCCTGGGCCCGTGTTTTGTGTTGTGTAAGCATGTCTGTGCATGTACCCTTCCCTTTTCCTACACAGGCTGTGTCCCTACGGATGTTCCTGTTTCTGATGCTTGCTGAGTTGTTCTGTGTTCATCCAGCATCTTGGACCTGGTTACTCCGGGATGTGGGTGCATGGCAAACTAAGGTTCATCAGGTTGTCATCCCAGGTTGTCTTTGTTGTCAGGGCTGGGGATGTGGGCAAACGCAGATGGGACACATTCAGGATTCCCCTTGGCACTTGTTGGTTACACATGTCATGTAATTTACAGTCTGTGGTAGCTTTCAGTGATTGTGACACGTTGTGTGTGTGACTGCTGCCACTCCTCAGGGTCAGAGCTGCAATGTTGGAAGTTGTGTACGTGTGTTCTTTGTGTGTCACCTTGTCTTCTTCATTGGTGTGTGACTATGGCCGGGATCCCATTGATTGTGGTGGATTTCACGTCATGCCCATGTACCGCGTAGTGTGCAGTGTGTCAGACATTCACGAGTCTTGTTGACTGGCCATGTGTGATGGGTTTCTGCACCTTAGTTCCCACCACCACCCCTGGGATTGTCATGGGTGCATGTGCAATGTCACCAGTCCATGTGAGCTTCACTGCTGCACATTGGTGGAGATCAAGGTGTGTGGTGTTGAGTGTGTGCAAATGTGAGTTGTTGCACGGCTAGACCCCTACCTCCATATTGGCCATGGCTGGCAGGCCGTGCTGATTGATTTGTGCTTGTGTAGGTGTGATGGTAGTTTGTTGCTCAGGACACATGGCTGTGGTTTACAGTGTGAATGACATCTACCTTTGTCATCACAGTGGGATTATCATGCAGGCTAGTGTCACCACAATGTGGGGTCCCTGGGGGTAGTGATGTGGTGGGTCTGTCTCTTGCTGTGTTAGTTGCTGTTCCTACAAGCTTGTGTGACATGTGTAATTTGGGCTCCCCCTCATCTAACAATGCCTCTTTGCCCACATAGGGGAATCCGATCCATGAGTAACATTTGAATGGCACTGTATACACATCTGTGTAATTGGAATTCAGGCCTCCTCATGTGTTGTGTGGTTGCCTGGGGACACTGGCACACACCCCCATCACCTGTTGTGTTTGATATGCAGTGTGAGTCTGCCTGTTTGTGTTTGTGCATTTGCACCACTGCATTGGCATATCTTGAGTGTGCCATTGGCTGTATGTTGTTTGGTGGCTTTCCCCTGCTGTCCCTGGGACTCCTAGGTCATCAGTCAGCACAATAATCATGGTTTGTATGTCCCATTGCTGCCATGGTATGGTATTTGTTCACCTGACATCTACAGTCTCCACAGGATATCTACATTTGTGTGTCCATTGGTGCAGATATGTGGGTCTGCATTATGATGGTCACTTCTGTCATTGTGTTATTTGTGAATGTTGACAATGTGAGCCCCCATGGGTGATGTTTGTATGCACATGGCCAAAACGATGTTTTATTGCCACTGCACTGTTTGCCTCACCCCATCTATGTTGCTATGGGACACAAGCACTACTATGCCACTGATGTGTTTGTTGTTGAGTGACCAGGAATCATCCATGCAGTTTGGCTTTGGCAGCTTTTACCCTGACTACACTTACCTTTTGATCACTGTGGTGATGGGGCTTTGGGCCCCATTGCCACACTGTTCAAAAGGTGCATCAGCTATGGACCCCACACCTACCTTGTGGTCACTGTGGTGATGGGGCTTTGGGCCCCATAGCCACACTGTTCAAAATGTGCATCAGCTATGGACCACACACCTACCTTTTGGTCACTGTGGTGATGAGGCTTTGGGCCCCATTGCCACACTGTTCAAAAGGTGCATCAGCTATGGACCCCACACTTCCCTTTTGGTCACTGTGGTGATGGGGCTTTGGGCCCCATTGCCACACTGTTCAAAATGTGCATCAGCTATGGACCCCACACTCACCTTTGGTCACTGTGGTGATGGGGCTTTGGGCCCCATTGCCACACTGTTCAAAATGTGCATCAGCTATGGACCCCACACCTACCTTTGTGGTCACTGTGGTGATGGGGCTTTGGGCCCCATTGCCACACTGTTCAAAATGTGCATCAGCTATGGACCCCACACCTCCCTTTTGGTCACTGTGGTGATGGGGCTTTGGGCCCCATTGCCACACTGTTCAAAAGGTGCATCAGCTATGGACCCCACACTCACCTTTTGGTCACTGTGGTGATGGGGCTTTGGGCCCCATTGCCACACTGTTCAAAATGTGCATCAGCTATGGACCCCAAACCTACCTTGTGGTCACTGTGGTGATGGGGCTTTGGGCCCCATTGCCACACTGTTCAAAAGGTGCATCAGCTATGGACCCCACGCTCACCTTTTGGTCACTGTGGTGATGGGGCTTTGGGCCCCATTGCCACACTGTTCAAAATGTGCATCAGCTATGGACCCCACACCTACCTTGTGGTCACTGTGGTGATGGGGCTTTGGGCCCCATTGCCACACTGTTCAAAATGTGCATCAGCTATGGACCCCACACTAACCTTTTGGTCACTGTGGTGATGGGGCTTTGGGCCCCATTGCCACACTGTTCAAAATGTGCATCAGCTATGGACCCCACACCTACCTTGTGGTCACTGTGGTGATGGGGCTTTGGGCCCCATTGCCACACTGTTCAAAATGTGCATCAGCTATGGACCCCACACTTCCCTTTTGGTCACTGTGGTGATGGGGCTTTGGGCCCCATTGCCACACTGTTCAAAATGTGCATCAGCTATGGACCCCACACTTACCTTTTGGTCGCTGTGGTGATGGGGTGTTCAACCCCATTGCCACAGTGGCCATGGTCGGCTTGCATTGTGGAGGCCACACACATTTATGTGTGACACATGTGCTAGGGGGTCACATTGTATGTTCAATGTCATGTTCAGTGTTGTAGGCATTTGACACAGACTACACACGCTTGTCATGGTGTTGGGGGGATGTAATTTTCAGACATTCCTTATGTGGGAGTATGCTGGTTGTGTCATGCATTACCTGTCCTATGAGTAGGGGTGGAGGTAGTGGCAGGCATCCATCCCCCTAAGGGTGGGGATGGTAGTAGTGACAGGCATCCAGGCCCCCATGAGTAGGGGTGGTGGTAGTGGCAGGCATCCAGCCCCCCCTGAGTAGGGGTGGTGGTAGTGGCAGGCATCCAGCCCCCCCTGAGTAGGGGTGGTGATAGTGGCAGGCATCCAGCCCCCCGAGTAGGGGTGGTGGTAGTGGCAGGCATCCATCCCCCTAAGGGTGGGGATGGTAGTAGAGACAGGCATCCAGGCCCCCATGAGTAGGGGTGGTGGTAGTGGCAGGCATTCAGCCCCCCCTGAGTAGGGGTGGTGGTAGTGGTAGGCATCCAGCCCCCCTGAGTAGGGGTGGTGGTAGTGGCAGGCATCCAGCCCCCCCTGAGTAGGGGTGGTGGTAGTGGTAGGCATCCAGGCCCCCCTGAGTAGGGGTGGTGGTAGTGGTAGGCATCCATCCCCCTAAGGGTGGGGATGGTAGTAGTGACAAGCATCCAGCCCCCCATGAGTAGGGGTGGTGGTAGTGGTAGGCATCCAGGCCCCCCTGAGTAGGGGTGGTGGTAGTGGCAGGCATCCAGCCCCCCCCTGAGTAGGGGTGGTGGTAGGGTGGTGTTGGTGGTAGGCATCCATCCCCCTATGGGTGTGTATGGCATTGGTGATGGCCATCCCACCCCTATGGTTCTGCTGTTGCTAATGTACGTCATTTGTGCATCCCTATGTGTGTGTGACATATTTTGGGTATGTGTTGTTTGTTTGTGTTGTTGGTGTTTGACTTACCGTCTGCGCCGTACGCGTCCGTGCCGGTCCCGGTAATAGATGTAGAGTATAGGTAGGACCTGCGCAATGGGATTCATGCTTGGATCATCTTGTTCGTGTTTCTCGTGTCTTCGACTCGTACTCGTAGCAGGCTTGTTCATCTCGTAGCCGTGGATCGTCTTGTGGCACGAAACGGAGCTTATGTACGGCTCACCCGGATGCTCAAACGTCCCGGACGTAGCAACGGGTTCGGCGCGTACGGAGTGCGCATCGTACTCGTCCGGCCGGAAGGTGCTGTGTATTTGCTTCCGTACGACTCGATTCGGCGTTTACGGATCCGGCTCGGGCGGGGAACAGGAGCTGGATTGGGTAAGTACGGCTCGCTCGGAATCTGGGTTGTTATGCGCATCGTACTTGTTCGTTCGGACGAGTGTTCGAATCGGTCGGGAAACACGCACTCGGCTGGTTTTTTTTCCGGACGAATACTGTTAGGTGCGCTTCCGGCCGAGATCGGAATCAACCCCTTAGTATCTGCTTTGACCATATGTGGGGTTAGGTTCTTTTTTTTATTTGCCGCCGCAAACATTTGGGGTACTTTTTTTTCTGGATTGAGCAATAAAAAATGTAAAAAAAGAAAGAACTGTTCTCATTTAATGCAAAAATGAAAGAAGTGGTTAAAAATACATCTTAGAATAACTTGTATTGACCATCTGGAAAATATTTAAACTATAGTAGAAATTTGATGAAATGTACATTAAACTAATTTCTCATTCTTTAGTTCACCTATATGATACTGTGAAAACATCACACATAAATCATTAGTGAATTTGTCAAACAAACTGAAAATGCTTCTGCTTCTTAGATGGAGATTGTTTTGCATTACTTTTTTATTTGCATGTTGAATTTTCTGAAATATCTTGCATTTTGAAATAATATTTTAAGATGATATATACTGTGTATGTGTCTGTAAAAAAGAAAGAAAAATAATCCCACTTACCTTCTATGTGTGATGTCCTCCTCGTTTGGGTCTTCGGGAGGCAGGTAGGCTCCAGGAAACTGCAGTAACCAATCCTGGCGCTGTTCGCATGCTGCATGAGAGCAGCGCCAGGATTGGAGGAAGCGGCCTCTCTCACCGCTCCCGAGGCCACTGGAGCCCTATGCTGTCTCTAACCCAGCTGTCTAAGACAGCTGAGTTAGAGAGGTTTAAACTGCGCATGTCTGGCTGTCCATCGCAAGACGGCTGGCCAAAAAGACATTGGGGCCGATTCCGATCTCGGCCGGAAGGGCTCCGAATCGGATTCGGCTTAACCGGATCCGATTCGGAGCCCTATTTCCCGACCGATTCGTACGCGCGTCCGGGCGAGCGAGTACGATGCGAATTCGCCGACCGACTCGTCCGGGCGTCCCGACCGCTCCGACTGACTCGTTCCCGGGTCGAACCGCACCGACCGACTCGCTCGGACTCGACTCGCACCGCGCAATGGAGATGTTCCCCGGCCGGGTGAGTACGATGCGCGCCGCGAGCAGTCCGACCGAGCCGCGCACTCCAGCTCGAAAGAGCAGTCGGAGACGTACTTTGGGGGTCCGTGTCGGACCCCCCTGTATGCGTAGCCACGCGAGTCGCACACAGGGGGGACCCATGGGTCCCCCCTACCTGTGCGTTTACGGCGCGAGTCGCTTCGACACGTACCCGCTGTAGGGGGCGCCCTTGACCGCCTCGCACCCATTGAGTCAATGGGAGCCCACGTACGCGTTGTACGACGGGCTCCCATTGACTTCAATGGGAGTCCGACCGACTCGAGTCCAATGGCATACGTGCGCATCGTACTCGTTCGGTCGGGCTGCCAGAGTCCGATTAGGTCGGAAATCTCTCCGAGTCCGGCTCGGTCGGAGAGATTTCCGGCCCGAATCGGAATCGGCCCCATTGTTACTTTAAACCTAAGTGCCCTGCCTTTCAATGCTTTCTGCTGCTGCCTAAGTGGCAGCAGCAGAAAGTCCCCACCCCATCATAAAATGGTAATTTATTACCATTTAATTTTTCTATCACTGGGGGCATTTTTTTAGTGGGGCGACGCTCCTCCACCTTAACGGAGGAGCTGCCCCTGAAGAATCCATTCTGAGAGTGAGATCCAATCCAGTGTTTCTGTCTCACTCCCCTTTCCTTTTTGCTAGCGATTCTTACTGCAGGAGTGTAAACCATATTTAAGATCCACACAGGTGTGCTGGGATGTCAGGGGTTTTCAGCGAGTATATTCATCAAGAACATGACAATAGGTCAACTTAAGCTGTCTGTTGGCCAGACCTAATGACATCTGGAGAAATCATTTTGGACATGTGAGAGATTGCTACCAGCTCTTCGTCACTTTACATTTTTCACATGGCACTTTTCCATATATTCCTGATAAAGTGTCCTTTGAATTATAAATAATAACTGCTCCGTCTAATTAATTTCTATCATTAATTTCCAAGAAGGAAATCAGTTCAGTCAGAATTCGTGGTAATCATGTACTGAGAACCTAATCTAAAATTCAATTTAGCTTCAAGCAATCACAGCTTAGCTTCTTGATTAGGTACTACTGGCTTCTTGGCAAGGCTTTCTATTGCACAGATTCTAAAGTCTTAGGTACTGCCAAAATGTACATCTCTAAAATAAAAAGGATGTAGCATAAGACAAATCTGTTTTTTCAATTACTTGCAAATGTTTAAGTATTGTTATTTTTAAAGCACTTACTGTAAACAAGATAGAAAGGTTTCCACTGCGGCAAGTGATAACATACACAAAAATTGACAAGCACTTCAGAAAAAAGGTTACGCTTAACTTTTGTTGCCACCTACCCTCCTTCTCAAAATTCATAGTTATATTTCTTGCATGATTATATTGTAATTGTAATTCTAAACTTCATTTATATAACGCTTACTACCCTTGACAGGGCTTTGAAATGCTTTGCGTTGAGTAGCACGCTACTTCGGAGCCCAAGGTTAGCATTAAATAGGTAGTAGATTAGTATATGTGCTTCCTTTTTCCTTTCAGACTAGTTGTAGTAAGTTTGTTAAGTGTATGCTCTCGAGATTTTGTGCATTTACTGTAGTGCTATGATAGAGCTGGATTAATTGGATTGCCTTAGAAAAGGGAATACGTGAAAGGTTAATAGGAGTGGTGGACATGTGCACTTGTTAGTTGCATGACTTGGATAAATGACGGAAGGATTTTGAAAGGATGTTTGGGGTCCATAGTAGTCAGAAAGGTTTGGGATGAGACAGAGAGTTAGGGGTGAGGCAGAGGTTGTTTTTTTTTTTTTTTTATTTAAAATGTGTTTTCCAATAACTAAACTTTAATATATACATGTTTAGAGACATCCCCAAAGGTCTAAACATATAGCAAAATGTATAAATGCCTTAACACATATACACATTACACTTATTAAACTTTCTGCATAAGGCACAAATCCTACTATGGGCCTGATTCACAAACTGCACTTTGTAGTACATCTACTTACAACTCTTTCAAAAAAGCTCTTATAGAGGTATAAGGGGATAGACCTGAATAAGTAAATGTAGCGTGGCGAAATGATCACTTAATAATATTACATCTACCAATTAGGCCTAAATATAATCTATCCCACTTTCTGAACAGGGCAGCTACCGAGTTGATGTCACATACCGTGAATCAGAATTGGCTGTGATCTCGGTCTTATTCAAATTCAATGTGTACCCTGAGCCTTGCATCCTCGATTGCCAACAATGCCTTTGCCAGAGATGATGTGAGGATGGCAATGCCATCTGCATATGCTAAGAGCTTAACTTCCCAGTTATGCGGTCTCAGGGGTGGAATTAAAGAGGATAATTTTAAAGCCTGAATAGAGATCTAGATAGAGAGCAAATAATAGCGGGGAAAGGGGACATCCTTGTCTAGTGCCCTGATGGATATGGAAAGTTGAGGAGAATGACCCCATACAAGTGATCCTGGGAGTTAAGGAGGTAGAGTGATTTGCTACTGGCTAAAAACCCGGGGCCAAATCCCATTTCAGACATAGCTGTCCACAAATATTGCCAGGACACCCTGTCAAATGCTTTTTCAGCATCCAACAGGATCATCCCAGCAGGGCATTCTGATTCACCTCCAACATCCAGAGCAGATATGGCTTGATTAATATGGGAAGTGGTGTCCTGAGAAGGAACAAACCCATTTTGCATCGGGTCAATTAGTGAAGTTATAAATGCTGCAAGTCGATTCGATAATACCTTAGTGTAGATTTTAGAGTCGCAATTAATTCATGAAATAGGATGATATGAGGAGCAATTGAGCGGATCCTTGTTCTTCTTTACAAATATATATATATATATATATATATATATATATATATATATATATATATACCCCAAGATGGTGGTGTTGATACTAAAGAGGCAGAGAAATTCACTAGTTTACAAAAGAGAGGGTACAGAATATTTTTAAACAGTTTATAACATTTTGACTGGATGGAGTCTGGGCCTGCTGCTTTAGCCATTGCTAGCTGTGTGATAGCCGTGTCAATCTCTGCCCTGGTTATAGGGGCATCTAGCCCAGCCCTCTGCTGTGAGTTGATTAAGTCCCACAACCTGTAAAAAGCAGTCAATCATACCCTGAGTGGCCCGACAGTCTTCCTTATACAGATTAGTATAATATTGATGGATGACAGATAGTATCTCGGAGCAACTGGTGACAGTCTTGCCATTAGCACCCTTATGCCCGAAATACATTTTTTATTATTTTTTTACTTTAGCTGAAAGGTCTATAAATGACCCATCTCCTCACAATTCTCAAAACACAATAAGCGCTTCGCCCGATATTTAGAACATGCCCTGTCCCTGATTATCTTCTTAAGCTGCACCTGCAGCATTGTCATTTGTCCGAATACATCTGAGATGCAATCTTGCTTGTTTGAGTACTTGTATCGTAATGAGTATTCCAAATCCAGCCTATACCATAGCTTAGCCTTCTTTACCTGCTCCTCTTCCATTGAGGATGATAAACCTGGTAGTCTGACCTCAAATTAAGACATTTAGGGCATGCCAAACCATAATAGGACTAGCCGAGCCTCTATTTATGCTAATAAACTCGCACAAACATGACCTTATAAAATGAACCTATGCAGGATCCAACAATAGCTTACGATCAAAATTCCATTGATGCAGGGATTGTATATGGACCAAATGACTTGACTTGATAAATAGTGATAGAGGGTTGAGATCTAAAATAATCCTAGGATATTATTTGATAGACACAATGGGTTGAATACTATGGCTGACAAAAAACATGTCTAAATGAAAGGATGTACCATGTGGGATAGAATAAATGGTAAACTCAGGTTCACTACCTCGACAGGCCTGCCAGACATCCCAAAGAGAATATGTGACAAGAATTTGTTGAATGGCCGCCCTGGACTTTTTCATACGCCCCTGGATGTTATTTGCATATGTTGTTGAATCCACCCTGGGTGCATAGCCAGATTAAAATTCCCACAAATAATGACTGGGTCTGGCCACATGCTGAGCTCTCCAAAAAGAAGATTAAACATTGTGTGGCCATCGGTTTTTGGGGCACAGACCGCACATAGTTTTAACTGCAGATTATCATCATTACCTGATGAACAACCCATTCGCATCCCTTGGAAAGTAACAACACTCCCCTCTTTGGAATGGCAATCCCTGATGCAGCAAGAGTATGATAGCCTAAGCTACTCAGCTTATAAAGCTTACTAGGCTTACTAGTAGTGAGATGGGTCTCCTGCTTACAAAGAAGATTAGGTCTAAGGGTGCAAATACCTAACCTTAGCCTTGTAACGCATACCATTGATATTCCAACTAAGAATCAGAATCCCCTGGTTGCGACCATGCTCAATATTATCTATTGATAGGTGAAAGTCTACTCCCACGCATGATTCCTTCATAAAACTCCACAGCCTCACCTAGTATTATATCTCCTCTTTTAACTCTTATGGGACCCCCTTGCCCCACCAAGGTTATTTTACTCTGACCTGACACCTTGTGTGCCGCCTTTCCTTCCCTACTGACCCACCCAACCTCCCCATCCTATCCCACCCCACCACTCACTCCCAAATCTATTCCTACCCTGCTCAGCTGAGCAGCACTTGAATCCTTCAATGTGAAAACACATTGTTCCATCCCCCCCCCCCATTTGATGAGTTAGCAACCCGGCTGTGAGCAAGCCCCAACTCCAGGTTTGCTTGCTCGATACTACTAGCAGTGTTAGTATGGCCAGGAAAAAAAGATAAGGAGAAAACAAAAGTGCCGCCCAGCGTAGATCCGTAGACCCGTATGCTGACAAGTGATTTTACTCCAAACCAGCATGCTGAAACAGAAGAAGAGAAAGAGAGAATGTGACACAGGCAGCCAATTGCAAACATTTTTTTTCTTTTCCTTTTTACCTTCTTAAAAAAAAAAAAAGTACCACACCCTATGGGGTCAACCCATATTAGGCAAATCAGGTTATAGAGTCAACACACAGATCATTAGATTCATTATATTTGCCTCACTGTTTTAACAAGTCCTGTGCCTGTGCTGGATCTTGACAGTACATCGTTTGGCCTTGAAGCATATCTTTAGATTGGCAGGCTCCAATTAGGAGACCATGGCACCCAACTTTTGAAATGATGGCATAGTCTCATGGAGACGGCTTCTGCTTTCTACAGTCTCTCTGCAGAAGTCCCATCTCACCAAGAACTCCACTCCACAGGCTTTCACTGCCTTTTTTGGGTGGGCCAGCTGAAATACGTGTTGCTTGAACAAAAAATTCCCCACGTATATCAGAATAGCTTGTGGATAATTTGCTGCCATACTCTTATTTGGTTTGTGGAATGGGAATCTATGGGCCTGCTCTATCTGGCTGTCAATGTCCCAATCACTAAGTTGGGGGAAAGACTGCTGAAATAGGTAGACAGTATAGTGTCTGGGGGTCATACCCTCGTTCCCCTCTGGGATTCCCAGTACACGAAGATTATTGCGCTGCATCAGGTTTTTCAACAGATTCCAATTTCTGCGTCATGACCTGCAGTCTGTCAACATGTTGTTTTATTTCGTTTTTGACACCTTGTGCTGATTCAACCAGACTGCCAGATTGAGGTTCAAAGTCATTAAGGCAACCGTGTAGAATTTCCATATTTTTAGACATTTTTCACAGTCCACTTGCGTTTTCAAATGGGAGGTCTTCGAAGATTGATGCAAGGGAGGGGAAGGTAGGGTCTATAGCAGCAGGCCCAGAACCCAACCCTGACTGTCCCGATTTTGCCATCAAGGTGTTAGTCGCTGATTGGGCACTCTCAGAAATATTATCATTATTAATAGCAGACAACTGAGATACCCCTGTACATGTCTTTCTCGGTGTTTCATTGGTGGGAGTTAGCTCTCTTCCTTCGGGATCCCAAAGTAGCTCATCTTCACTGGTCTCTCCAAATGTTTCTGTACCACCGAGGTGTCTTTATGCTATATCAGTATGGGTTGGATCCTTTGTGAGGACTACAACCCCACTTTTTCTCACCGCTCAAGGAACGGGTGTTTTCACATTCACAGTCAGATCGCATTCGCCGTCTGAGCCTAAGTCAGATGTAGCCAAACTGCCAGTCTTGGGCAGGTCTAAAAGTGAAAAAAAGCTTCCAGAGCCCCTTGGTTTTTGTGAGAGACATTAATATTACAAGCCCCTGAGCATGCGGCCCCCTATAGTAGTCAGCTGAGACCCAACCCGCCCGATGAGATCTCTGTCTGTCGTAGGCACGGATGACATCTGGGCAGTACTGCCCTCAGTGCCTACATCCGCCCCAGCCCTGGCATTAACAAAACCATTCATGTTGGTGGCAGTTTCAGTATTATGCACTGATAAAGGTGCCAGTGAGCCAGACAAGGTAGGCCCAGCAAACACAGTAGGCATAGTAGATGCAGAGGACGCATCGAAAGGAGTGGCGCAGGTATATGAACCTGAGCCCATGAGGCCAAAGAAATCCACCAGAGTTCTCTTTACAGAGGGCTGTGAAGAGACTTTGACGGATATACCGGCAGAGGAGAAATCTGAATTAGTGATTACATTTGATACCGGTATTAAGAGCTCATGTGCTGGCTCTGACATAGGCTGCAGAACCCCAGTCACACTGACTCTCTCATGAGGTATGTCCACTGTGTCAGAAGCACCACATCCGGCAGGGGTACCGCCACCTGCGTGAGACACCTCCAATAATACAGAGAAATCCATATTGGCTGCAGCTCTACGAGGCTGTTTTGGCATTTTTTGGCTCCTTGTGCAGTGCGCCGGGAACCTTGGGCCGTCCAGGCTCCCTCGGCTCACTCTGCGGCCAGGATTAGGTGGTGACATGGGTGTTAACTAACCCCCGCCACTTCGCCTGCTACAACGGTCCCTGTGGCCGCATGCTTTGACTGACCCCGACACGGCCGATGAGCGCTTGTGCTCGCGCTTATGCTGCTTCGTCACCCACGTTGGAGATTCGCCCCCTCTGCTGAGTGCCAGGCTGCAGACAGAAACGGGAAAAATAAAATGATAATAAAACCATTTTATTATCATTTTATTTTTCTTTCTGCTGCAGGCAGCCAAGTCTAGGTGGGGCAGGGCAATGACAAGTGCATGGGGAGGAGTAGTGCACACTGTACAGTGCGAATGAAGGTTTGGCCGGCTGTCTAAGGCCGTCCAAACTGTCATGCGCACTTTGATTTCTCTCCACCCGAGCTGTGTTGTACAGCTGGGTGGAGTAGAAGCACAGGCTCCTAGGACCTGAGCGAGCGTTAATCAAGCCCGCTCAGGCCAATCACAGCGCTGCTCACATTAGAGCAGCGTCTTGATTGATGTCTAGGAGCCTGCGCTGTGTGCAGGGACCCCGAGCAGAAGAGTCCCGAGACAGCGGCAGGCAAAGCAGCAGCAGGTAAGTGTTTTTTATTTATTTATAATATTCCCCCTACCCCCTATGCCTCACCTTATTACCCCCGCCCACCACTTGTTATGAAAGAGAGCCGCTACTGGCCAGTTGGTCCTTCTATGCTGACTCTGTTGGATGTACCAAGTAAGTTGTGGATGTGCGAACTAGGGCGGTAGAGTAGGATGATAGTAAATGGTGCATGATGAGAGTGTTTAACATCATTTTGAAGTGGGAGAAAGTGGAGACCAGAAGGTTGATTCACCTAGACGTTTGGCACTACCATTGGCAATGATTCTAACCTGTGAGTATCAGGAGATCTCAAAGGAGGGATGTTCCTCGTATTAAATTCAAAATTATGAGTAGTTAACTATTCGAGTTTTTTGTGTGTGTGTTTTTTGCATCGTTGTAAAGTTAGTTCAATTTGGTTCATTTGTTCTGTTGTGCAAAAGAGAGAGATGTGTTGGGTTTTTTGTACATTCTTTTGTATACAGTTGTGTTCTGCATATCAATGTGTTTTTTTTTAAGGGGGTTCTGGAATGTTAGGGAAGTGTAAGCCCGTTGCTCCTCCACTGCTGGCTCTGCTTGATGTACCATGCTGATCTTCCTTGGAATAAAACTTTATTTACCTGGATCTTTTCAATGAGACTGTGAGAAATTGGGTTATGAGCCTTGGTCACACAATAGCTACAATTCCTTCCAGTGTGAACCACAAAACATTACTAAATTAAACTCGCAAATTAAATGCAGTCAGTCTTAACTTATGGTTCAATTCTGTTTTATTGTTATTTCCCAAAACAAACAGAAGATAACAAGAGTAAACAGTGCTCAAACGACTGCCAGCTGGCAGTAAAATGCAATTATGGGCTATGCAAAGCCCAAGTATACAGTCTAGCAAGCCATGTATATACAGTAAAAGAACATAACCCCTCCCACCCTCTCCCACCCATCCTCCTTTCAACCCTGCATTAGGCTCTGCACATCTTAAACCTCTATACCCCCATGTTATTCTGGGGTGGGAGGTGCTGCATCCTCTGGCAACCGTAACAGGCATAAGAATCTAGGACACGTAAGCTCGCGGAACTCCTGCGCCAACAGGGACAAAAAGGGGAGCCAGGCTTCTCGGAAATCAGCACCCTTCCCGGCAAGTGTAAGCGTTATTTTTTCCATTCCCAGAATGTGCCATAAGCGGGACAGCCAGCCTGTATGTGTGGGGGTTTGCTGGGTTCCCCAATGTGCCAAGATGTTCTGCATAGCAGTTCCCAACGCTAACCCTATCAGGTGGCCCCTCCTGAATTTCAGTGGGTACGTCAGTGGGTCTGGTACCCCCAACAGAATATGAGCTGGAAATCGAAGTAATTGAGTCTCTAGATGTTTGTCGATGTCGTCCAGTATTTGGACCCAGTAGTTTCGGATCTGGGGGCAATCCCACAAGAGGTGAATCAATGTGCCTATCTCACAGCAGTTTCTCCAACAGGCTGCGCTAGTGGATGGGTTGATCTTGTGTACTCTCTCCGGAGTATCGTACCAATAGGTAATCACTTTTGTGAGTGTTTCTGTCAGGGCCATGTTACTGGCCGTGTGACGAGCTCTATAACATATACCTTCCCACTCCTTGTTGCTAAGGGGTCTCCCTAAATCTCGTTCCCATCTGCCCCGTCCCGCATTATGTGTATGTGTGTTGCGCTTATTCAGCATTTTATATAGATCGGAGATTATTCCTTTATCTGAGGATTTTGACAAAAGCCATTTTTCATAGACAGTGAGGTGCCGACTGGCTGCGATTCTATTATGTGGCTGCAGTGCCTGAGTTGTACGTACAGGAGGCGCTCTGTTTCTGGAATGCCAAAGTCAGCCTTGATTTGTGGAAACGAAAGTGCCCCCTCGACATCAAAAAAGTGGCCCATACAACGGCACTGGGATGGACGCCACGCCATAAAGATTGTCTCCCCCATTCCTGGCTCAAAGTCCGGGTTATTTAACAATGGGTTTAGTGGTGACGGGAAGGTCGTGAGATTGTGTTTAATATTAGTCTGGTCCCATGTCATCATTGTTGTCCGAGTGATATCCGAAACATATAGGCTCTGAGGTCTATGGGCTTTCTTTAAAAAGGGAATTTTCATTAGGGATGTGCCCACCACTGCTCTGTCCTGAAACAGCCAATGTTTCCCTGATTCTGTTCGGTTCCATTCCACTAAGTGCCTCAGCTGCGCTGCTTGATAGTACAGCTGTATATCGGGAATTCCCAGCCCACCCTCAGCTGGGCATGTCTGAACTGGGGTGGTGGAGTGAGCTAAAGAAGGATGATGGATTAAACCCAGATCAGTTGACTGGGGGTGAGTGTTTGATTGGCTCAAACGTTCCGTCCATCATCCCCTTTTGTATCGCACCCTCAGCTGGGGGCAAGACACTAAAACTCCTTTTCATCCTGGGTATACGACAATGCCATATGTATTGCATGAGCTCCGTTTGCAATTTAAGGATCATGCCCGGGGGCGGGCGCAGCGGAAGTGCCTGAAACAAATAAAGTATCTTAGGGAGGACCGTCATTTTGATAGCAGCTATTCTTCCCAACCAGGAGATCAGGTGGGGCTTCCATCGATGTATGTCAGCACGTACTTGCCTGAGAAGTTTGGAGTAGTTAGTGACAGCAGTAGCGTGCGTAGAGGCAGCTATTTGAATTCCTAGGTAGGAGATTGTGTCTTGAGAGTGAGACCATTGGAATGGGTGTTTTCTTTTAAGTCGTTCTACTGTCTGCGGGGGAAGAGAGAGATTAAGGGCTACCGATTTCTCCACGTTTACTTTGAACCCCGAAGCCCTGCCAAAATCGTCCAGTTCCTGTAGAAATGCCCTCAGAGACATGTCGGGTTCTTTGAGAGTCACTAAAACATCATCTGCGTAGAGGCTTATAATGTGGCCCCCCTCACCCCCAAAAGGAACTTCCATAATCTGTGGGTGCGTCCCTGCGCGCCAGCGGCTCCATGTATAGTGCAAATAGCAGGGACGACAACGGACACCCCTGCCTTGTGCCCTGGGCTATCTGTTGTGGAGTCGATCTGTGGCTGTTGACTCTCACCATAGCTGTGGGAAGGTGATAACAATTTAAGACCTGGGTGCGAAATCGTTCCCCAAGCCCAAAATGAGACAAAACCTGCTCCAGGTAGGGCCAGTGCACCCAGTCAAACGCCTTTTGGGCGTCTATTGCCATCTTCATGTAGCTGTCTGGGAATCTGGATGCCCTATCCACTATGTGTAGTACCCTCCTGGTGTTGTTGTTAGTCTGTCTCTGGGGGATAAAACCTGCCTGGTCAGGGTCAATCTGGGCTGGCATGTACTGACCCAGCCTCTTCGCTAATATGCCTGTGTACAGTTTTAGATCTATGTTTAGCAAGGAACTGGGCCGATAGGCACTGCAGTGTGTTTTATCTTTCCCTGGCTTGGGGATCACTGTTATTACGGCCTCAAGCATGGAGGTCGGGATAGCGCTCGGGGGTGCGAAGGAGTTGAAAAGCTTAGTCAATATGGGGGCAATTTCTGGACAGAAGGCTTTATAGAAAGCGGCGGTAAAGCCATCTGCGCCAGGTGATTTGGCCAACTTCAATCGGGAAATGGCCGAGATCACTTCTTCAATTCGGATCTCTTCTTCTAGGAGCGTGGCCTGGTCCGGGGATAGCCTGGGTGTTTGTACATCTAGAAGATAGTTAGTGCTGTCTACATCGTTTAGCGTTTGTCTCGAATAGAGCCGCTCATAGAAGTCTCTGAACGTCTCGGCTATCACAGCGTCGTCCGACACCGGCTCTCCCTTAAAGTCCACAATCGTGTGGATACTCTGCTGTTGCCGGTTCTCTCGAAGTCTATTTGCCAGTAGTTGCCCACATTTATCCCCCCCACGTAAAAAGAGTGTCGCAAGCGAAGAGCGGCGTATTCCGCTTTGTCCAGGTCTAATGCCGCTAATTGGGTGCGAGCTGCCGATAATTGTCGCCATACCCTGAGCGCCCCAGTCCTCTTGTGTATACTTTCTAGCTCCCTGACCTGTAGGGACAAGCTGTCTCTTTTTTCCTTCCGTAGCCTATTGTCCGCCGCCGAGATCGCTATGAAAGCGCCGCGTACCACTGTTTTAAAAGCACCCCACAACGTGGCTATATCAGTCTCTGGGATATAATTGTGGGCTAGGTAGTCCTCTATAGTGCTTTTTATTTGCTCTAAGACCTCTGGACGCTGAAGTAGCGTGCCTCTAAGCCTCCACTGTCTATGAGGCACTGTCTGGGGAGGGAGCGAAATGTCTGTAACCACCGCTGCGTGATCGGAGAGGGAAGCCGTGAGTATTTCAGTGTTTGTCGCTGAGGTGTATATGTCCCTAATGCCCAGTAAGTAGTCTAATCTGGCATAAGTTTTATGTGCATTGGAGTAGTAAGAGTATTCCCTTGCATGTGGGTGAGATGCCCTCCATAGGTCAACCAGGCCTAGGCTCTGCAGCCGAGAAAGCCCTTCCTTGGACAACACGCCTACTTGCCCATGCCGTTGCGCAGACCTGTCTGTCATATTGTCAAAAACTAAGTTGAGGTCTCCGCCTAGTAGAATGCGTCGGTCATCTGTGGCTAAGACCTCCATAAGCGCGTTGTGTAAGAAACCTTCTTGTCCTTCGTTCGGAGCATAAATTGTGCCTAATAACAATCCCTGACCTCCAATTGCAAAGCGATACGTAAGCAATCTACCTCTGATCTCCGCTTCTTTCTGGACCACTCTATCCTTAAAGGCCCGGGATACTAAGATAGCCACCCCTGCCGTTTTAGTTAGACTAGAAGAAAACATCTGGGTAGGGAATGCTCTCGCTTTGAGCCTATGACAGTCCCTGGCCAGTAGATGGGTTTCTTGCAACAGACAAATATCTGCTTGCGTCTGTTCCAAGTAAGATAGCACGGCCCGGCATTTAATTGGGTTATTAAGACCCCTCACATTAAGAGAGAGGATTTTAAGTCTAGAGGACTGCATAAATGAAGGTAAAGCCTGCCCCCCTGCCGCACACTCCCATTTCCTCCAGCCTCCAGTGTGCCCCGTCCACCTCTTTCACGGTCCCAAGTGCATGTACAGTAAGGTGGGTGGGAGTGTGCCAGGGTTAATGGAGGTCCCAAACATTATACCCTAAACATATAAAGAACAAGAATACAAAACATAAGGACAAAGTCCCCATAAGAACATGAACAAGTTTACCCCGCATGATGTCTGCTGTCAGTCCAATGACCTCTCTGGGCCATTCAGGAGAAGACATGGGGTCCATATTGTGGCCAAGTTCCCGCCGCCTCCCCCTCCCCCGCCGCCCACCGCAGTCAAAGCCATGAGAGTCCCCCACTAGTGCTCAAGTGCCATCGGCTCTCGCTAATGCAGACGGTATGGTTTCTAGGGCTGCTTGCTGTCCTCTCGCAATTTCGGCTGAATCTGGTCGGCTCGAGTTGCGGCTTCTACCCTGTCTCCACCATCGGGGCCGTTGCTCCTCCCGTGCTGGGGATCTTCGATCGCCCTCTCCATGTTCTCCCGGCAGATCCAGACCCAACAACTGGCAAGCTTCCTTCAGTGAGCGCAGCTGCCAGAGCCTTCCCTCCCAACGAAAGATGATTCGAGAGGGGTGACCTCAAGAGTAAGCAATGTTCTGATTCCGCAGATGGGCGGTCACTGGACGAAAGTCTCTGCGTTTTGCAAAGTTAAGGCGGATAAGTCTTGAAATAGAGTAGGGTTCTGATCTCGGAACGAGATAGGGTGCATCGCTCGTGCCTTACGTAGTATTTCCTCGTTAGTTTGAAAATCATGCATGCAGACCAAAATTTCTGCCGGCGGGGCCTTGTCTGAGCGGGGTGCGCCAACTCTGTGTACTCTGTCCATCCTGAGGGCTGTGTCCTGCGGGTTGCCAAGTACGTGATTAAAAAGGTCTTTCACAAAACCGGCGAGATCGATTCCCTCTGCCTTCAAGGCCACTCCCCGGATGCGGACGTTATTCCTGCGGGATCGGGTTTCGAGGTCCTCGAGATGTGATTGCAGATCGATATGGTGTTCTTGGAGGCGAATGATCTCTTGCCTCATGGCCTCCGACTCCTACTCTCGCGTGTCGCTTTTATCTTCCAGTTCCACCACTCTATCGCCGAGTGCATCTGTGTCTCTCCTGATCTCCTTTATTTCAGACATTAAGTCACTCTTGACTATCTGGAGATCCTCTTTAAGCGACGAGAAGAGTGACTCCATGAACGCCCACGTGATCGGCTCTTCCGCCACCGTGCTCGTTGGGCCCTGTCGCGTTTCATCCGTGGAGTGTTGCTCCGCCATTGCACCACCACTGGGCTTCGTAAGCATATTCTTGAGGGAGTGGTCCTTCTTCCCCCTTCCAGCGGCCATTACACTGGGCTATCCCCCACTCCAGACGAGCTGGGGGTCCAACTGCTCCTCGACCGGTATGGCGTTGCGCAGATTCAGGGGATACCAAGTCCGCGACCCAGGGTGGGCTGTCGTGTCTCAGCCTCGAGCCCCCCCTCTAGGGCGCTAAGAGAAAGCTGTGGGGCTGTAATGTCTTCCGCAGCAGTGCGGCAGCCAATTCCCCTCTCTCCAGGATGTGGGTCAAGTGCTTCCCGCTGCCACCGGTCACGCTCTGGGCTTGAGCCTCCTATTGCCGCCTCCTGCTCGTGACCGACCCAGCGCTTCTCATTGCCACCCAAGTGGCCACCTCAGGGGAATCCGCAGCCTCCAGTGATAGCCCGGAGGCCAATGTCCAATACAGCCAAGGCTGCCACGGACTCACCTCCGTCTCTTTTGTGGGTCCGTGGTATGGCGCTCTCAGCTCTCCCTCCAGCACTCCTCTCAATGCGCAGCCACAGTGCCTCAGGGCCCACCAAGCCGCAGTCGCTCGGGCCCCCCGGTTGCTCTCACTCACGCACCCCCCAGAGCCACGGCCGGCCCCCGGTTCCGGCGGCGCACTGCTCGCCTCTGGCGTGGTTTCTGCGCCCTCACGGAGCTCCCGGCACCGCCGCCAGGCGCACTGCCCCTTTGGCGTCTGCTGCTATGTCCATGCGTGCACTTGGGCTCCTCACGCCGATAGACAGGGCCTGCCACTCGTGTCGTCCAGGACCTCCCCTCTGAGTTCGCTGTGAGCTAGGCCTTTTGGGGCAGCTGTCTTTCCGGGCCCTCTGCTACTCCCACCTGAGCTCCAGCACAACTGGCCACCAAGCGGGCTCCTTCGCACGCTGCTGCTCACCTCTCAAGCCACAGCCAGAGGGCCCTCCTCAAGCCGTGCTGTAGGGGTGCTTCCCGCGGCCTACTCCGCGATCGGAGCCTCTCAGGCCCAATGCCAGACCTCTTCGGTCCCTCGAGGAGGTAATCCGCGAGAGCCGCTCTGTTTGGGTTCTCCCGGTGCACACCCGCGCCACTGCCTCAGATGTCCGGGGGTTCCCTGCCCCTCCGCTTCGCCGCTAGACCACTCAGGCAGCTGCCGTTATTGTCTCCCAGGCCAAGGCTGCTGCCGATGGACCCGCGCCGCGTCCCCTCAGCGAGCCTGTCACCAACAATCACGGCACCACCGACCGCCGCCCTCAGCCTCTACTGTGTCCCGAGCAGGTGCGTCAGTGAAAGCTCAAGGTTTCGGCGGTGCCGGGGCGGTATAATGCCAAGGAACAGTGCTATAGATCGGCGGCGGGCAGGAGAGACAGCGAGAAGCATCCTACCTCGCCGCCATGTTGCCCACGCCCCCGTCAGTCTTAACTTAGAGAGTTTACCTTCTCAAAATCCGTGCCAAGAGGCCTGTTCGCGGTGGAGGGGGCCTAGAGGAGCAGGGAGAGCATCGCAGGAGACTGCTGGAGTAGTGCAAAGAGCAGGCCAGGCGTCGCGGATGGACGTTGCTGGAGCTTCACATTGGTGGTACCCACGAACGGTCATAGCATGAAAGGTTGGGCTGAAGGCGCTTCATATTGAATTGCGATGCAATTGGCAGGGTCTTGGTGTAAATTGGCCCATTCGGAAAGAGCCTAAAAGCTTGAATAAAGCTCTCTGATCCACACCAATGGTCCAGGACCTGAGGGCACCACTTGGGTGTCAGTAACGCACTTTAGCTGGGTCCAGGTGCAGGTGCAGACTGTTGGGGAGCCATTTATGTCCCTAAGGCTCAGATCAGAAGGCCAGCAGACTAGCCCTTGGAGTCACTCTGGTAGCCCAGAGTTCAAGATGAAGTTGCAGGTCCAGTTCTTCTTCCCCAGGCATAGGGCTGCAGGGCAGAAAGGCAGCAATCCAGTAAGGCAGCCGCAGGTCTGTAGTCTAGCAAGGTGGCAGTCATTTCAGCACCACAGCAGTCTTTTCTCCTGGCAGACTATCAACAGGTCCAGAAGAGTTCTGAAGGGTTGGTATCTGAGGCCCCCTTTTTATAGCCTGGTGCCTTGGTTCTGGAAGGTGGGAGAAGCTTCTAGACAGTGGCTTTGACGTGCATGGAATTTCCTGCCTCCCCTGCCCTGGCTGCAGTGACAGTGTGGGGTTGTTAGTAGGCCTGGGCGGTGAACTCTGCTCCGTTCGCGGATCCAGCGGAGTGCAGAAAACTTTGCTAGCGCTCGTGAACAGTAAGTTGGCGAGCGTGAGCTGCCCCTCGGGTAGAACTTTTACCCAAGCGGCAGGAAGATCAGTGCGAACTGCCGCACTCTGCTGCTTGAGGAACTCCAGAGAGTTTTTTTGTCACTTCGCCGAGTTCCACGTAGTGAAACTCCACGAACTACGCCCAGGCTACGCCCAGGCCTAGTTGTTAGGCCCTCTGTGTGAAGGCGGGGCATGGGTTATTCAGTATCAAGTGTGGCTGTGCTCAGCTCCACCTTGTCCACCCCGATCCTGCCAGCAGATGGTCCATCCAGGCACACCTAATTCCTCTTTTGTGTGACTGTCTGGGAAGAATTCACAATGTCTAGTTGTCAGTACACCCAGTCATGTGACCCAGGCCAGGCTACAGGCACAAAAGGGCTAAGGGCAGAAAAATGGCAACTTTCTAAAAGTGCTGCGGCAACAAATGATGTCCGTCCATCATCTCTTCTTGTTGCCCTAAGTGGGAAGGGTATGCACAGACGTGGGTCCCGTGCTCACTGCGCCTCTGGATTCAAGTTAGCCTGGCTGATGAGGGGTTGATACCCCGAAATCGGTCCCAGGATGCTTGTTTCTGGTCCAGGGAGGACCTGGCTTGGCAGTTCAGGCTGGACTGTTCCCAAGGGGAGCAAGGTCAAGACTAATTTGCACAGGGCTGGGTCTAAACTGGAATGGCGTGGTGTGCAAAAAAATGATGGACTCAACCCATATCTGTGACTGGGGGTGAATGTTTGATTTGTTCAACATTCCGTGTATCATCTGTTCTTTTTGCATTTGTCACCCTAAGTGGGAAGGGTATGCCCAGACGTGGGTACCGTGCTCAGTACCCCATCAGATTCAAGTTAGCCTGGCCGATAAGGGGTGATATCCCAAAACCAGACCCAGAATGCTTCTTTCTGGTCCAGGGAGAACCTGGCCTGGTAGTTTGGGCTGGACTGTTCACATGGGGAGCAGGGTCATGACTGATTTGCATATGGCTGGGTCTAAACTGGAATGGCGTGGTGTGCAAAAAAACGATGGATTCAACCCAGATCGGTGACTGGGGGGTGAATGTTTGATTTGTTCAGCATTCCGTCCATCATCTATTCTTTTTGCAACTTTCTACAAATAGCATTTTCAAAATTGTGAGCAAAAACCTGACTTTACCATTAAATAGGGCTTTTTGACAAAATTCCAGAGACACCAAACATAACACAGCTACCAGCTCTCATTTGGAAATTACAGGTAATTCAATGTAATAAGGAATCACCAACGTTATCTAATGGGAGGGATAGGCTTCCCAGTAAGCGAAAAATAAATTTAGGAGTTTTTCACTATTAGAATATGTAATTCTTAAAATTACATGTCTATCCTTTTGGTTACACAGCACCCTGCCCAATGGGCTACCTAGGACCTACCTTAGGGGTGACTTATATTTTATAAAAAGGAAACTTTAAGGCTTGGCAGGGGGATTTTAATGCCAAGTCGACATGGCAATTAAAAACTGCATTCAGGCTTCAAAGGCAGGCCTGGGGCATGTTTTAAAGGGCTACCTAAGTAGGTGGCAAAATAGATGCTGTCGGCCCACTAGTAGCATTTACTTTGCAGGCCCATGTATATAGTATACCACTCTACAAGGGACTTACAGTTACATTAAGTATGCCAATTGTGTATAAGCCATTTTAATCATGTTTCATGGAGAGAGCACAAACACTTTAGCACTGGTTAGCAGTGTTAAAGTGCACAGAGTCCCACAGCCAACAAAAACGAATTCAGCAAAAAGTGGAGGGAAAAAGGCAAAACATTTAGGGGTGACCTTGCAGGGAGCGAGAGGTCCAACAGCGACCGATAGGTAGGGTGCCAGGATACAGAGAATTACTGTTGTCAAGCACAGAGAGAGTGATAGTTTGGACAATGGTTTTCCTAGTGCAAGTGAGAAGAAGAAAAACGATTTTATGGAGACAGCGATGATAGGAGAAGCAGGAGTATGCCACATGGGCAACTTCCCCTAGAAGGAAAGAAAAGTCATATAAGAAGTGGACGGTTTGTCTGGGGAGACTGGGGATGGAAGAGAGCAAAGTCCGACCAGAAGGAAGTGTGGTCGCTCATACACAGGACCTCTGCCTTTTCGATGTTAACTTTAAGGGTGTTACTGTTTATCCACTGAAACGATTACACTGGTTCTCACTTAAGAGACTGGCAGATTTTACAACCCTTTGTTCAGTGCACATAGCACTGCATCAGCATGTACCAATTCCCTCTCCAGGACCGCCCCACAACCATCAGACCACAGCTGTAAGGCCAAAAAAATCTAACATCAACACAGGAAATAACTATTCTACTGAGATCTAGTCCTTCATTTTGAATGGCTCTTCCAGCCTGCTTTAGCAAATGAGTGTAGGATGGAAAATTTAACAGTTCCGTGAAGCATATAGATTGGAACTCTACTAGAACTCTGAACTCTGTCGTTCTGCTTCCATACTTCTAACTCTCTAACTCTTTCGTTTTGGCATCCTCCAGTAACTCCCTTCCACTCCCAGCAAAAATGGCGGTAAAACATCAAGGTACGGTGCAAATGCTCTTCAATAAAATACATGAAATTGAATATTATAAAAAGAATGGGCATTAACAACCCTGAAAAAAGGCTTATCTATTATGTATGCAGAAATGTATTTATGTGGTACCTGTATAATGCACACCGAGCTGGTGGGAGTCAAGTACTGAACAGCTGGAGAATCCTTTGAATAGGAATGCACAGTTGTTTACAATGAGGCAATAACTTAACAAACAAGGAAATATATTTAGGCGCGACTGGGGCAAATAAGCAGAGGCAAAGGCTGATTATCTAAGATGCCCTGCAACAGAAAAACCTGCAAACCTACTGGAAATCCTGTATAAACAATGAAACGTAGTTTATTATTTTAAAAAATTCAATATTTTTTATTAGTTATTCATGTGACCTGAGGGCAGGGTAAGAGTTTTATAGCATGTTTGAATTTGGAAAAAACTAAGGAAATTTTTTATTTTAGACTGCTAGTGGAGATACTACCACGCCCTCTCTAAATTACCCCCAATCGAAAGCTATGTCAAACAGGGACAACAAGGACACTGACACACGAGCTGGTAATCCCAGGCAGGCACTGAATAATCACAGTCTTATGCCTATATCTACTAGGCCAGATAAAGCTGACCAAATCCGCCTGGACCTACCTCCAGCAGTTACACCATACACAGTCATCCTGGCAAATGTACCCAGATTGAGGGCACAAGATACGGAAGCGTGGGATACTCTAAGAAATAAATCCTTGCACTGGCTGGGCACAAAGATTGGGTTCACGGAACAACTCTTTATGGAATTCAAGATGGCCCGTAGGGATAACTGGCTCGGTAGAGACCGTAAAACCCTTTCTGGGGACTGCGTGGTACTAACATTCAAGCCTCCGCAGTTAGTGGAGAATATTCTATGGAGGGCAGGCAATAATACAATAACGACAACTGGCATTAATATACTACCTCTGGGCTTTTTCTATCAACCACCACCTAGACAGGGGAGGGGCAATATAGAAAGAGACACTAATGAAAGACCTAACTTTGTGTACAATGTGGCAGTGGGAAACCGCTTTGAACTCCTCCCTTCCCTTGACGAAATAGATTGACTTACAGCTGATCACGTTAGATCGCCTGACCATACAATATCACACGGGGACTAGGCAAGGAATGTGGGGATACTAGTGCAAGAAGCACCCATAATGGGGTGGATATTTATACTTCTGGGCGGGAATCAGGATCTGTATTAGTAAATGACCCGAGAAATGAGGCTTCCGTCCATGATACTATATTGCACGTCAGGGCAAATGGTTGTAACAATAATGGGTTTAGTGTCTCTGTCCTATTTTGGAACATTGCGGGTTTACGATCCAAACTGGTAAATCCTTTATGGCTTAATTTTGTTGAGAATTTTAATATACTCTGTCGCCAAGAAACATGGTCTGTGGACACATTACATATAAACGGTTTTAAGACCTTTCATATGCCTGCCATTCCGTCATGTCATGGAAGGCCCAAGGGGGTCTCAGCATCTATATCTCAAACATGGTGAACACGCAAAAAATACTATTCACTAAGTCAGAAACGTATAATCAAATTGTGATTTTAAAGTTGAACATCCGGAACTGTTTTGTGTTGATCAATTTTTATAATAATGCTCTGAAGGAAAACGTGGTGGCCATCTTGAAACAACTTATGAATGATGTATATGAGATACAGAACGAACTGGTTGACGATGTTTTTATTGTTTGGGGAGGGGATTTTAATACTGCTTTGTGTCCATTGGATAGTGATATAACTTGTGGCTTAATGGATGATAACCACTGTAGTCTACCTCATTTCCCACATTCTCCATATGGGGACTTTTTAAACAGAATGATATTCGCATTTGACTTGGATTTCGTTAACTTACTATGTTCTCCACCAATTCCCTTTACTCAGACCTTTAATGGGAGAGGTCTGAGTTCTATTATAGATTTTATAATTATCCCCAATAGGTATGCAAATAGACTCCTAGACTACAAAATACACAAGAATGCCACGAGTGACCACTTTCCCCAGAGTGTGACCATATCTATACTCAGTAAGCTGCGATCTTCTCAGAGAAAAACGGTATATGCGGCCCATGATATAGTTTTGGACAAACGTAACGGCTACTCCCTGAGATGGGATAAGCTAGAGCCCACTGAGTTCACTGAGAAAATCGTAAGGAGTAGTTATAACATTTTTGAAACTTGCTTAGATGAGTCTACGACACCCGAAGGAATCATGAAGTCCTACACTCAGATCACGGAGACAATTAGAAATACACTAAAGGTTGAGATCAAAGGCTAGGGTAAGAATCTAGGGTGGTTCGATAAAAAATGCACGAAAGCATATTCAAACTTAAAAGACGGTCTACACAAAACTAATAGGGACAACAAAGAAATTAGGGAGTATAGGAGGGAATATAAGTACGCTCTGAAACTACGCAAAAGTGAACTAAAAGACAAAGCCTGGGCTGATTTACAGGAGGCTAGCAAAAACAAGGATAGCACAGTCTTCTGGCGGGTGGTGAAAACCCCCTTTCTTGAAACCAACGATAATCCAACCATAGAAATTGCTATTGAGAAAGGACTTTGGGTGGAGTATTTTTCAAGCATGTATAGACGGGTAGAGGATGAGGAGGGCATGGATCTCAGTCCTGTCTTACAGGCCCCAATGCCATTGCTAAACTTTCCCATAGCCCTAACCTTCACTCTGGAGGAGGTACTCCATGCAATAAATGTCAGTAAGGGAGGTAAGGCCCCAGGCCCAGATGGGGTACCCATAGATCTTTTTAGATTTAACACCGATCTATGGGGCCCACTTCTAACGCAAGTGTTAGCAGCTTGATGTGCAACTGGCCTTATAAAAACTTGGTCAGATTCTATCGTGGTTCCTATCTTCAAAAAAGGCGATAGGCAGAATCCAGCTTGCTACCGCCCTATTTCATTGCTCGATTCTTTGGCTAAGGTGGCAGGGCGTATAGTACTTAATCGGTTGCAAGAATGGGCGGAGGATAATGACGTTTTATCTGACCTGCAGTTTGGGTTTAGGGAGGGACTGGGCACATTGGAACAAGGCCTTAACCTTAATATTCTAATGGGCAAATATACGAGGTCAAGAAAGGGAAAATTATATCTGGCTTTCGTAAACCTCACGGCCGCTTTTGATTGTGTCATCCATGAGAAGTTATGGAACATTTTAGCCAGCATGGGAGTGGAGGAATCATTAATTCAATTTTTGAGGCAGTTGTATAGTAACGCGACTGCCAGGGTCCGGTTCGGGTCCAAAGGTGAGTGTACGGTGCCCTTCAAAGTGGAGAGGGGGGTTAGGCAGGGCTGCGTTTTGGCTCATTTTCTATTTACATTATGCACTAATGGATTAGAGCAGGCAATGGTGGAGAAGTGCTGCGATTTACCACAAATAGCCAGCCGCCCCCTACCCGCCCTTCTCTACGCGGATGACGCCGTAATAATGGCCCGCACACCACTGGGCCTACAATGGGCCCTCGATATCTATAATGAGTATATGAAAAACCTGGGCCTGAGAGTGAATACCACTAAAACCTTCATAATGAGTTGTGGGAAAGGTAATGTGAAGAGTAGAGCCATTCATATTGACAGCAAAAAGGTAGAAACTACTACTACATATCCCTACTTAGGAATTTTATTTGACTCTAAGGGATCTTGGCGTCAGGCCATTAAAACCAGAAATCTGCATTTTTTGCGAGCAACGTCAGCCTTGGTTAATTTTTCTAAGAAACTGGGGGAAAAAAACCCCAGTTGAGTTGCTCCATATTTATAGGGCGAAATGCGTCAGTACAGCCATATATGGTGCTGGGATATGGGGTTACTGTGACGTAAATCCTATTGAAAAGATAGAGAATGCCTTTTTAAGATTTTTGTTGGCGGTTCCACGCATCACCTCGTCCTACATCTATCATGCAGAATTGAGAGTCCCGTATATAACTGACATAATAAAAGCACAACTGGTCCTTCTCTGGCATCGGATTTAGTCCACAGCTAATACAGCATTTAATCGCGATATCATAAGAGACAGCCTTAAATTAGATTATGTACTAGAAATACGTTGGCTGAAATATATAAAAGACTTCACAAATGATATGGGGCAACCGGGCTATTACGATGACCCCCCTTCTATGGGCTCCATCGCCAGAAAAGCTTTTAAAAAATCTTGTATGGCTCATCTGGAGGCAATTAGATTTGCTGAGGAGGCTTCACACCCAACGGTACTTTCAAATCAAATGCTGCTAAGCACTCCTGGTATTCAGCCATATTTAACTAATTTACCAAGTGGGTACGATAGACTAGTTTTGACTCGCTTTAGACTGAGCACTTTCCATCGTTTGGTTAGTTTTCCAACTACAAACGATTGGTCTAAAACATTGTGCAAATGTCCGTGCGATGAGGTGTCCCAGCAATCCGCAATGCATGTAGTACTATTTTGTAAGTTCTACATTGCAAAAAGGAGGAAATGGATTATACCTATTCTAAAATTATGGGGTTTGAAGCAATGCCGTCCAGCTTTTATTGCACTGCAGATTTTAGAAAATGAATGTTTTATAAGAGATATAGCTTTATTTTAAAAAGTACTATTAAGTGCAGGAAAACTATCGAGAATTTCAATCATATACTGTAAAACGATATGACGTAGTACCAACTGATTTTAGTTTTTATTGTAACTGTGATTGTTCAATGAACACATTTTTAACATTGTGTTGAAATGTCATATTTGCACTTGTTAAATTATGTATGCTTTTATGGTTTTTATGAAACAAAAATCGAATAAAGCTTGATTGATTTGATTTGACTGCTAGTGTTATTTTCGATACAAACATATATAAAGAACAAAGGTTCTTTAACAGAGAAGCCAGCATCTACAAGCAAGTACATTAATATGCTCGAATAAAATGTCAAACAATAGATTTTATTTCCATACCGTGATTCGCTCTTACTAGACATGAGAGTAGAAGGGTGAGAGACAAAAATATAAAAGTTATAAATAGATAAGGAAGAACCGACACTGATTAGATAGCAGCAGGATATGTTCTTTACTCAACGTTCCAGCAGAGCTAATTAAGTACCCTGTAAACTGAGAAAAATGCTATACATATTTTCTTGATTATTATACAGTTTGGGGGATATTTTAAGGCTCCCCAAATGAAGACGTTCAACCCATGTATCTACATTGGGTGCTCACTAGCTTCCTAATCAAATTCTTGCTCTTTGCATGTTACTGCTCCTGGTGACCATTGTCATCTTAAATAAACTATGCAGTTTTAGTTGGCAGAAGTAAGATCAGGAGAGACTACGCTTATTTACATATGACTTGTTTGACAGAGGGTGTGATTGTGCAGAAGATTTATGTGGACTGCAATGGGTTGATGATGCTGGTCAATTGGAAAGAAGCTGGTTTATGCAGTGCTTTCAAATTCAATAAAATGGCTATTAAAAAAAGATCAAGAGACGGAAATAACCCTTTTGCCATAGATTTATGCGCTAAGTACATGTCCCATGACAATCCAGATTCAGGTGCAATCAGGAGTTTATGCCTGAACCGGGACACCAACGTTGGCTGTAAATACAGCGCCTGAAGAAATGTTATTTGCCAAGAGCTGTACTTTATTTATCACAGCCCAAAAAGACAAGAGGACTCCTGATAAGCCGTGACTGGTAAAATGAGTGTGGAAAAGGTAGTCAGAGTGAACAGTTGCACTACACCGGTGTATTCTAATAAATTATGTTTATGGGGCTGTTTTGGTGGAGCAGTGTTGTGTTCCCAGCTATGATTGGCTCGGCGGATCCGGAAATGGAATGTTGTGGCCACATATTATAAAGTGCCGCAAAAAATCATTTTGGAGAAGTTCCCGGGTCATAAACAATGCTGACAGGCCATAAATTGCAAACGAGGACCGCCTGGCTTTCTTGCCCCGCGTTGTCTCTCTTCTGAGCTGAACCCCTTTACCCTGGTATGCGCTGGTGCGTGCTGCCCTACTGATTCTGAGATCCTTGTATGGCCGCCGAATAGATACACTGAAGAACTGGAATTCAAATCACATACGGTCAGCTCAGAAGCTTTCCTTGACAGGCAGCTGACACTCGATGTGATCTTGAATGCCACTGGAAAGGAGGGCGAAAAGCAACATTAAATAATACATATACACATTCCCTCTTGAGGTGCATGTTGATTTGTGCATTACAGATTTACTTCTCATCTCCTACTGTGTGCATACACTTTGACGAAAAGCCTATGGGCCACATGCATCAAACTGTGCATTTGAGATTCCTAATTTGCGATTTTTAAGAAATCGCAATTTAGGAATCGCAAATGCTTATGCATGTAGGAATCGCAAAAAAAATTGCGATTCCTACACATTCCTTATTTGCGACTCGCAAATTGCGATTTGCAAATAAGGAATTGCTTCCCATTCATTCCTATGGGCCTAAAGGCCCATAGGAATCAATGGAAATTGCATGCGCAATTTGCAAGTACCAAATAGGTACTCGCAAATTGCGGATGCAATTTCAAGGGTGCAAGGGTGCCAAAAGGACACCCTGATGCAACCCTCAAATTGCAATTTCAACACATGTTGCACACACACATGCTCCAAGGACATGTATGTGTGCAACATAGAACTTTGAAAAATGCACTTTTGTGCATTTTTCACAGTTCTCGCAAATTACCATCAACTTTGAATTGATGGTAATGTGCATTTCTTAATTGCGAAATCGCAATTTTTTTTGGTTATTGCATTGCATTTTGTGAATCGCAATTTGCGATTCCCTAAATGCAATCGCAATTTAAGTAATCGCAATTTTAGCGATGACTGAAATAGCGATTTTTGCACTTGGGATGATGCATCCCAAATGCAAAAATTGCGGTTGCAAAGGGGCAGATTCTGTGAATCTGCCCCTTTGCGACCACAATTTACAATGATGCATGTGGCCCTATATGTATTTCTTGCAAGTGACAGCCTGATAACACTGATATATGTTTTTCTAAGACAAGTTCAATATCTTTTGCCATTTCCTTTTTAGAAAAGCTTAGGCATCCTGGAAGATATTGTATATGGTACAAACACTCTTCATCCGCCCTGTGCTTTCAATAAAGGCACATTGTTACAGGGTAAATCTTCCTCCATGGACACTGACATTCTTGCTGTGTGCTTTGTGTGCCTGAGAACAAGCTCGTGGTGCACTTATGATTGACACAGTTTTTTGATGTACAACTGACTCAGTCTTAGTTGCCTACAAAACACCCTGACGGTGGGCAGAGGATATGTCGCCGGTTTTCTGATATGTTTAATGTGTCTATGGTTTGTGAGAGCCATACTGCCCAAGGAAGGTGGCAGCTTGATAGTCTGAGATTTTCATAGGACCAGCAGTTTTTCCAGGGCGTGGGAGAGAGGAATGAATTCCAGAAATGACTTCCACAAAAAGCAGCTGTATGCTTACATATATGGCTGCCATTAATAGAGTCTTTAAGCAAGGTACTCCCTAAAAAGAACAACTTTGCAGTGTTCCAACCCCATGTTTCTGTTGTTATGGCAGATAGTCAAGGGCCCTGGCATCTTCATAGACTGGTGTGGCACCAGAATCTGTATGTATTCCTTAACATAATGCTACGGGGAGTCTTTTCTCCACGCATGCTTTGTGCCCATGACCGTCTGTGATTCCTTTTGATTGGAAAGAACAGTGTGAAGACTTGCACTTCATACCTGAATGCACGTCATGTTACCTATCTTTCACTTGCCTACTAAGTGATGTCCTTGCCTGATCAATAAATTGGACACCCTGCAGTTCACCTTGAATCCTCTGTCCAAGTACTCCCTTGTCATAAATGGTAGATTCTTCATGTGGAATAGTGAATGTACCTTGATTGTGTCCATTTGTATTGAACTGACACATTTTCTTGTTTTCACCCAAGTAAATTTTACATGAACAATCCACCCCTTTCGGGCCTTAGCGGCACGCAATGGAGCCCCTAAAAGACATGCAATGTATTACGTCTGCAGGAGAGAAGCATATGTGTGGTTACCTAAGGGCTGGTCTGGATCATGCTATCCCGCTTATGTTGTCCCCCCAATTAGACATTTCTCAGCACAACCTCTGGTTCCACAGAAGAAACAACCCAGATTCATTTCATAGCCTGCACTAGTCTTTGTTATCCTGATCCCAAGTTAAGGAGTAGGACTATCCATCTATGAGATATGCCAAGTTGCCAAAGTATTAGTGGCAGTAGCCAGTTTCATTGCAATTGCCTGAGGTTTGATCTCCGACCAATTAGTTGCCCATTGAACTGTGATTTTACAAAAAAAGGTTCTTGATTTTGTCCAGACTGCCAAAGGTGGATTTTGTGCTATTATTAGTATATTTATCCCAAACTTCTTTTTACACATACATGAGCAAACTGATCATACACATGAAACTGTTAATGGACTACATACAAAAGATGATGGATTTTCATTTAATGGTTTCAGTTATCTTTGAACAGCATTTGGAAGGTTGGGGAATGAAGGTTTTAAAGATTGAGTTGGTCATCTTCTTTACACTCATACTAAGCTTTTTCCTTGAGCGAGGCTATATTGTCCTGGTCAACAGATTAACCAGGGGTAAGTGTACACCTCCATCTCACCCTTGAAAACATTAAATAATGATTGGAATCTAATTATGGGTTTTTGAAATTTTGTAAACTTGATATGGAACAGGAAGTAACTGATTTAAAGGCTAATAAATAATATGGCCTGAGAATTGTGCAACTAAAATAGCACACCAGGGAGGGATTGTGGAAGATTATTTTCATTAGCATAACTGTAACTCGCTTCGCCCATGTTTTTTGATCATGCTAATGAATGCCTCAAGGAAGTGCCCATCTCTGACGTTTCAATCCTCATTTACACATCTTTGCTCACAAGACAAGAAAATGTTGATTAGATTGCTCTGTCAAAAGTTTCTATACATATTACAATTTGAAGGTTTTCTTCTTCCTTTTGCATGATTTCGGTCTAAGGACACTTCTGTGCTCACTTTGTTTGACTCTAGCACATGCCTTCCATTGCAAACCTGAGTGTACCAGACTCTACATTTGTACTTTGCCGTTCTTTGTTGAGCTTGCTCCAATATAGTTACTGGGAGGCTCTGGTCCACTGAATCTGTGATTCACAGACTACTAAGGGCCTGATTAGAACTTTGGCGGTGCGGTGCTGGGTCAGCCCTGCTGTCACACTGCCAAAGCCGTGGTCAGACCACCCACGGGATTAGGAGTTTCCTCCTGTCTAATGGGCTTTGTTTTTGACGATCCCACGGCGGTGCCCTGAAATGGGTACAGCAATGGGAACTGCAAAAACTGTTTCTACATGGCATGGCGTGCAGGAACTGGTGGGCATGCACACAGGGGACACATGTTGTGCCCCCTTGTGTGCATCCACAGGGTGTGAGGCACCAGGGGGCCCTGTAGGCCCCCCTTTGTTTCCTCTCCACCACGGTTTGAAAACCATAGCAGCAGTCCCGCCAAGCATATTACTGCCTCTACACTGCCGCAACACCGCCAGGGAATGGCGGTTCCCTGGTAGCTGTGGCGGGGCTGTGGCAGTCCGACCGCCCAAATTATAATAGGACATTCAGGAGACCGCCACTGCCCCACCCCCACGAGTCGACCGCCAGACTCGTAATAGAGCCCAAAGTTTTTTTTCATTTCAAACTTTGATTGCCATGTGAGAAGATTTTCATTAACAATTGTGTGTTAATGCATTACGTTTATTGTTGGTACATTACCAGCCATTTCTCGTGAGGAAGGGGAGATGGATGAAGTCTTAAGTGCTACCTCCTGCACAAGCTTCACAGCAGCTTTTGTAAAGCAATAGGGCCATATCTTTTGCATGAAATTCACCTTATGATATCCCAGTGTACTGCAACTGCACCAGAGTACGTTGTAGGGTATGTGAGAGAGAACGGGGTAAGTCCCTGAATTTTCAAAACTAATACTTATAAAAGGCATGCAGGGTAATCCAAATACCTGCTTGAAAAAAATCTGCAATTTGTGCTTCTTGCCTTATGTCTGGTGAAATGGAGATGAAGTCTCAGAGAAGGTGGATCTCTTGTGTCATAAGATTTTGATAAGCATAAGCATCTCCATATATTAATGGAGCCTTTGCAGCTTTGTTGCCAAAGGTGAGTCTATCGTGTGTAATCCAACTTCCAAATGGCAGTCATCCTTTATAAGTAAGATCAAAGACCATAGAAAAGTAAATTTTGCTAATAATTTCATCACCTAGGTAATCATAGTATCTTGTGTGGAAAACCAAAGATTTATTTTATAGTGAAGATCAAATGGCAGCAAAATCTTAGGAATAAATGGGGGAGACTATCAACACCTTTTTGTCTTCATGCAAAATGAAAAATAGATCCTTTGGGGAAGGAGCTGGAAAGCATCGATCCTTCACGAAGTTGCAATAGTAAGAATGTTTTTCTTGTCAGAATGGGGTATGATACCAGAATTTTGTGACCTAAATATTGTCTGATGAAAAAATAGGGACAGATTTACTAAGACTGTGCACTGCTGCATAGTTATAGAGGTGCAAATTTGCGCAAAGTCTGAGAAGGGGGGTTTACTTTCCAGCACTTTGCACTTTGTGTCACTTTGCCTTCTTTGCAACAAGGCAACGGCGGCTCCTCCGCTATGGCGGAGGAGCATTTCCCAACCTGCCAGCAGCCAAAAAAAAGTAAAATAAAATGATAATAAACCCTTGTTTATTATCGTTTTATTTTTGCTCTGGAGCCGAGGCTTGGGGGCGGGGCCAGGGAGATGACTGGCTGGTGGAGGAGTGTTTTGCACTGCTATACAGTGCGCATGACAGTCTGGCTGACCGTCTCAGACGGGCCAAACCGTCATGCGCACTGAAGCTCTCTCTAACCTGAGCTGCTTTGCTGGGTTGGAGTCTAACTGGGAGTGCAAATCATCGGCGCTCATGCCAATCCTGACTCTGCTTTCAGCAGCATGAAAGCAATGTCAGGATTGGCTGCAGTGCACACTGAGAGCCTGTGCCTGCAGAAGAGAGGGTTGTGATGTAGCCATGCGGCAGGTAAGTGTTTAAAAAAAAAATGTCATATGTTTCTGTCATCCGTCCGTCCGTCCTCCCGACCCCCTCGCCCCGCCACTCTACTCACACCAGCCGCTACTGCAACAAGGGGGCATTACATAGGTGGTACTTGGGCATTGCAGGGCAAGCACCCATAATTTTTAATGCAAAACCTGATCAACTAAGAATGTGAGACTGGCCTTTGAATCTAAATATAATGCCTCCATGACGGAGGTGCAAAGTTTCAGAAATGTTTTTATTTCTTAAAACAATTCATACGTTGCAGGTGTGCTGCACTATACAGCATGCACCCAATGTGTGGAATGTTATAAAAACTGTCAAGGGATATGATTTTGTACTGGAAGAATATACTTCCAGTCTAAAATATAGAGTACATGTCATGCAGATACCTTTGCACAAAGGTTGTGCATGAAGCTAGGTAGCCTGTTTCTGTACCTGCACAGGGGAAGAGAACAACAGCAGGCCCTTTTTAGTAAGTCCAGCTATTTGCTGCTCTCTCTCCCTTGCATAACACAGCACAGAGAATTTAGTTAGTGTGCTGCATTATACAAAAAAGTAATAATTCTGCCTCATAATGGGAGATATTTTTGCTACTGATATTCCGACATACAACCAGTAGAGTTGAATGTCCCAAGATGGAATAGGATCAAAGGGTTTGTGCATTAAATAAATGAGAACCGGTTTCCCATCCTACTGAGTAGAAAGTCATCAAAGTGCATCATAACTATGTCATTTAGGGATATTCACAACGGGTAAGTTATACATGTGAGTAATTTACACCTTTAACTTTACTTTTACACTTTGAAGTAACTTTACTACTTTTGGCTATTCACAAAATACAAATGTAAAGTTACCCAAAAGTGTAGGCTTACATGTCTCCATCCCCTGGAAAAGGGGGTGGAGCCAAAGATACAAGTGTAAGTTACTGGGAGTAAGCCCGGCACCACACATGGCCAACAACTGGTACTGCAACACCCTCCCACAGAAAATAATGGAAGTGGGGATTTAAATATAAACCCCATAGGAAATAATGTTAATTAAAAATACATAATTTAAAATAGTTAAACATTTAAATAAATATAATTTAATGTAAAAATATATATCTATATAAAATAGCACATATTTTTAATATGATGATAAAATATTTTAATAGCCTTTTTACATTTAAAATTTAATGTAACAAAAAATATAATTAAAATATAATTAAATTACTTGTAATAAATTCTATACCTCCCTTTAAATAATTAGTAATGCATAATACAAAATAGTTTAAGGGGAATATGTTTTTTAATTGAAACTTGTGAAAAAATAACTTTTATGTGATTTAATATACTTAAATAATTAGATTTTTCTACAAAATTTAGCTAATAGTACTGTAGCATTTTTATTTAGTTTCACGTTTAAAATAAATAAATATATATAATGAGTTTAGATTAATATTTAACATAAAAATATTTTTATTAACTTTTTCAAGTTTAATTCATTTTTTTAAACTATTCTCCATACTTTGCCATACATAGATCTCTGCCCCAACTCTGGTGTTCTCCCTATGGTAAAGTATAAAGAACTTTTCCATAGATCTCCACCTCAACTGCAGTCTCCCTGCCATTAAGTATAGGGTAAAGTGAAAGAGTTTATTAAACTTGGAAAAAGTTTGTAAACATATTTGTATGCTAAACATTAATGTACATTATTTTTATCTGTTTCTTTTCAGTGTAGAACTTAGGAAAATATGCTAGAGGCACTTTAACTAAATTGAAATAATTTGTATTTATTGTAAAGATATTAAATTAAATTAAAATTATTTTTCTGAAGTTTAAATTAACAATTACATTCAAGCCTAAAGTAAAAAAAAAGAAAATTATGCATTAATAATGATTAAAGTGATGTGTAGAATTAAGGTACAGTAATTTAATTATATTTAATAAAATGTTATGTTACAATAATTAAAAATGTAAAACTGTTATTAACATATTGCAAAATTAAATTATTTGTTTTTATTATTTATATATATTTTTTTTACATTAAATTACATTTCTTCATATTTGTAACTATTTAAAATAATTTAATGTAATTTAACATTATTTCCGATAGGGTTTTAATTTAAATCCCCATCGCCATTATTTTCTATGGCAGGGTGTTGCAGTCTTGGTTGGTTGGTCTTGTGGTGCTGGGCTTACTTCAGCTCTGTGCTGGAGTAGTTTACTACTGTTTTATGTCCCTTTTTGGCTGTATTAGCTTTAGAAGGGCATTTTCTGAGTAGCAAAGAGCTTACTCTTTTGTGGGTGAGTATACGTCCCTCGCTAAAGCCTTCCTGGCTCATTCCTCAAGCCCTCCTTATTCCTCCCTAAACCCCTCACCTTTAGTAGCAAGTATTCCCCATTTTCTAGCCACTCCCCTGTCTCTCACACATTTACTATTAAAACGTACACTTATGTGTGTGGAAACTCCACAGTTGAGCAGAGGTCTCTACACAGAAAAAGATAGGAGAGGCGGAGATGTAAACTTCGCAACTTAGGAATAGCATTTTGAAGAACGTTTGTAGTAGTACAACTGTAGTACTACAAAATTCACTACAAAATGCAGTTTGTGAATAGATCCCATTATGTCTCCTGATCCACAAGGACCGGCTGCAATAGCTGATGGAGAATTTTGTGAAACCAAGTAGTATTAATTAATGAGATCGATGCGTTATGAATGATACATCTAAAGTAGCCTGTAGAAGGTTGACACAATTTTCTCAACTTTGAAAGCAAAACAAAGTCATTTTTTCCCACCACTAGTGCCTGAACGCGTCTTCACACAATATGGTAATATTTGATTCTGATAAACCTAGTTATCCATATGCTGATTTCTAAGGTACCAGGCTCTGAAGCGCAACAATGGTGCTGAGGGATTAAGAATCATAGGAGATCAGGGGCCTGAGGAAAACCTGCTGGGCCAGAATAGGGCCATCAGGATCGTTATGGAAGAAACATTTACTTGATGGAGAGTTTTGGGAATTTGGCGAGATAGAGGAAGTCACTGGAGAATTTCCTGACTAGTCCTGTAAAAGAGTATCCTCTGTGGGATTCTCTCTGGCTTCCAGAAAAGACTATCGGCCTTATTATGAGTTTGGTGGTACTGGAGCAGGATCTCCCTGCTCCTGCACCACCAAACCCATGTTTGAACCCCTCGCCAGATTAGGAGTTTTCTCCTGTCTTACGGGCGGTTCTTTAGTGTTCCCATGGCGATGCCTTTGATATAAACACCGCAATGGGAATGCCAAAATCAGTACCTGCACGGCATGGACTGCTGCAGTCCATGCCGTGCAGGTACTGGTGTGCATGCACACAGGGGGACACATGCACATGTTGTGCCCCCCTGTGTGAATCCACATCGTGCAGAAGCAAAAGGGACCCTGTAGATCCCCCTTTGTTTCCTCACCATCACACTTGCCCCGCCAAGCATGTTGCGGCCTCAGACCCCATGCCACCGCCAGGAATCTCTGATCTCTCTCTATTGCAAACAAATCATCTGAGGAAACGCCCACACACTAAAAAAAATTCAATAATTCATCTGCCTCTAGTGAGGGCATGATGAAATCTGTTCAGTTTATCAACTGGGATGTTGCTTTCTCCTCTAAATGCAGAAAGATCAATTGATGGGCGGAATGCTGAAACAATGTCAAACATCCATCCCCAGTACAGAGATCTGGGCCTAAATCCATCGTTTTTTGCACACCATGCCATTCCAGTTTAGACTCCGCCATATGCAAATCAGTCTTCACCCTAAATGAAGCACTAAAGCAAAGTGTGTTTCCTCTTTGTCTCTCTTAGTACATGGCATACATTTATCCAACCTTACGGTCTTTATAGCCTGTACATTTGAGTTAAGCCGAGTGGGGTGCTTGTAAGGAATACATTTGGATCCTTTGACTTACCCGCAACATCAGCGGTTGACAATGAAAACTTCTATGTATTGGGCTAATATTTTCCTAGAGTCTCAACTATCCAGACAGTCCAACTGTGGCATTTTGGACTCTTTAAAGCTAAGCAACAATTGTGTGAGTGAGATTAATTGTACAGATTGTTGCAGTAGCCTGTGGGCTCTTGATTACTGTTAGACCTGGCATCCTTGGCGTGGGTCTCCCTTCCATTTTTTCGTAATGCCTCCACTGTTGCCGATATGTTTTTGCTGGACTAGATGCTCATGGGCACTTTGCCGCTGCTAATCAGTGCCAAAGTGCAAGTGCTCCCTATCGTAAATTGATGAATGTATTAGTGACTCCATGATTGGATGATTGGTTTACTTGTCAGTCCCTAGTACAGTGCACTCAGTGTGCCCAGGGCTTGTAAATCCAATGCCGCTGGTGGGCTTGCAGCACTGGTTGTGCCACCCACAGAAGCGGCTTATAAAATGTGTCTCAGGCCTGCCATCGCAGAGCCTGTGTGCAGCCTAGGGCTGCCATGTCGACTTGGTGAGTACACCCACTTACCAGTCCCTAAACCTTCCCTTTACTGCATGTTGGTCACCCCTAAAGTAGGCCCTAGGGCAGGGTGCATTGTAAGTATAAGGTAGGACATGCCCTGGTGTGTGTGGCATGTCCTAATAGTGAATTACAGCCATTTTCGTTTTTCACTATTGCAAGGCTACCTGCTCCCCATAGGCCAGAATGGGCAGACTGACTATTACACCTTATAGTCAGAACTGACCCAGGGAACATGGTAGAAAAACGAATTTAGTATGCCTGAACTCAGGATGATAAAATGCATCTTTTAGTGAAGTTGGTTTTAACATTTCTGTGTTTGAAAATACCACTTTTAGAAAGTGGGTATTTTCTTGCCTAACTATCCAAGCCTGCCTCTGCTAGGTTGTGTATTCCTTGTCTGGAGATTGAGTGACAGGGGCTGGGGGTGGCTACAGGAGACAGGGTGAGTCAGCCCAGGGCTGAATAGAAAGATCTGCATCCAGAGTGGAGGGAGGAGTTTCACCTGGGTCTGAATAGGGCTGTGCCTGCCTTCCACAATGCTGGCTCCACCTCCTGCCGGGCGGCTGAGCACTCTGCCCCACATTCTGAAAGGAAAGGAGTCAGAAAAACAAAGTGCTCCAGGACTGACCAGAACTGGTTTTGGACTAGGCAGAGGCCTCTCTGCCTCCAGAGAACAAAGAGAATCAGGGTATAAGAGGGGCACCCAGACCCCAGGAAAATTAGATCACTTTTGGGAACAAGAAGAAACCTTTGCTGAGGAGCGGAACCAAGAAGAAACTGAGGAGAGACTATCCCTAAGCTGAAGTGCTGCTTGGGGGATTGGCCTGCAGTGGTTTGCCTGACTGCCAAAGAAAGGAGAAAGGAACTTTTGCTTTGCTGTGACTTTCATCAACTTGTGAAGGATCTCCAAGGGCTTGGAAGAGAGCTTGCCCCCTGACCGAAGTCCCAGGACCATTGGACTTCACCCCTTTGTGAACTGCTGCTGGAAACTCTGTTTCAGTGGCTGCAGAGTAGGGAGCTGTGACCGACTCTCACGACCGACTCGGTGTCCTGTAAGCACCGCATCGAAGCACCGTCTCGCCCTGCAACGCACGGCCCTGGTCTCACCGACTCCGTCAACGAGCCGCTGCCTGCACCGCATCGAGGGACAACGCGTCCTGCAACGCTCGCTACGCCGAATCGAACTGGTCCGACCGACACGGTCACTGCTGCTGAGTTCGAGTCCTGTGACCGCACCGGAGTTGGGCACCGCCGCACGCTTTGCGACGCACCGCCCGACTCGCACCGCTGTCCGGACTGATCGACGCCAGCTCCTGAATCCGGCTCCGTCGCCGCACCGCAACCTGCCAGCACCGCATCGAAGCACCGTCTCGCCCTGCAACGCACGGCCCTGGTCTCACCGACTCCGTCTCGACGACGTCAACGAGCCGCTGCCTGCACCGCATCGAGGGACAACGCGTCCTGCAACGCTTCCATTTTTGCATCGCGACCGCGACGAACAGCCATCCGGCTCGCACGCCCGTGCCTGCCGCTTCAAGTAAAGGTACTGTGACCGAGTCTGTCCACGCTGTGTTGGCCCGTCTCGACGCGGTCAGCTGGATTTGTTAGACTCTGTTTGTTCTCGACATCGCCGTAGCCGGAGGAGGCTACCGACTCGCACAGAACCTTGAATTAAGCCTTTTGATCAGAACTAAGTATTCTTAACAGTATTGTGGATTATTTTTGTCGTTTATGGTCTTGTGATAAATCTATATAAAGTATACCTATTTTTATAAATATATAACCTGTGTGGTGTCCATTTGTAGTGTTGTCACTTGATTACTGTATGTGTTCACAAATGCTTTACACACTGCCTCTGAACTAAGCCTGTCTGCTCGTGCCAAGCTACCAAGAGGGTCAGCAGGGGTTATTTCGGGAGTGTACCTACTTTCCCTGACTAGACGCAAGGGTCCCTATTTGGGCAAAGGTACCTACCTCTGCCAACTAGAGACCCCCAAATCTAACAATTACTGTGCACACTGCTGGTTTTCTGCCACTGTTGAGTAAAAAGGGGAGTAAACTTTAGCTTCCTGGGGAGCCTTTTCCCTCTCCATCTGCAGGTAGAAGTGCAAGCCCACAGATTCAAAGGGGAAAATTTGCTAGGAATTTGCGCTGCTGCAAAGTGGTGCAAGATTGGTAAGGGGGTGTATGTTCCAGTGCAAAAAGTACTTTTCACTAGAAAACTGCCATTTTCCTGGAGCAAATTACGCTTTGCACTGCTTTGTGCCACTTTGCATCAAGCAAGTGTTAAATGGGTTGGACACAGGTATTAAAGCACCAGCACCCATAGTTTTTGACCCAAAGCCCGATCTACTAAGATTGTCAGACATGGTTTTGTGTCAAAAAATAAAGCCTACTTCAAGCAGACGTTACAAAAATGTCTTTATTTCTCAAATCATTACCCGCATCACATGTGCTGCACTATACAGTACACATCCAATATGTGGAATGATATAAAACATATTTAGCCATGAGGTTTAGTATAGGAAGGGTAAACTTCCAGTACAAAACCTATCGTAGACATCATGCACACTCCTTTTCAACAATGGTGCAAAGTTCTGCAAGTGCAGGGGAAGAGAACAGCAGCAAGTAATTTTCAATAAATATGGCTCTGTGCTGTTTTCTCCCTGCTGCACAATTTTATTAAATCTGCCAAAAAAAATCATAAATTTGTATCTCATACTAGATTATCCTGTAATAGTGTGTGATATTAAAATATTGTGCAAACCTAGATAAAAGGTAGTGGGGCTTGGTTCAGGTTCAAAGGCACAGATACAGTCAATGAGTGATTGGAGCGGTTTCTTAAGAGGAGAAGTGGACTGTTACTGCGTTCTGATGCAGTGTTCTTCAAAGAAGTGTGTCTTCAGCTCTTTCCTAAATTGGAGCAGGATTGAGGCAGTATCCATAAATCAGTGTTTTTATTGCCACTGTAAACAGACTTAAACATTGGACAAGAATGTCTAGATTTTTAATTTTTAGGCAAACATAGCAGGGAATTACTGCAGTTGCACTGGGGCCCTAAAAGTCTCAGGGACCGTATTGGCATCCAAATGTTAAATTATTTGAATCGGAGAAGGAGCAAGTCGAGCCCGTTTATTGACTGAGGGTTGCCCCGCCAAGTCTCTTTCAGAGCTGTGCCTTCTTGGGGGTCAGGCCTACATTTACAGTTCACTTTCCATGATTGCAGCACTTTTAAAAGGATTGTCATGCTTTTGAAAGCCCTCAAGGTATCCCCTGCAAGGTTAGTGAATTGTTCAGCACATAAACAATTCCTTAGCTTTCTAAAATGTGTTTATCTACGTCTACATTGGATCTTGCTGTGGTAGTAAATTCAATGAGGTTTTCCAATATCATTTCATCTCAAGAAGAGAGGATGTAGCCTAACGGCCAGAGCTGCCGATTTTGGAACTGGGGCACCAGGTTCGAGCCTCTGCGTCGGCTCAGCATCCTGTGATTCTGGGCTATTCACTTAATCTCCCTGTGCCTAACAAAAATTAATGTGTCCTTGTGTAACCTAACTGGTGCTTATGTAAAGCGCTCCAATACCGTGTCGAGTTCTAGCTATATAAATCGGCAAAACAAGAGTAGGAGAATGCTTTAAATAAGTCACACTTTAAATATCAAGGTTTCCTTATCAATTTTTAAATTTATTCCGCAACACAGCTCTGCACTGGTGTTTAGTGACCTTCTTAAATGTAGTCACTGTTTTATTGCTTTTTCGGCTGTATTTTTGTCAGTGTGCTCCTTGATAGATTTGGGTCGTGTGTACTTAGAAATCGAAATGGGCAGGAACTACAGGGATTTGGCGTTCTCGTACTTTTCTTCATTGATGCAAACCCATTCCTGTCATTTTTGTGAAAAAACAGACAAAGAATTCCCAACAGGAAGTACACTAGCAGATACAGCTCATCAACTCTCAGAGCAGCATGCCTTTTCAACAAAGATAAACTTACACTTTTGTGTAAGTTTACTAGTTATTGCTATTCACAAACTAAGAATTAATAGTAAGTTTACACTGCGGAGACTCGGCTGTCGGGGCGAAGAAGCCCACACATAAAAAGATAGCTATCTTTTGTATAACTGTATTGTGAATAGCAAAAAACATAGGGGGTCATTACGATGGCGGAAGGCCCGCCACCGACAGCCTGTCGGTGGCGGGCCCTCTGCCATTGTGCAGCTGTTTTCCCCCTGACAAATTAAGATGGTGGGGGGAATCGTTGGTTGAGCGCGGCGGTCGTAAAGACCGCCCGCCACGGTTCCGACAGGCGGTCCTTTTCTGACCGCCTGTCGGAACCAAAACATTGCCCAACATTGCGGCGGTGCCTTGCAGGCACCGCCATCGGGATTATGATATCCCTTTCCTCCGTTCGTTTTGCAGCTGACAATCCATAGCAAAACGAATGGCGGAAACGGATTTGGGGGCCCGTAGCGGGTCCCCCTTAATCCCTGGGGCAAGGGCACTAGGGGGCACCTATGGTACCCCCCTACATATCCCTGCACCATGTGGCAGGCACTGCATGGTGCCTGCCACGTAGTGCAGGGATATGCAAGTGCCTTTTTCTGGGCATTGCAGCAGGGGCTGCTGACTGCATCCCCGTCGCAATGTTAGGGTTAGGGCCTGCGACCGCCGCGGTGGCGGTCGCATCGTAATGCGGTATGTGGTAGGCCACCTCGCAGGCAGCCAGTCCCACTACCGCAACAATGGCGGTCGGACAAAAGTCTGACCACCATCGTAATGACCCCCATAGTATGCTTACAAGAAAGTGTAAGTTTACTTTTGTTAATCAGACCCTATATCATAAGAGGGGTCAGGTGGGGGTTGCAGGGGCGTTTTCTCATAAGGTTTAAGCTCCAGGGGGCTGTCACTGTGCTTGGCAACATGCCCCTTTGTTGCATGAGTGTCAATGTTTTACCATTAGCATTTTGATGCACACATCTACGCTTGAAAGGCCATCTCTCCCACTACACTGAATCACATTTGATTGCTTCTAAGAACGTGGTCTCCATTTCAAAAACGATAACTGCTTGTTTCACATGCAAAATCAATTAGGTTGAAAGAATGTCCCATGTAGTGAGTGACACCATAATCCAGGTGTAGATTTTCTGCTAACAGAACTTTGGACCTTATTTATGGATACCTTGCAACACTTTTGCCCTGTTGTTGCATCACTTTTCGTGATGCAGGGGCGACGTAAACAATGTGCCACGTTGCGCCCTATTTACAAAGTGACGCATCTAAGCAGATGCGTCACTTTATAAAGTGCTGCGCTACATTATACCTGTGTAGAAGTGTTGCAGTGAAATCTATGAGATTTCGCCTGCCTCATGGCAAGCGTAAAGGTGATGCAGTGCCATAAGCACATGCCTAGCCCATGCATTGTTGGAGTTGCGTCATGCTTGCGACACAACTCCAGCAATGCGTGATGTGACGTATCTGTCATTCCTTTGCGACATGGAGCGCTGTACGTTAAATACAGCGCATCCATCGTGTCGCAAGGAGGGCGCAGTGAAAACTGTTACATCGCTGTTTTATCGCAGCGACGCGACAGTTTTCATAAATGAGGCCCTTGTATTAGGGACTTGTATTTTTTTGTAAACATAATCGCTCTTGGTTGGTGAATTAGCCAGGCTCATGTCTCTTTCTAGCCAAGTTCCCAGAGTGAACCCACATAAAGGCGTCACAAAGGGCTTGGCATCCCCGCACTGCAGACCGGCTCCCAGACTGCCGGTCCTTGGGTGAGATTCTCGCCACCTCTCATGTTCGCCTGTCTGGGCCCGTGACCTATGGGCAAGGAAGCCCCTTCAGGTTCCCTTACTCTCGTGATCCCGCACCACTTGTGATCACCAGCCTGCCCACACGGCGTGCATCCTACATCACGGCTGCCATACTTTGTTTTGCTCTTGGACCACGGTGAGTTGTGGCGAGATATTCGAGGGAGGCTGCCTAAGTGAGCTAGTGAAGCTTCCTGTAATGCACAACGATCTGAATTGTTTCGAAGTGCTTGTGTGAATTGTTTGATGCTGGCTCAGGCTCAGACTTCAGAGCGTTAAACTGCGTCAGGAAATGTAGGCTTCGTTGACTACTACTAGCAGGGGTGCAGCTAATGTTGTCAAATGTGTAGAACCAAGTCATGCACTCCACCCGGACGCTATTGCTGCAGATTTGACATCTGCATGTTCCATACTCTACATCCCCCATCTCCAGGGGCAGGTAAAAGCCTGCTGTCTAGCCTTCAGTGGGTCACATGACAGGTTGTTGATAGCCCATTTCTAAACTGTCAATTAACACACTGGAATTGCACCTTCCAAGGAGGGCTGCCGAGCTTGGAGCTGGGGAACCAGGTTAAGCCTCGGCGCCGGCTCAGCATCCTGTGATTCTGGGCAAATCTCCCCATGCCTAACAAAACAAGCATTGGAAATGCAATAGGTCTCGCATTCACATTAGTTTGAGTTATTGACATTGTAAATGACAATGTTTTTTTTTTCTTTTTCTTTTTTAAAACATAAATAAAAGGCATTGTTATTTACAATGGCAATAGAAACTTCAAACAGATACCCATGCTGTTTTTTAAGTTTTAAAGAAGAAACTGCTGGAGTCCTTGTTCTTGGCCGGTGGAGCAAACGCTGTGAGGGGCAATAAACCATGGACCAACCTGCAGTTCACATGCAGAGCCACCGTGCGCCATGGAGAAGGAAACAACAGCGGGCGGCAGCCATGGTAAATTGAAGAGTTGGCTAGAAGAACAAATAAACACCCAGGGCCAGCGCCGGCTTTGGCATCGTATCTGTGAAATCCTGTGGAGTAAGAGCGCAAAGGTTGGCGCAGAACGAGGAAAAGCAAAGTACGCCCTACTCACCGCAATTGTGGGGGTGCCCTAGGCGATCCACGGTAATAACCCAAATACCCCGCTGGTGCCTAATAAAGATGGAGGAGAGCATGCGAATATTATCGAAATTCACTTTTTCTACATAAAACCCAAACTAGTATCAGTACCGGCGACCGCCATTAACATGGGCCCACAAAGGGTGGCCGAGAACAGATGGCAGCCGCCAGTTATTTTTAATTAAAGATGTATTAAGAAAACCACCATTTCGCCGCCTTTCAACCGTGCTGGGTATAGGAGCGGCATTTTGATACCGGATCGCAGCATGATGTGCCCCATGAGGGCTGACACTAAACTGTGATCTGGGTAGAATGGGGCAGAAGATAATCTTCAAATATAAAACAAACATCGCAGGTGTCTAACACCATTATTGGGAGAAATATACTACCCGCCAACCACTCATAGAAGCGGAACCCCTCCATTTACTTTCTACTTGCCAGTACAATGCATATAACCGGCCTAGGTGTCCCTGCGCTCAAGTCCTCCATTACCCCTCTCCCCTTATCAGTACCACCCATGACACCGACAGCAGCGACCCTGTGTTCAGCCTTCAGCCAGGGAGTTTATTGGATGTGCATGGCACAGTTACCCCAGACCACTCACCCGGTGGTTTCGCCGATTGTCGTCCTAGTGCGTAACATAGGCCGCCTGCTCGCTGTCTTCATCGGTCTTGAGCCGCTTGGCCTGGATCTCGTAGACATTCCCCTCATAGTTATTATTATTATTATTATTAGGATTTGTATGGCGCAGCGAATCATCTCCAGGGGGATCTCTCAGTGCCTGGGTGGCAGACAGCATATTGAAAGTGGTCTTTAAAACATCCAGGTTTTGAGCTGTTTCTTGAACTGTGCCAGGTTGGAGCAGGCTCGGATCTCATCTGTTGTCCTCCTTATTCAGCTGTTCCTCTTATTCCTCGCCCAGCAAGAGGGCCGAATCATTCTTGTATTCCTTGTCCTGCAGCATGGCGTCTCCTTGTTTGGAGGGGTTGGACAATGATGGTGGATGCTACTGCTTTGGTCTGCGCAGCAGCTGCAACCAACTCGCCCAGCAAGAGGGCCGAATCATTCTCGTATTTCTTGTCCTGCAGCATGGCGTCTCCTTGTTTGGAGGGGTTGGACAATGATGGTGGATGCTACTGCTTCGGTCTCCGCAGCAGCTGCAACCAACTGCCGGAGTGCGTGCACCCACCACACCACAGAAAAAACTCCCTTTGAGCGCCAGACCAAGTACCCGCCTAGTGTTTATTCTATTGGCTGCCATGTTCCCTGCCTCGAACTCTGATTGGTCACTGTTTAGCATTGTCACAGATGGGGCTGGTTCTTTACCCAGCCTCCCATTTTGCAAGTCGCCGCTGGTGCGCTCGCCGCTTTAAAATTCGTTTGGTTGGCCACCATTTTCTTCCTCTTACTCTAATGAAGAATACACCACTTACATTACCTATCGGTTCTCATTGGAGACAACGAACTATCGTATGCACCCATCACTCGTCTAGCGGCTACGTAAAAAAAAAAAAACGAGATAGCCGTTTATATATTTATACCGTCTCTCAACAATTCTGGTCCTTATGTAATGTAACTGGTGCTCATGTAAAGCGCGCCTCTTTCGGGTTGAGTTCGCGCTATATAAAACTGCAACAAAACAAAACACGGAACCAAGCGGGGTTAAACAGAGAACCGGTGAGGAACTGAAGGTTTAAGTTGTGCGTCTCCTCCCGTGCTGCGAGGAACTGAAGGTTTAAGTTGTGCGTCTCCTCCGTGCCGGCTCCTGGAAGAGGCACAAAGGAGCCGGGGGAGGGAAGGAAGGGGTAGGGGAGGAGGCTTTAACAAGTGCGGCCGCAAAATGAAAAGCACGAAAGTGAAAGCTAATTAGAACAAGCTGTCGGCATTGTGAGAACAAGTGACGGTCTGCTAGGAAAGTGAAAGCGCGCCATGCGTGTTGTGCGTGCCTGCAGTGGGAAAAACGCATTAAAAAAAGTAGAGCTCACAGACTAACTTCGGAAACATGATCCGTCACTACACGCCTTCTTTAGATAAGAAATACCCTCACGACAGTCGTCAAGCAAACGATCCAGTCCGGATGGGCCGTCCCAAAAGCAGACAGGGCGGTAACAAAGAAGCCTCATTTTCAATCGGAGGCCACCGTTTACCATAAACGATGACGCCAGCCAATGAAAATAATGGGCAGTGCTTCAAGTCCCCTTCTGAAATCTCCTCTACCACAATATGTCTCGCAGAGCAGGCAGCGCATGCGCGCTGCAACGCTAGGCGAGACCTAAAAAAATGAATGTGTCCTTGTGTAACGTAACTGGTGCTCATGTAAAGTGCTCCAATACCTTCGGGTCGAGTTCGCGCTATATAAATATGCAAAAAAAAAGGGTGCTCTCTCATGTATGCATTGTTAACACTGTCACAAACTGGATGCAGTTACAGAGCTTGGAAGACACCTTTTCAGGCCAAACTGTATGCAAAAGCAAGCATTCTCAGACCCTCAAACCAAGACCATCAGTGTGCACATCACTGTGCGTCACACTATTTCATGTATAACTTAGGGAAGACTTCATTCCCAACCAAACTTTGGATCCTCTGCAAAGACTAATCAGAGAAGTGTAAGTTGTGGATCTATTAATAAAGTAATTGAGTTAGAAATCGAATGGAAGAGGGCATGTGAATCAATCGAGAGACGGTGACAAATAAAGAACGGAGTCTCAGACTTCTCCGACGCCACCAGCGTGTTGGAGTTACAGGCCTGATTTCCACATAATTCTACCGCATACCTACTGGTTTCTCAGAATCATAGGTCTGACTTACAACTAACACTTCCACAGGCCTGCCGTAGCTACATATGCACAAGACTGAGAGGAGCGATACTGGCTGCTCGGTGCCACTAGTGTGGCTTGTGACTGAACTTGCTGCATTGCTAGCAGCCTTCAGAAGCACAGGGATGACTTTGATGGACTTTGTAGCAGCCATGTTGTCCTTCAGACTCTCAGACCTGACTTGTGATAGTCAGTGGTTCAGCTATACTGGCTGGTCAGAGGCAGGGAGTCTGACGCTTCACCGACTCTTCCCCAGACTTCCCAGCCTCTCAGAAGCACAGACATGGGTTATGAATGACTTTGCCCAACACAAGCCTTTCAGAGGCCTATGCCTGACTTGCGGAAAGCTCTATTTACTTTTCTGCAACATAGGCCTCATTATTGCCATCATCATGGTATTTAAAAAGTGCAAAATATCCAGAAATTCGGCTTGTCAGAAACTTTTGTGGGGCTAAGGTCACAAACGTGATGCGGAGCCATTTTCTGGTTTTATTACATTTAAGGTTACCTACCTTATCGAAATGATATATCACAAAAGTAGGTTAAGCCTGTTTGTCTTTTTGTGATATATAAATAGATTTAGTAGTGACAAAACCGGGCACTGAAAAGGGTGGAGACTAGCACACAGCTCCAGCTGCAGCCCCTCCCCCCCCCCCACCTTGAGACAGCACTGCCAGAGTCATGCATTGTGGTGCGAAGGTATCGGTAATACACCCGGAGATGATGAGACTAAAACAACAAAGAGTTAATCCGTTTCTTTAAATGAGAATTAGTGTTCACTTCTCAAAGCGATAGGGGTTGGCACCTCAACTTGAGTCTACCCACTGCTAAACCTCTGTCTATTCTATGGCTCAGAAATTAACCTATACTAGAAGCCTGGATTTCAAATTTCATCTTTTAGTCGTGCAGTGGCATAAATGTCCTTTTGAACAATTGTTAAGGCTGGAATTGAAATCTAGTTGACACTGACAACCAGTGAAGCGTAGATAAAGTGGGAGCAATATTCTCTCCCCAAAGAATGGAAACGCCAACACTTAGCATTTAGCAATGTTATGTGGTTGGTTTTTCTAACACGAGGGGGTTGCCTATCACACCTGACTGAGTCTGACACAGAGGCACTGGCCTGTTCATCTCATTCAAAGCCAGATCAGCTCTATGCCATCGGAAAGGGCTAACTAAGGCTCTTTATAGATTGGACATCAGGCTTCCCGTGGCATCATCGATCATGAAGCAACTGGCATTTGATGATCATGCCACTATCTCAATAGAAAATCAAGGACTGTACAAAAGTGCTGATTAGGGGGGCGTCGCAAGGTGCAGAACATGGCGGATGCCTGAATGCAACACCCTGGCTGGGGGACCCGATCCTCCCCAACCTGCCACACAGGGAACAAGTCCTGAAAAAAGAAGTAGGGGACTAACCAAGTTAGGCAGTATGCAAGTGACATCATGGCATGTGGCATTACATGTGCCATCTGGAAGTGGCATAACAACCCATGATCTCACAGGAAGTGACAACACAAGAAGTGACATCAGATCTTAAGACCTCATTAATATGTTTATCAGGTCTATCTTGAGCACATTTAGGCGCATTACAATATTTAGCAAATGAGATTTTGCATCGGGCTTGTGCCACACAAGTGACGCAACCCCGATGCAAAATCTGTGCCTCAACTCATACATTTATTTTTGTAATCCCGGCCACAAAGAAATTAGCAACAAGGAGAAACATGGGTGTAAATCTGTTCTGCTTAATTGGTTACAAAGTCTGAATTTTAAAATATCCATCCGGGTTAAGGATCCTGCTGCAGAGATCTTTCTGTGCCAACTAAATCTCAAGGAATAATAATAATGATAAGATAACTCTGGAGGTCAACATATTTGCTGGAGAGATCCGTGTTTTGTCCAGTAGCGGCTGGCAGGGAATGAGGGAGGAGGGGTGGGGAGACCTCTTCCTCCGGCCACGTCTCTCCTCCGCTTCTCGGTGAGTCCCGGAACCAGGGAGCACCCAGGCTCCCCATAGCCAATCACAAGGCTGCAATGCAGATGGGGACTGGGAGCTTGGGCATGTTCCCCACCAGGCTGTGTAATACAGTCTGGTGGGGAACATGCAAAGGGTGCAGGACTGTTTGGCCAGCCCAAGACGGCCGGCCAAGCAGTCATGCCCACTTGGAGTGTGCAAACCACTCCTCCCCCTGTGCCCCCAGCCCCGCTCCGCCCTAACCCAGCCCTGAACCTGCGAAAAATAAAATGATAATAACTAAGTTATTATCATTTTATTGATCATTTTATTTTTCCTGCTTAAAGAGCAGTGGGGTGACGCTCCTCCGCCTTAGGGGAGGAGGCACCCCTGGTTTTGTCTAGTTCCAGTTTTGAATCAAAGTAGCATAGAGGGTTAATATGTCTCCTGCAAAGCATTTTTATTTTATGTAAATGAGTAAGTTGGTTACTGCTTTAAACACAGATATTCTTTTGTTACTTACAGCTCATACATTGTAATCCTTGTAATATAGCACAGTGAACTATGAAGGACCTGTGGCTCCTACGCCTTGCAATCCTCATTGTCTTATTAAAACATCCTGTACATTGATTTATACACATATGATTTATTGTCAATGTATAATGTGTACGCGTGATGCAATGCGCTCTGACACCCTGCATTGGGATGAGTTGTGCTATAAAATAAATAAAACAAAATAGTGGTATTTAAATTGTTATGTGTGTAAATACTAGGACAGAACAACACAGCTGACATTCTTTCATTGCATGCATATTGTAGGAAAGTGTCTCTTTTGACATGGTTAGACCCCCCCCTTTTTGCTTGATACCTGATGTGATTTCGAACTGTAAGTGCACAGGGTCCCAGCTACCCAGGTTCCAAGTGCCAGACCTCTTTCTCAAAACTATACCATGATTGGCACAACTTCAGGCACCCTTGTAAGTCACTAGTAAATGGTACCCCGGTACCTAGGTCATGGGTGCTGAAGAGGGTCCACTGGGGCTGCAGCACAAATTGTGCCACCCCAGAGACTCCTCTCCAAGACAATGCAAACTGCACCTATCTTTGTGCAGAGAAAACCGAAGAGTAGACTTGGCACACAGCCTTATGCGCCATGCCCTCATACACTGCATGAGGTGTAGGTAAGTTCCCCCTACAGCAGGCCTTATAGCCCTAAGGCAGGGTGCACTATATCCCATGTTTGGACATATCTGCATGAGCAGATATGACCCTGCAATATCTGAGCCATTCTTAGATATTGTAAGTGCACAGGGAAGCCATAGAGAGTACTCAGGCTGGATACTTGTCATTACAAGTTTCCTAGCTCCATGATGGCTTCACTGTACCCTAAGATATTTGGTACCAAACATCTTGTTTTAAAAGAATGTCACTGATGCCAATGTTGGATTTATTAATAAATGCACACAGGAGACCCTTTAGAGGGTCCCCTGAAAACCTACCAAGCACTGGTGTGGTCTCTGTCTAGTTTCAGCCAGACTGCCACCACCAGACATGTTTCTGACCTCATGAGGTGAGGGCCAGCACTCTAAGAGGCCAGGAACAAAGCCTGCTCTGGGAAGAGGTGCTTCACACCTCCCCCAGTACAGGATGGCCTTACGAGTCAGGAAGCTTCAAAGGCTAAGCCGCCATTATAATGCAACCCAGTCATCTCCAGATAGTGAAGGATGCCAACCCCCTTTCCTGCCCCACTTTTGGTGGGAGGAAAGTCAGGAAAATTAGTTAGATGAGGAGGTGTGACCATATTCAGCCAGCACCACCCCTAAGGTGTGTCAGGGGTTGTGGACCCCTCTTTTGAAGATCCACCATCTTGAGATGGTAGGAAAACAACCTATCAGGGTTAGGGTAGTGTCCCTTCCCACAGGAAGTGTTCGCTTAGAGGGTGTAGACACCCTAAAAGTAGGTAGCCCATTGGCTACTGCCTGTCTCCCCCTGTTAATATTTAGGTGGCATCCCTGGACCCTGATGGATGGACAAGAAGAAGATACGGACAAAGAAGAGCTGCTGCCTGAGAACTGAAGCCCTGCTGCTGAGAAATGGGACCCAAACCCTGCCTGCTGCCTAAAGGACTCGACAATCATGGCTAGAGGGGTGGACAGCTCCAGCCTTTGCCAAATCGCCAGAGATCCTCCATAGGCGTAGCGGCTCTACACCCATGCACCAGCAGGCACTGAACTGCAGGCTCCGGACTTACCGACTTGCTGCTCCCTGGCGATTCCGATGCAGCACCCGGACCAAAAGTGGTACACCAGCTCTGAAGGGTCAGATCTGTCCCTCCACCAAGTTTGGGGACACCTGGACCTACGGAGCTGTGCCGCACCAATACCCGGGGTACCCGACCTCCTTCAACCTGCACCGAGACGAAGAGTCTTCTCTGGACTCTAACTGCCCAGGAAGCAAGTACCCATTGAGGGATGTTGAGACCCCTGAAACCCACATCATGAGTGGCCCTGTTGTCCCTAAATTACCTCTCCAAGTTGCCTGCTCCTGACTGCGAGGACATCTTGATGCACGCTGCCTGGCTGACCTATCTTCTCTGCACCCGGCCCGACCGGCCACTGTAACGACGATTCAGCTGTGCTCTCATGGTCCTGAGGCCCTTGTGACCTACTCGCTTCAGTGGGCCCCCTCGGACTTACCTGTAAGTCCCTCTGTGCAGTGTGTCTTCGAGTGCCCCCACCCCCTGTAGCGCACCAGCTACCAATGACTTCAGCACCCTGCTCCCGGCCGAATCCGGGACGCTCCTGAGAACCTACTGGTGGAACATTGGACCATGCTAACTACCGAAATCCAAGAGGTGAACCTTGAAAGTCGACTGTACCATTTTACAAGCATTTTTGCCTTTTCCCCCATTGTTGTCAATGGTGTATAATGTGCACAAACGTGATTAGTTTTATGAACTCTAAAAATTCATAATTTTAAAAGTACTTACTGTAGAATGAAGTTCTTGGGCTGAAAAAAATGATATAAAAACAGTTATTTTTGCAAATTGGCCTCGGATTAAATCTTGAGTGTGCGTCTCATTTATTGCCTCTGTGAGTACAACAAATACTTAGTACTACCCTCTGATAAGCCTAACTGCTCGTCCACACTACCACAAATAGAGCATTAGTATTATGTACTTTCGCCTCTGTGAACCAATAAGGGACCCACTGGACTCTCTGCACAGTGTACTTCATTTTAGAATACTATATAGAGTTCCAACGTCTTACACATATCTCTTATATAAAGGGACTGAACAAAGTAAAAAGCATCCCTCTCTTAAGTACCTGTGAAAGTGAGTGATAAGCTGTGCGCCTCTGTTTCCCCTCCATTGCCTTTAGGTGTGAGGCTCCCGATAGCTACCAGCCAGGATACTCCAAAAAAAGGAGGCCTGATGGCCCCTTAATTTCGGCCTTTGTTCTGGGCCCAGCTGTAATCTGATAAGCCCCGTCCCTGCCTGCACGTTGTTGCTCGGAAGGAAAGCAGAAAACATGCAGGCACTGCTGAATGTGTCTCAGTGCCTGAACATAACACCAGGACACGTTTACCATGTTTCTGTAGGGTCAAACTTCTTGGCAGGGTAGATGGCGTCCACCCTCTGAAAAGAGTAGGTAGATGCCGTCTACCAGCGTGTATCCTCAACTTGTGCTCTGCTGCTACACCAGGACCTGGGGAGAATCCTATCCGGCCCCACATCAGCAAGGGAAACCACTTCAGCACTCTGAATGCTGCTGAGGCCGGTCCCACTGCGCAGCAAACTACACATAGCCACGCACACAGAAAGACGTCTTTCACCCACCCTGATGCTCCAGGGCACACATCGAACTGCATCGGGCCCCAAGACAGTGAGCCGAAGGCCTGAGGTTCAGAGGGCCAGAGCTTGGCCCCTGACCCTGTCAGCTAAACAAGGAAAACAGTCGCACGATCGCGGTGAGGAGGCCTGCATGAGTCATTGCACATGGATAGACAACCACCCTTCAGGAGGGAAGCTCTTCTCTTGCAATACCACTTGAGGGCCCACGCCATAACTTACTAGGCCCCAGAGCAATGAGGGAAAGCCGGAGGCAGTCCCACAGGTCTGCTCAGAGGAACTGCGCAGGACTCTGCGGGTTATATGGGGGACGGAGTGTGGCCTGGCTGGCCCGGGGGCCCTGATTCAGGCATGGATGAATCTGCAGAGACATGAACAGGTGGGCCAGGAAACTCTCGCTGGAACTCCCCCTAACAACCCCAGGACCCCAAGGCCCAGCCGCCCTTGACTCCAGCTCCACAGCACAACAAATGTGGCACCTCATGCAACAGTGACACTGAATAACCTTCCTGCTTTGGACCCCTCAGGTGCTCTCCTAGCTGGCCCACTCTGATCTCTGACTACGGCCCCAGATGATCTCCTGACTTGCGATCTGAGGGACCAGCCACAGGCCCCCGTGACAGGGGTCGTAGGAACATTGAACTTGCCCAATGGACTGTCTACCCTCACCCCTTTGGTCGTTATAGCCTACTTGCTTTTGAGACTCGCATGGTGGGCTGCGACACACAGCACGACTGCCCGTCTACACACTAAGGTGGGGGCTGACATCTCTGAAGTGGACCATGACAGGTGGCATGGGAAAGAAGGACCACTCTATCAAAACCATGCTCCAACAAGCCGCCCGCATAAACCAGCATCGGACCCACCAACCCATGGGGGTCCATCAACTGATGACAGCTGCCAAGCCGCCGGCCAGACTGACACAGGCATCACTAAAGATTTCCTCCAAGCAGTGTTTCAGGACCTTAAGGAAGAGATCCTCACTATCAAAATGGACCTATGCAGTGATCTCCAGGAGGTAAGCAGAAAGGTATCTTACTTGGGTTTCTGCATGGAAGAAGTGGAGAAAGGCCTACCTGAACAGGTGAATGACTGGGGAAAACTCCAACAGCGAATACTACTCCTCATGCAACAACACCTGCAGCACCAAGATAAATGCGAAGACCTTGAGAACAGATCATGCCAGAACAACATATGTATTCAAGGGAAACTGCTGGAGTATCCAGTCGCGGTTCTCCCCACATATGTCCAGGAGCTTTTTGAGGCCATCTTGGAGGCCCCTGCACATCTGCAAATCAGGCTGGACAGAGCATGCAGGGCATCCCCGAGATGATCACAGGGGAACTTGCCGCCAGAGGTCCTAATCAGGGTTCACTTCTTTGAGGAAAAAGAGCTCCTAATGTCCAAAGCTCACAAGGGAGGTCCGATCTCCTTTAATATAGCTACTGTACTGCTTTTCTAGAACTTGTCGCCGATCACTCTGGCCAAGCACAAGTCATTCAAGCCCATCAAAGACGTCCTGTGATCTACTGGCTGGGGTCACCCCTCTGACTCCTCCTTCAGTGGGAAGGAAGGGCCAGATCTCTCACCTCACTTGAGACTGCCCATAGACTGCTTAACTTACCCTCCTCAGAGGAACCACTGAGAACCCAGAAGGGCCCAGATGCACGACCATGGAGAGACAGGTGGATCACGGTGCACCGGGGCCGTCGGGCCTGATAGCCAAATGGCATGGAGATAGAAGCTGACAAGAGTCTACTCTTGCATCTGCACTGAACAATTGGAGAGAGCCCAGAACACCAGTTAGGTGAAGACGTCACAGACACGCAGCAACCCGAATCTGTGCAACCCTGAACGCCTCAACTCCTGGTCTCAGATAAATTGAATTTGCCCAATTTGCTCCTTAGCTCTAAAAATGGAGAGGGGGAGAGGGTTCCCTCGGGGGTTCTTTCACATGGTCAATGCACCTCCACAACCAATACTACACCCTTTACTCAATAACTCCAGGACGGTTCATTTCGGTGACCTGATCTCTGGAGGAGAGGCTTATCATACTCACACTAGTTGGACCTTGTTTATTAAATTTTAAAAGGTATTTTTGGGAGGTTTATTTGAGGACCACACAGGGATGCAACACCATCAGACACTGACCAGACCCTCTCCGCTGCCTACACATCCCAAATCTAGAAGCTCAGACCAGCCGCTCTCACAATACTCACAAAAAATGCATGTAAAACAGACTTTCCAGGTGCTAACATATAACATCCGAGGCCTTAATAATGCAACAAAGTGACTCAGAATCCTAGACAAGCTGAAGAGGTCTGGGGCAGATATATGTCTTCTGCAGGAGGCACACCTTCTCCAAGTAGACCAACATCGCTCCAGAATGTTCCTACTCCACTATTATGCCTCGGCCCCCACTAAGACAGCTGGAGTCGTAATCCTCATCAGAGATGCCCCAAAATTTAAAGAAGGATAGTTCCTGACTGACCACATGGGGAGATGCATATTGCTACTTGTGGAATGGGAAAACATCCCCATAGCGATAGGGAACATCTACTGCCCAAACACTGGCCAAGAGGAATTCTTGACCCCCCATAGTCCATACCATAAATTAGCTAGCGCCACAGACCACCCCCTCCTAATTGGTGGAGACTTTATTAGTGTTATGCATACCACACTTGATAAGTCTGAACAGAGAACAGGAAGGACATCAGCTATATTGATGTTAGGCAAGGCGGTCTTAGATGACTTGCCATCCTTTGGCGACAGAATACTCCCACTTCTTAGCGGCCCATAACACATATGCCAAGATCGACTACCTCCTTATAGATCAGATACTTCTATAAGGAGGTAGTCTGTAAGGACACGTGCCTTTACCACGTGTCCTTTACCACACAGTGCCTTTGCCACGCATTGCCTTTACCATGCAAGTCTTTACCACGTATATGCCTTTACCATGCATATTTTCACAATGAAAATGTAAGTGTATATCAAGTAAATGAAACCCCTTTTTATATATATTACCTACTGGCAGTCGCCAGTAGGTAGTTATAGTTAGGGCCTAGTTTCCAGAGGGAAAAGCGTTTTTTCACTTGCCTATATCTTTGGTGCCATTTGATGAATGTTCACAAAAGTTTCCAAAAACGTGTGCTGGTGATTTTAGTTGTAGATGGAAAATTTTGGGGTGATTCGTCAAGTGGGAGCTGAGAACAAGGAGGAGTCAAAAAAGTGTTTTTCCCTTGTTAATGCTCAAAGGGATTTTAGACATGACTACAGCCCGAACCGCTTGATGGAATTACCCCAAATTTGTCAGAAAGCAAGCTTTTTGTCCAGAAAGAGTGCTTTTTGTTATTTGGTGTAAATCCGTTAAGTAGTTGTGGAGTTATTAAAAGAAATCCACATGTGTATATCTAGAGGTGCAAACCGTTTGCGAAACCTAGGTGCAGCTTTCCAAACCCATGCGTCAGGAGCAGTGTTGTAATTTGCTGGCCACACCTTGTGTAGAAAGTTGCACCCGCCATTTTATAAAGCGGGACACAGTCCCAGGGGATGGAAACAAAGCTTAGAAAGTATAGAAGGGGTCAGGGTAGGGGTACCCTGACCCAATGGGTGTATTGTTGGAGTGTCTCAGGGACCCCTTATGAGTAGTACAACGCAGCCAACTATTTTTTTATTCATGTGGTTGGATTCGTGGACCCATCGAGATGCTCAGCACGGCCCCGTGTAGCATCCCGGCCTTGCCGGGAAAAAAAAATGCCATTCACACACTCACTCGCACATTAATGCATGCACTCACAGACCCACTCAGAGACTCACACACCCAGTCACAGACCTATTCAGACACTCACGCACCCACTCACAGACCCACTCAAATTCTTACGCACCCACTCACAAACCTACTCAGACACTCACACACCCACTCACAGACCCACTCAGACTTCACTTTTTAAAATCTCTTCGATCCTTTTATATGTTGTTCAGTTGCTATGTTTTTATGGGCTTGTATGAGCACTAGGAAGACTCTGCACTTTAGCACTGCTTGAAAGCGGCATGGCTCTTAAGATCAAGCGCATTCACATGGCCTAACTTTTTTTCATTTTATTGATTTGTCTAAGACGTCTAGGTCTTTACCTGTTATGTTTGTGCCATTCTTTTCCTACTATTAGAGCCAAATCATTTATGTAAACAGAGGAGCAGTGGTGCTAATCGGCATAAGAGTACTATACTAGGCAAAAACACAAAGTAGCTAATACAAGAAGGACCTAACAAAGCTAAAATTACTTAGAAATGTTATAAAAAGTTATGTAGGTCTTCACTTGTGTTAAGGCCATTCAGCATCTTCGTGTCGAGAGTCATGATAAAAAAAGACTCAAGCTGTCGCAGCTACCTCTCTCTGTGGCCACCTCGTATAGAGATGGGTACTGCCCCAAGTACTGAGTATTTCAGATCATCAATTCTGTTGGAGTGTACTGCTTTAAAATGACGCGCCACAGGATAATTAGCATCCGAATTAATAATGGCACGCAGATGCTGCAAAATTCTGTTGTACACAGCCAATTTAGTGCTGCCAATATATTTCAGATGGCACGTACATTCTAACAAGTACACAGCAAATTCAGTCCGACAAGTATAGTGTTCTTTAATGGGGACTGGAATATTGCTGAAAGCTGTCATATATTCAGTACGATTAACGCCAAATTTACATGCTCTGCATGATGTACATTTAAAAAAGCCTGTTTTGGACAACCAAGTAGTCTTGAAGGTTAATTCCGGACTGGATTTGACAAGAGCGTCCCTCATAGAGGGCGCTCGTCCGAATGTAATAGTAGGGGCTGGTGGCAACAGAGGTTTTAAAGTCAAATCTGTTAGGATGATAGGCCATTGGGCATTTATAATCCTACGGATTTGTTGTTGTTGTTTGCTGTAGGTTGTAATGAATCTGATAGGTGGATTGTCAATATTGTTGTCATTAATAGAGAGTTGGCTATCAAAGTCAAGAGTCAATGTATTTTTGGGTACCAAACAACTGTCACGGGTCTGACTATTGGCTTTGTCCAAAGCCACTTTTAGATCACTGTGTTGATAACCACGCCAAAGAAAACGATTAAAGGCATCAAATTGACACTCAAACAGATCTGATTCAAGGCTACATATCCGTCTTATGCGAAGAAATTCTCCATAAGGTATGCTGAATATCAGGTGATGAGGATGCTGAATGGTAGCATGTAGGGTGGAGTTCCCTGCAGTACTTTTTCTGTGTAACTTGGTTTGTATGCAATTGTTGCTAACAAACACTTCCACATCTAGGAATTTAACCCTGTGCTCGCTGATGGACGCTGTAAAATTGAGATTGAGCCTGTTATCATTAATAGATATCACAAATTGCAATGCTTGTTCCCGGGAACCCTCCCATACCAAAAACACATCGTCAATGTATCTACAATAATATCTGATGTGGGAGTCCCAAATCGCTTTGTGCTGTGACCTGAGGACGTGCTCCTCCCACCAGCCAACCAATAAACAGGCATAGATGGGAGAGAAGCACGCCCCCATGGCCACTCCCCTCAATTGATGATATAGAACTCTGTTGAAGAGGAACAAATTGTTGTTTAAACACAATTCAATAATAACAAGAAGCATGCAATTGTGATTATGTAAACATAGGGCTCGATCGTTTAAAAAATGCTGAACAGCCAAAAGCCCATCAGTGTGGTGAATACTTGTATACAATGAGGCTATGTCCTTGGAAATTAACAGATAACTAGACTGCCACTCAACTTTCTTAATTTTTCTCAGGAAATCGCCTGTATCCTGAATGAAGGAGGGCAAACGCATCATGTGCTCTTGTAAGAAAAAATCAACATACTTGGACATGGCCTCCAAGACATTATTCCTTGCTGAAATTATAGGTCTACCAGGCACAGGAGATATGCCCTTATGTACCTTCGGAATGAAGTACAATATGGGGGTAGTAGGGTGATCATTCCTTAAAAAGAGAAACTCATTTTTAGACAAGAGGCCTGATCTTTTCCATTGATAGAGGTGTTTAAATACGACTTCCTTAACCACCTTAAGTTGTTGACGTGGAACTTTACAATAACAGCTAGCATCTGAAAGGTGGCGTTGGGCTTCAGCCAGATATTCTGTTCTCGGCCATAAGACGATATTGCCGCCCTTATCAGCACTACTGACTATTACCTCGTTGTTGTTTTGTAACTTTTTCATAAGGGTCCAATAACATTTGGACCGGTAGTTTCTACGCTGGATTTTGGAATTGACTGAACTATTGAGATTTTTCAATTTGTCAATGACCATATCACTGAAAACATCGATAGAGTCTTTAGGCATGAGGGGATAAAAGGAAGAGGGAGGACGAAAAGGACTGGATGCAGCCGCATCCATATGGATAACATCCTCTAGACCATGCTCACCAATAGGATCATCAAATTCATTATCAGCAAGAGATTGCAATACTTGGATAGTAGTGAGATCCTTGTCTTGTAAATTGCCAATACCACTGGAATCAGCCCGATTCAATAACTTTAGGTTGAAATTTATTAAGCTGAAAAAATTTCCTTAATTTTAATTTACGAATAAATTTAAAGATATCTATTCGTGTTTGTTTATATGAAAAGTTTGATTCCGGGCATAATATATATATATATATATATATATATATATATATATATATAGTGACTTATAAGTGTCAGTCAAGTATAATAAAGTTTGAATATTACTTATATATCCCGTAACATACCTTTAAAGGGCCTGAAATAATTGATTATATATGAAGTGAAGTGCTGATGGAACTAGTCAACCATCTGAACAGTAACTCATATATACATATAAACAATGTGACATATAGGTGTTTGGATAATGAAACAGCCACTAACAAATTTAGTTATGTGCGCAGTCATGTAGTTGGAATTAGGTGACTGAAAACTTTGTTAGTAGTCTTACATATAGTTTCATTACCTTAACGACAATTGGTATATTTAATTTATTTGTAAGGCTGTGGTTCAGTGCTGTAGTTGTGGTAGGACTTGCAAATGATATACTAGTAGACGTATTCTATGTCTGATTGTGCACCATAGAGAAGAAGGAATTCAAATATGTGTAAGGCATGCTACTGCAGAACCAGTCTCTGCATTTTACACTGTAGTTATATTGACTGTACTATGAATAATCCAAACTGCAAAAATGCCACGTATCACTAATTTCTTTTCTTGCTTGTTTGTTTTTAGGTGCACAAGAGACATTCACCCACACTGCTGCCAGACAGAAGGCCTGTACAAAGTGACATGACCACAAAATGTGATGTGAGTCCTCCAGTCTCTTCCACTTGTGCAGCTAAATGCCACTGCCAACTGACAGCTTCAATAGGGCCCCAAAAAAAGGTGCTAGAAAGTGGCCAGGGAGGAGGAGAAGAAGAAGCAGATTGCCACCACAGCCTTGCCGCCCTCCTCCTTTTTCAAGAAACTTCGCCTGCCTCTGGACAGCAAGCTGGGAGCAAAACTCCCGCATCAACAATGGCACCACCCCAACCTAAGCCCAAGCCCTTGGCTCTCAGTGTGGCAGCCACTGCTATAATGGCGACAAACACACTCAGTCTGAATTGAATTTGTCTCAGCCGCAAACTAGTGCCCAATTATTGCAGGAGACTGAGCAAAGTGGACAATAGGAGACGCAGACAGCAATAGTAGATTTTCCTGAAGTAGGAGCAGACTGGAGGTTGAGCTTCCTGTTGAGCAAGCTGTACCTGTTGTTGCACCATTGCCTTCCAGGGGCCATATCACGGAAGTGCCGTGGGGGCGCAACGGGCATTTGTGCCTGCTTTGCGTGCCCCAAGGCACTTTGGTATTACAGAAGGGACCACAGATGTTTATGTGTCCTTTTCTGTAATACCGATAGCGCTAGTGCACATAAAGCGCCAGCGCTATAATCAGAGGGTGTTATCTCATTTGCATGGGGGTGTGGCCAGATGCAAATGAGGGAATCCCTCTGCACCCTTGCCGTATTATAGACACAGGTGCAGAGGCAAAGAAGATGTCAAGAGGCGCATTGCCAGTGCGCCAACTAAAAGGTGGCTCACTATCAGTACGCCCCCTGATGGCAGCCCTCTGGAGGGGGGCAAGGGGATCCCATGGCCCCCGACTTACCCTTGCAGTCGGGTGCAGTCACTCACTGCACCCGCCTGCAAGGGGATATCTAATCCCCCTTCAAAGTGCAAGGGGGTTCCCGTAGCAAATGCTGATAAATGTGAATTCCACAAGAAAAGCTTGAAATTCTTCAGCCATGTCTTTTCTGATGTGGGTATGAAACCTGTTCCAGCAAAAGTGCAAGCATTGTCTACTGCATTGTCAACTGAAAATCCCCCACAAGACATTTCTATGTTATGATTCTTTCTTGGACCGGCCAGTTACTGTTTATGATATATACAAGACTTTGCTACGGTCAGTACACCATTACGAGAACTAACGAAAAAGAACGTATCTTTCCATTGGTCACAAGAGTGTAAGAAGAGCTTCCAATACATCACGTAAGCCATTGAGAGTGCCACTGAAAAGGCCTACTTTGATCCCAAACTACATACAGAGGTTGTAGTTGATGCTAGCCCTGTTGATTTGGACGCAATCCTTGCACAGCACAGCGGACAGCCAAATGCCCAGAGACATATTGTGGCATACGCCAGTAAGCGCCTGTCACAAACAGAGCATGCTTATTTGCAACCTGAGAAAGAAAGTTTGGCAGTGGTCTGGGCTTGTGACTATTTCCATGTTTTCTTGTGCGGAAAACCTTTCACTGTAGTGACTGACCATCACACACTGTTGACGATCTCTGGGAATCCAAAAGTCAAAATGCCTCCTCCAATTGAATGTTGGGGTTTGAGGTTACGAGAATACAACTATACAATTATTCATCATCCAGGGAAAGATCAGAATGCGACTGATTATTTTTCAAGAGTGACATTACAATGCCCTGGTACCTCATCTAAGACAGTGGAGGCCTACATCAATTTTATTGTGAAATCGAGCACACCAGCTGCCATGTCAACAAATTGTCACTGCTATGAGCCAAGATACTGACACGTTAACATTAAAAGACATTATTGCTCATGAATCTTGGAGCCAGCACTCCAGACCTTTCACTAATGGCAATGAGTATTTGAAGTTACAAAATGTAAGAGATGAACTTTCAGTGACCCAAGAAGGCCTCATTCTGCGAGGTATATGAATTGTTATTCTTGAGAGTCTACGACAACAAGTATTCAATGTCGCCCATGAGGGACATCGAGGAATAGTTGCCACCAAGAGAGCTCTCCATGACCAAGTCTGGTTTTTGTATCTCGATGAAAGGATAAAAATAATTAAAAACGTGTCACATATGCAACTGTCTTTCATCTCAAGTCACTCAGCACCCTTTGAACATGTCAGACTTGCCACATCATGCTAGGGAGAGAATTGCTATTGATTTATTTGGTCCTCTTGAGAATGGACATCATCTTCTAGTTATTGTTGATGAATACTCCAGTTTTCCATTGGGGGAAGACCTTTCATCCACTACACATGAAAAGGTCATTCAAAAACTACATGGCATCTTTGTGACATGGAGTGTACCTGTAGTATTAAAGTCTGACAATGGCCCACCTTTCAATAGTCGAGACTTTAAAGACTTTCTAAATCACCTCAATATAAAGCATTCAAAAAAACCTCCTCTTTGGCCTGGTAGAACAGTTTATGAGCACCCTAAAGAAAGCTGTTCAGCGTTCTGCACTGGAGAAGCTCAATCTCAAAGCAGTTTTAAACACTACTCTTCGAGCTTACCGTTCGACATAAGGCTGGAAATTAGAGTCCCGGGCAGAAATTCTGTGGTGCAGCCTTCAACTTCCAGAGAGGGTGGTGATGTTGTCTCAGAGCAGCCAACACCAGCAACAAGAACCCCGGCAACAACAACTACAGGAACAGAAGAATCAGACCCAACCTATGCATTGGCTTTGTTTCTAGTGGCAGGGCTTAAGTCGAGTGCAGAGGCAAAGGCAAAAGAGGTTGAGCAAATGGCAGCACCAATGACCATTCAGAGGATGTTCCAGGCCTATCTGGATGACCTAAAAGAGGTCTACATGGATCAAAACCCATTGGTCTGTTGGTATGGGAAAATGCACAAATGGCCGGAGCTCAACAGGCTGGGAATAAAGTATCTGGCTTATCCGGACCAGTGTGTGGGCTGAGCGTGTGTTCAGTGCAGCTGGCGCAGTTGTCACAGTGAGAAGAACCAGTCTCTCGCTTCAAAACGTTGAGAGATTGACCATGATCAAAGTGAACCAACACTTCATACAACAGAATTACACTGTTCCTGAAATACCACATGAGGAGGAGGAGGATGAGGGTGGGTAGACTCAAGTGTGTTAGCTGACCAACTTCTGGGCGAACCACCTGAGTTTGAGGATGAATTCTAATTCCCTAACTAAGTAGGCCACCATAGAACTATTTTATTATGTATTGTCAAACTGCTTAGTGCTTTGCCAAAAAAAAATGGATATAGCTAGCGGAACATTATATATTTTGTTTGTGTCTGACTTATGCAGCCCCACCATTTTTAGGCACATGTATGGCAAGATTGGAGTTGGACCAGTGTGAAGTGAAGGATCCTCCCCCTTCCCTTCAAGGACATTTGAGACAATGCCTGCCTCTGTCCCATGCCTATGCTTCTTTTTTCATCTCCTAGCAGGGCTGCCCCAGTAAAGATCATTTGATTTACAAGACTACCAAATTTCAATGTGTTGCTTGCTTGCATCAAAGAGGAGATACTATTGTATACAACCGTGCTTGGATTGGAATAGGTAACTATTGCACCAATGAGTGATATATTATTGAGTGATTGTGAGTGGTGATTGATGATTCATGTGGTGGCAGGCAGCGATGGAGGTTGTTCAACTAGATTGTAAACTTGATTTGATTATTTGCAATGTTTGGGGCCTGATGAGTTATCATTTTTGAAGGTTATTGGCCCTTTCACACTTAGTGAGATTTACTTGGAGGGTCCACTCCTTTTCTTTGGTTCTTCAGAGACCAGATCAGTCACTTTATTTTAAAAACACAAATCTACACAAAATACTCAAATTCTGTTTCTCTTCTTGTTCTTCAGGTCTATCTAGCTCGGGTCCAGACGGAGCTGGAGTGATTCGTTACTCGGAGTCAGGAGGAGGATGAAAATACTCAGGGCTGGACTACCTCAATTGCCAGAAGAAGGAAATTGCAGACTTCAAAGGGAAACCAACATGATAATGATGGGTCTGAGGCCTACTTAGTTCTGTGGACTGGATAGTGATGCGTTGATTTGGGAAATGCTATTGAGTGTGTGCTGGCTCAAATGTGAGAATCCTCTTATGTGGTTGTGATCGGGAGCCTGTTGCTTGTAACTGGAGACAGACTTGTGATGCCAGATCATCATCACATGATCCACACACTGGGCTAAATGTTATGATGACAGTTGTGTGATTGATCGGTACATACAGCTACTTGTCCATGATTGGTTGTAAATTGCTCTCACTTCACAGTTAATCGATTGCACATAAGTCATAAAATGAATGATTGCAGTAGCCTATGCTCTTATTCTGCCTGTTAATCTTGGTACACTCCTCATGAAGCTTACCTTCTGTCCTTCCCCTTGACTCTACAATATTATTCCTGTTTTACAATCCGCAGGCATTCGCTTGTTGTGCACGAAAGGCAAAAGCTCCATAACACTCTTGCTTACTTTACCAGGCCGATTCAGCCAGGCACCCAAGACGGACATTCCTAGAAGAATGCAGATGCGCCACCCAATTTGGCATTAATCTACTGTATCACTTTTCTTTTAATAATCATAATTTTTAGAACTGTGTTGGTTCACTCTTCCATCATTTGTATTTTTCAAACCTAGATGAAAGAACTTTTAGATATAACTTGGGTATCTGGGGCTGAAGGACTGTTTGCAATGCCTTTAACTGAACTGTGTCATTCCTTCATTTCCTTTCACAACAGATTGATGATGATGCGCTGGTCATCGCCCTGAGGAATGTTGTTGTTGTGTAGTGTTTGTCTTTGTCACACCTTACCACAACACCCCTTTTCCATCCATTCATCAAACCCCTAACCCTCCTCTCCTGGGCTGTGTGATTTATTGAGGTGTGACTTAATTTACACCATAAATGGATCATACACTTGGTGTGGAGAATGTGGTCAAAGCGACACCAACTCACTGTGGGATCCTCGATTACCTGAGCAATAACTCACACCAGCCCTACTTATCCACCCATGCATAAAAGGGATCAATATTTTAGATATATAACATAATTCGTCAACATCATCATTCAGGCCTTGTGTTGCGTAAACGCTTAACCTTGTCCACTCCTGACTCTGAGTCCACTTAACCTGACTTGAGGATTTTGTAAGTTTAGATTTAATTAAACACTAGCTCCCCATTGCTCAGAAGTTTCTGTTGCTAGTTTTTGTAATAATATCAGGTCTTCTTTGTGATGTTGAGGTGGTAGTATGGTGTGAGTCTTTGTAAAGTTATGATATAAATATAACCCACTAACTCTGTGTTTTTTATTAATCTAGTTGTCTGTGATGAATAATCCTTTTGATTAATCCTACAGTTGGAGTTAACCTAGGTGGGAGTGGAACCTCGCTTGTGATGCCTTCCCTGTTAGTGCGCTAGCCTGCTACTACTACCACCACTATTAAGAAGGCACCTTGGGAAACCCAGCAGTATGGTTTTGGAAGATGGAGAGAGGTAGCAGCCATCACTTCATCTATTCAGGTAAGAGAACTATGTATTGAAGTGAACTAGTTTAGTTAGTAACTAACTAACTTCTACTGCAGATAAGTAAGTTCTTATATACCTAGATTGTTGTAGGCAATATAGGCAATGGCAGCATACCCCCTAATGGTCAATATAGTTACAGAGGGTAGTAGGACAATGGTATAAATAACTATAACTAACTGGTATACACTTTGATACGCAGATTAAAAAAACACACTACGTGAAAAGGCAGCAGTGCAAAGTAAAAGTAAAACACAAAAAAAATTCAGGCATAAAGTATAAGAATAATTTTCCCTTTACTTTTTCTTATTTTCAAGTTCAACAAGATAAATAAAACCCACCCTTTCCACTCACAACAGGCCCACCCCTCTCACCAAACAAATCACCCCATTCCCAACCAATGTACAAAAAAAGTCCAAAGAAAACTAGTCCAAACTCCAAAGTCCTGGTCCCTTCTCAATTCCCACCCTCTCCACCCACAATCTGATGCGGGTTCGGAGTCTTCCCACTTCCTCTTCAAGGCTTGCTACCTGCTGGCAAAGCTGCACCAGTTCACACAGCATGCGGTGCTGGAAGAGGGCTTGGTAGGAGGGGGCAGCAATGGTGGTTCAGGTGGCTCCCAGCTGCCGGCGGCACTGGCAATGTTGTGGTCGGCACTGGCTGCTGGCCGGAGGTTCTGGGGCCCGGGAAAGTGTCAGATGCCACATCAGTCTCCTGCAGAGCCACCAGCCAACGGTATTCTTCCTGGATGGACTCCATCCTCTGCCACTGCAGCCAGGCTGCTATCTCCTGCCGAGTAGGTGGTGGCGGCGGACCAGCAGGAGTAGCTATATCAAGAAAGGAAAAAAAAGAAAAAAGACAATTTGTAAACAATGCTCTGTGCAAACACGTTTTAAATTATATAGTGGCACATTAGCAGTACATTTCTGGTCCCCTAGGGCCATTGGAATCTGATGTCATTAGGAGTCACAGGGCCATTTCTTACCCACACATGCCTCACATAAAAGCACTGACTGGCTGCAAGGAATTAAGCCAGAATAATACCACCAGATTTTAAAAAAAACAAGTGTTTTTTTTATTTTAAAGGATTTCCTAGTAAAAAACTAAACAGACACTTTGTTTGTAAAAAGAAAAAAAATACCTCTCATTAATAAATAAGGCATTATGCACCATGCAGTGCAAGTATTCTTGTTGTGCTAAATTAATGGAGGCATACTTGCGCGCCGGGGACTTTGCTACTCTCTGCAGTCTGCAGTTGGGGCAGCTGTAATGGACAATTATTTTACTTTAATTCCAATGGCCCTGCTCTTCTCCAAATGCCTTTCTATTCTACTCTGACTCCAAAGAGGCAGATGAATAATAATGATACTACGTCGTACACAAAATGCGGATATACTGTCTGCCATAAGTAGACGGTGGGAAAAACGATGCACAGCAGTACAGGGAAATGAATGGGATATAGATTTTATTTGGCACATTCGTCACAGGGTATCTCATTCGCAAAACTCGAAATCAGACACTAAGGGCATCATTACGATGGTGGGCGGACAAAGTCCGCCCGCCATTGCAACGGCAAACGGGACCACCCGCAAGAGGTGCGGCGGTCCCGCCATGTCAATTAGGATGCCACCGCCACGGTGGCGGTGGCATCCCACATCATTTACATTGCGGCGGGCGGTGCTGTGAGCAGCACCCGTCGCAATGTAAATAAAGCATGTTGCGTATTGGCATGCACAACGTGACAGGCACCGCGCGGTGCCTGCCACCCTGTGCATGCCAATGTAGGGGGTACCATAGGTACCCCCCAGGTGCACCCCCCACACCCGCGGGGGCCCGCAACGGGCCCCCATTACCAAAGATCAGTAGTGCCTTTCCATGGCGGCAACGCCGCCATGGAAAGGCACATCTCCGCCTGCATCACAATATGGATGGCGGTTTCTTGCAGACACCGCCACCATATTGTGCACGTTTCCACCCGGTCGACGAGTCGATCAAGGAGTGCGGCGGACGGTCTTCCCGTCCACCGCGGACCCCCAAGCCATCCTAATATGGCGGGGGGTCACTGAGGCATGGATGGCGGGTGGATCGCCCCCGCCATCCTAATAGGCCCCTTAGTTCTACTTTACTCTCTGGCCTCGCCCTCCACCACAAATTATTTTCAACAAATACATTCGCTTGGCAGTAAGGAAAGGAAACTTAACTTACTCTACTGCAGGGTAAGTTGGAGGGATTCATTCGGGTAGGTAGAGGTTTTACTATAGAATAGTGGGGTGTCATTGATCATCATGTGCTTAGTTTTGGCTTAGTCAGTCACTGTAGTTGACAAATGTCAAAACTCAAAAGGGAAAAATTTAAACAAGAGTAAATCCGTTATGGAAGCCATGAAATATATGTAAATAAATCACTTAGCCAGTAAAATATGGCACATGCCAATAATGGATATTTCAATTTTTTTGGTAGGCTGGGATAGAGCTTAGGAAAGAATAAAGGAGTGAAGCACTAGGTGGTGACTGAGTGGGCAGTGGGAGGGAAACACACCTTGTTTTTGGTTTGCAATACATTGCAAACTTTGTAAATGCCGCATTAACTGAGGCACATGCACATTGCACAACCAACACTGCAGTGCCGAATTGAACCATGCTGCAGTTAGGTCAAGGGTGGCGAGATGCCATGGGCAGGGAGGTGATGAATGATGATGGGTGGGATATATATCACACTCCCCCGGGAAGTACCCCTGGTAGGGAACTAGAGGCTCTGGGGTCTCTAGGGTGAGCTGGCCTCCCAACACAACATATGTACACAAAAATAAGCTCCCCGAGAATTTTGCAATTATAGAGATATGTGATGTATCCCTCCCAACGCTACTCAGTACAAGTGTTCGACATATAGAAAAATGTAACAGATTGGCCTCACACACCACCAGGTGTCATGCTTCATCATAGGACAGTCCTCGCTCTCTAAAACCCCTGTTTGATGGAGAGTGGGCCTACACCTGAAGTCAGGGAGGCACTTCTAATTAAGAGTGGATCCTTGATATGTGTTGAAAACCAAAGTGGCATCCTAAAACTGTTTATTTGCCAGACATGGCACTTGGTGATTAAAATCAATTGTGGAGAAAAGAGGAATTAGTACCCCATCATTACTGTTACCGTCAACATGTTTCTGCCTTGTGGCTCAATTGAGTCTGTGGCTTTCTCCAGATGGGCATACAGATTCCTAATGAGGCAATGTGCTTTGCCTCCAAACCAGAGTGACCTGTGTCTACCTTCTAACTAATCTAGCTTTCCAGTACCCCAATGATGGGTCTTCTGCGCCCCATGGAAGAAGGGCACAGGGACCCCTGTAGTCACACTTTCTTCAAGGTGCGTCCCTTACGGCAAGCCTAGATGCATCTGCTCCTTCCTCCCAATGTGTGTGACATCACACATCGGGAGGAAGGAGCAGACGCATCTAGGCTTGTAAAAAATCAGGCCCAGCACCATGCAGAGAACAGAAAGCAGGTAAAACAAAATGACCATGCCCATGCAGACCACGTGGTGCTGTTTGCACTGATTGTTCAGCGTGGGGTCACACTATTTGCCTATAAAAAAGCAGCGCGAAAGGACGGATGAGCACTTCCGCCCACTCGCGGAGTTCTGTGGAATCTCGCTGAGTTTTTTGGCACTCCGCATACTTCCGCACAGCAGAACTCCACAAGTTTTGGCCAGGCCTACATGTTAGCAGTTCCACGGAGTTCATTGTTACTTGCTTGCCTACAGTGCAGGACCAGGAGGACTTATGGATGACAGCGAGAACGACTCCCTTCTTATGTGTTTGGCTCATACAATGGATGCAGTGGCCTATGCAAAGTAGGACATCTAGGATGTGCAAAGATGTGGGCATGAACCCTATTTCTGTGATGTAGATGGTGTCAAGCTTGTGGTAAGTGATGAGGTCTGCGATGTCTGTTGCGTGGAGAACTCCAGAGCGAGTGTAGAGGAACATGAATTAGAATGTGTGTTCTGTAGTTTGAGGGTGTGTGGTAGTTATAGGGATGTGCACAAAGTTAGGTCTATGTGTTGTGTGAATCCTATGTGAGTGTATGGGTCATCTACATATGGGTGTGATTGTGGGATTGGCACTACAGGGTACTGGGTGAGGCACATGATTATATCTTACATTGTAAGTTTCAGAGGAACAGGGGTTCTAGCCCAAGGCCCTAACACACCCAAAAAGGTGATACCCGTGTCTGTGCCTGTCCTTTCCTGTGGACTCCTGGGTGATGGTGTGAGCGTGGGGTATCCCAAAATTGTAGGCACCCCAAAATTTACCTCAATCAGAATGCCTACTTTGGCTGGATCCGAGACGGTGATAAACCTCAATCTCATGAGGTAATGTGCCTCTGTGTTACAGCACTACCCAATTCATCAAAAATCAGAAATAAAATGAATTTCAAAAATGAGAGGGCACACTCAGTAACTGAGTTCTAGAACAATCAAAATTCAGGAGTAAAACGGTACAGAGTCAATGCCATGAAGGCTGTCAATGGAAAGGGAAATACAGAGGAATGCAAAATCAGAAAGTATACTCAGTCTAGTGAGCAGCTAAATCAGGAGAGTAACGGACAGCATCCCTAGTAGAAAAGGAAAGTCTTTAAATCAATGGTTTTATACATTATGTTCGCATTTGAAGTTAACAGAACGATAGAATCACTGTGTTGTAACAAATGTATTATTTATCAACAAATCAGAGCACAATAGAATTAAACGTCATATTGACTTAACACCTAAACACTATCCCACTACCTGAATAATTTTTCTATGCTAATGTCATCCGGAGATGCTAGAACAAATTAGATACAGGACAACAGCATGTAATGTGAATGAATAGGGCATACTGATCTAGCGGAAAGACCTTAAATAAATAGTTGCAGTTTCATGACTGAGCCGAGGAAGTTCATTGAACTCAGCAGGATCAACAAGGAACAATAATGTGACTAAACAAATAACAATAATAATCTGCTTGATTTCATGCTGTAGAAACAACGACAGCATGATGTGAAGAGGTAGAGACATGAGTGACAAGGGTGACTTCCATCTTGGAGATCGCATTTATATGTAAACTGTGGCCTAGTTAACAAACAACAGAAAAATGCACTTTTACACATCATAGAGCATTTGTTTCAAAAGCAACAGTAGTATATCAGTGTATACATGTGTATTCAAGAGTGAAAATACATTCTGCACATTGTTAATGATGCGCAAAAATATAAACACATAAAAATCTCCAACAGTGGGACCCCCCTGGACAGTTGATTGAAGTAGGGAGAAGGCAGGAAGTGATGTCACTTCCTATGCAGATGGATGATGACAAATCCGGTGATGTGACCTCCTGTGCAGATGGATGATGGGAAATGCAGTAGTGGCACGTCATGTGCAGATAGATGATGGGAATTAATTAGTCTTGCGTGGCTTCTTTTTTTAAAGATGGTTTTGGTGGGAAACTAGTGATGTCACTTCTGTGCAGATGGATGGTGGGAAATCCAGTGATGTCAGTTCTGGTGCACATGGATGATGGGAAATGTAGTGGTGTCACTACTTGTGCAAATGGATAATGGGAAATTAAGACCTCTTTCTTGGCTTATTCTTTTAAAGATGGTTTTGGCTGGAAGCCAGTGATATTACTTCCTGTGCAGATGCATGATGGCAAATACAGTGGTGTCCCTTCTTGTGCAGATGTAGGATGGGAAATGCAGTGATATCACTTCTGTGCAGTATGATGATAGAAAAGGAAGTCCTCTTGTTTGAATTCTTCTTTTAAAGACAATTTTGGTGAGGAACCAGTGATGTCACTTCCTGTGCAGATGGAGGGTGGGAAATGCAATGGTGTCACTTCCTGTGTAGATGGATGATGGGAAATAAGGTACTCTTGCTTGGCTTCTTCTTTTAAAGAAGGTTTAGGTGGGAAACCGGTGATGTCTCTTCCAGTGCAGATGGATGTTGTAAAATCCAGCAATGTCACTTCCTGTGCAGATAGATATTGAGAAATGCAGTTTTGTCACTTCCTGTGCAGATTGATGATGAGAAATGAAGTCCTTTTTCTTGGCTTCTTCTTTGAAAGACAGTTTTGATGGGAAACCATTGATGTCATTTCATGTGCAGATGTAGGAAATACGGTGATGAAACTTCCTGTGTAGATGGATGATGATGGCAAATGCAGTTTTACTACTTTCTGTGCAGATGGATGATGGAAAAATCTTGTCCATGCCTACTCACGAATACCTGCTCAATAAAGCCGGTTGTTAACTTCTCTTTTTCCAAGATCTTGGAAGAGAAGTGTAGAAGAGAGATGGGTTGCTATTTGCTGAAAGCCATGTGACTCAGTCAAAGGATTCTTAAGGAGGGGGGCTACCACGGATTCCTTCAAGAGACAAGGCACAGAGGCTTGAGCTATGTGTTGCATATAGATGGAAGCACCAGTGCCAGGACATTCATGGCAGAGCAAAGATATGGGTGGAACAAGACTTGTTGGAGGAGTCCCTTGATAGCACACAGTCTTTGGCCCCAGTAGCTTCAGACTCAGTAGATGCAAACTGCGGAAGAACAGGAAGCATGAGGGAGCCACAGATCCCTCATGGCCAAAGTGTCAGTATTCAGGGTCCGATGTATATTAAGTATCTGATCCGCGAAATATACTGCCACAGAGCCATAAAAGCAGAAGATAAAATAGACAAAGAGACCGCCAAGAGTGAAATATTTCACAGTTTTCTCTGGTGGAATTTTCAGCAGATAGTGGAAGTGTAATAACCGGATCTCGTGTCCTTGAGAAGTCTTTTATATTATCTAAGCTCGTCAGAATATTCAGTCTTTGCTGGAAAACTGCAATTCTGTCTCCACTAGATTCTGGTTACAGACACCATACAATCCCAGACTCACACATCCTGCCCATCAGTACATTATAGACAGGACTTGCCTCAAGCTCCAAACAGATTTCCAGTTTTTTGTATTTTAGGCCCATTATATATCCAACAGCATTCTCAATGAAAACGCACCTGCAAATGGTCCTACAAAGACAGCACACTCTAGGCAGAGCCCTTACACTCTTATGCACACAATGCAGCTTAAATGGAATTTCACAGGCAAAAACTCTGCCAAACCATCAGGATTGCCACAATGAAGTAAAATGAATCAGATAAACACTGATACATCGAGCATAAACACACCACCCAGTTATACGCACAGTGCAGCATCATAATTACTAGGGGTGGGTATAACTAGGGTAATTGTCTCTAGCGTAATTACTTGTAATTGCCACAAAATTATGCAGAATTATGCATAGCTATGTGAGAAGTGTAATCCAACATTTAGCACCCAAGGATGTATTTTGCACTACAAATATAGCACTAAATCCTACAGGTTACGAACAGCAGTTGCCAGCAGCCGCTCACTCTCTTAGTTCGTGGTTTCTGTGGTCCTGCTGTAGGATTTCTGCCCCAAATTACTCAATTGCCCAAGCTGTCATAGTTGCGTAATTATGGTAATTTCGCATAACAGGAGTAATGCATAATTACTGAAATTACTACGATTACTCCTGCGTAATTAAAATTTCGCCCAGGCCTAATAATTACCTTCTGGTATTGTTACACATAGAGAACACCTTATTCCTGACAATGAAGGACAACCAACCACTCACTGCATAACAAATCTGAAAGTCCTTTGGCACACCCACCAATAAACACAAATCTCTACAAAAATCTCATTTAAAGCATATCCTTTCTAAACTGTACATTTAACACACGCCATACGAGTCTCACACAATTAAACACCAACAAACACTAAACACAACTGATGGTCTTTGAAGTTCTGTAGGAAAAGATGCCCAATTTAAGAATGTGCTACGGTGGTGTGGAAATGTTGGTTGGTACGATACAAAGGCGTTTAACATAAATGATAACCACATTAGGTAATGCACAATGCTCTCCTTAGGATATTCCGTCCTGACAATTCCCTGCTCCCGCCACAATGTGGAATGACAGACAATGACAGAAACAAGGGGTAACATTGAAAAAAAGCACAGAGGAGGGGGGCACTCCTGGGACAGAACAAAAAAAAAAACAATGTAAACCTGGGACATGGGGAATACCGCCTATACAAAAAAGAGGGGAAAAAAGAAATTGGGTCAAAACACGGGATTGCCCATGGACGCTGATCATAGCAGCATTTCCAGCTCAGTCAATTAGCCAGCCCTTAAGTCCACTCTTCCCCAAATAAAAATAGTTCTGATGAAGAGATGCACATACAAAGCAGTACACTACGAGAAGATCCCAGGTGCATTCTGTGTGTTGGGCGCTTTCCTGTGCTGTGAAGTCCTAGAACCTGCATTATGTTATTGTCAGGCGAGCAATGTCCAGTGGCCCATTGTTATCCTACTGGGTCAATGTTGGACGAAATGTTTATACTATGACAGTCAATATTAGGCAATGGCACAGTTTATCCTATTCAAATTAGTTTTAGTCAATGGCACAATATTGTCCTATTTTTGTTAATGTTAGTCAAGGGCATCATGTTATCGAATTTAGTTCAATATTAGTCAAGACAACCAGTTATCCTATGGGACCAATGTTAGTCAAGAGCATAATGTTATTGTATGATAGTCAATGATAGTCAAAGCACATTGATATCCGGTGCGGTTGATGTTAGTCAAATGCAGTGTTATGCTATTGCTATCAATATTTGTTAATTAACAAGTTATCAAGTGTGCCTCAGTGTCAGTTAGGGGCACAATTTTAACTTGGGTCAACGTTATCCAAATGTGTACAGTATTAATTAAGAGTACAGTCTTGTCCTACGGGTGTCAGTGTTAGTCAACAATACAATGATATCTTGTGGAAATTCATGTTAGTAATAAGGACAGTGTTATTCTATGGCAATCGGTGTTGGCCAAGGGCAGGATGGTATCCTATGGCAACCAGTGATAGTCAATTTTAGAATGATATTCTTTGGGGTCTTTATTATTTGAAAGCACAATGTTATTGAATAGGGATCAATGTTAGTGGAAAGTAGAATTATAGCCTAGAACAGTGAATGTTAGTCAATGCACTTTGCTATCTTGTGTGGGAGACAATGTTAATCAAAGGTAATGTTATTCAATAGAGATCAATATTAGTCGAGGGTATAACGTTACCCTGAGGTGGGCAATGGCAAAATATTATACCGGGCAGTTCATCAATTCATACTATCGACCGGTGGGGTCATTGTTAGTTAAGGGCACAATCTTGTCCTAGGGCGATCAATGTTAGTCAATGACACAATGTTATCCTATGCTGATCAAAGTTAGTCAGTGGTACAATGTTATCCTCGTGGTCACTGCTAGTCAATGGCACAATGTTATCCTAATGAGTCAATGTTTCTTGAAAACTCAGTATTACATGAATGGGTGGCAATGTGAGTCTAAAGTATAATATTATTCTACATCAGCAAATGCCCAATGCTTTTTTTTAAACTTTATTTTCATTTTGCTTAGTACTCAGGCAATATGGGATAACATGTACTTCACAGGAGAGTTGCAGTGAACATGCACACAATCATTAAAGCTCATTGGTAAGCATGACAATAAATCAGGCGGGACATACCAGAAAGTGAGTGACATATCGAGGCGAATGCATGTTCATCTACTGCTACCCCTCTCCTCCCACGGCATGGGTTTCCACGGCACCATCCTGCAAACATTGAACCGCAGCGTTGCCAACAGCCGCCTCAGTCCCATTTAACCTCCACTCCATTCACTCATCAGGCTTAGCCCTACCCCACCCCCCTCCCCTCCGCCCCCCGCCGCCGGTCGACCACCAAGGAAAGACAGCTCAGAGGTTCTATTAAGTAAGTTACACTTCCCGCTTCCCCATTCACATCGTCGTCGAGCCCTGCACGGGCCCAGTATGCATGATAGGGCCCCCATATATCCCTCGGGAGGCTGCCTAGTGGCATAAGGTCATGATATGCGTCTGTTTGAGTGTTGCAGTACGCCATGTAAGTGTGTCATTCTCGCATCGTGGGGAGGGGACCCCTCATCCATCGCATCGCTATCCTCTGCCACGCCAGTGAAAGCCCCAAAGCTACCAGTCTCCAGTTCAACTTCCGAATGTCCTTGTCATAACCCAGGAGGGCCAGCAGAGGTGTACCGGGCACCGTCCCGCTCGTGATCTTGCGCAGTTCTGTATGATTGCCAGCCAGCCAGAAGTGCTGCACACCTGGGCAGAACCACACCATATGTGCAAAGCCAGCATCTCCTATGCAACAGCGTGCGCAAAGGGAATCTTTGTGTAGTCCATATCGACACAGCCTAACCGCAGTCTAATACACCCGGTTAAGGTATTTGAAGTGCAATAGCCGATGGTGGCCGTTCATAGACATAGTACGGACTACCGAAGAACAGTAGGCCCACTGCTGATCACTGACAGTTATGTCCAGGTCATCCTGCCAATCGCTGCGCACCTTGTTAGTGACCTGCCGCCAGATTTCTTGTGAGAAAGCATACAATGTAGTGATCATCTAACACGGCAATGCCGCCTGCAATAAATACGTCAAGGCTGGTTCCTCTAATGGTCCGCTAAGGAGCCATCCAACAATGCCCGCATCATGTGGCATGCCCTACAGTAAAGAAATTGTGCAAGCACGGTCGGCACCATGCACTGCTCATAACCTGAGGCCAGGTGCACAGAGTCCCACTCTCAAACAAGTCACCCATGCATTGTATCCCGAGCCCTCAGAGCGCTATCGCCGCCACCCTGTCCTACCCCAAGGGAAACCATGCATAACATAACATGTGTATTTGTAAAGCGCACGTTCACTGGTAGGCATCTTGGCGCTGAATAACAGATGTTTATTGTTGACCAACTCAATGGTACTCATTTTATCGACCTCAGATGGATGGAAGGCTAAGTGAACCTGCCGGGATTTGAAAATGTGACCATGAGAGCGAACACAGGCCCTTGCAGTGGGCGCATTAGTCCACTGAGTCACCAGACCTGACTACCACCCACCAGCGGAAGTTGTGGGTAGTTGAGTAAGGAACCTACTTGCTGAGACGTCATTCTCTTCCAAAGGTATTGTGTGGTACCTATAAGGTCTATTATAGGGAACCGCCACACAGGCCTACTGAATAAGAATTGAAGGAGTGTCTAGGGCATTGTGGCATCCCGCTCCAGCCATAGATGTGGCAAGCCTTTCGGGCCATGGAGCCAAAAATGAGCGAACATACTCTGTACGGCTCTGTAATAAGCTTCTAGGTTGGGCACCTTTAGTCCCCCAATTGCATATGGGAGGGTGAGCGTGTCCCAGCGCACATGAGGTTGTTTGCCAGCCCATGCCTGGTGCACCAAGAGGTTGCCCAGAGTCCGAAACACCATGCTAGGTAGCAACATTGGGATGTCTGCAGACATGAACAAAAATCTAGGCAGCACTGATAGCTATACGGCCACTGAGAGAGGCAAATGCACAATATTAACCTTTTGGTGGTAGTGTTAGTCACAGAAACTTTTATCCAACAGGGGTCGATGTAAGTTGAGAGAAAGGGCAATAATATTGTGCTTAGATCAATATTAGTCAAGTGCACAATCTTGACTGTTGTTGTTACTGTTATTCAGTGGCACAATGCTTACCTATGTGGGTCAATGTTAGTTGAACATAGATTGTTATCCTGTAGTCAATGTTAGCCAATGCACAATGTTATCCAATGAGGGATAGTGTTATATTTTGGGGGGAAGTGTTAATTAAGAAAGAGCACAAGTTATTCTATGGCAGTCAATGTCAATCTATGGCACTATGTTTTCCTCTGCGGTCATTATTAATCAATTATACAATGTTGTCATATGGGGTCAATCTTAGTTGAGAGAACAATGTTATTTTACGTGGGTCAATGTTAGTTGAAAGCAAAATGTTACCTTAAAGCAGTCAATATTTGTCAAGGTCACACTGTCATTCAGATGGGATCAATGATTTACATGGGGCATCTGCCACACTAAGGCGTGTAAGTACATCTGAGAACACTAAAAGCAAAAAAATTACTCCATCTTCTTACATCTGGAACTTCAAACCAACACTGTTTTTCCTTGCTAAACCCGGCGAACCTCAATTAAATTAGAAATGGTGGTCTCAGCATTTTAATAAATCCTTAATGGAAAGTGGATTGGAGGATTTTCTGATGATCATGAATTTACTTTGTAGTTTATTTTTTGGGGGGCACAAACGTCATTCTTTCACCATTTACCCGTTTCTAAACCAGATAACTTTTCAGATGCATTGAATGGATGGAAAGAAACCCTGTCATGGTTGAAAAATATTTTGTGGTGGAACCTAGCCTGGCACATGCTTTCCTGACAGTTTTAGCATGCACTCAAGTCCTCTGGGGCATATGTGGCAACGTTTAAAGTGTTAGCAGCCTTTGGTAAATTGAAATATTCCTAGGATAAGCTAATAAAATATATTACAAGTTATCTCTAATGATTGCCCAGTAGGTCCTTCTTAGCCCTTTGCCAAGCACCAGTATGAGCCAACTCATCAGTTTGAGCAGAAGGACCAAACAGGCTGTGACCCACGCATCCCCGACAGCTTACCCAAGGAATGTTTATTGGGCAACAATCAGATCCTGCCAGAGACTTCAGGATACCTTTTTTTCTAGAGGGTTCTGGTACTGTTTTGCCCAAAAGACTCACACCCACAAGAAAGCCACACCCCTATATTTTTAAAAGACTTTTTTGAGCAATAATGCCCCATATTGGTGCAGAATGTATTTGAACGCATACTTGCATATATAAAAATTGGGTTCATAATACGAAGGCGCAACAGGTAAATAATCTGAAAATTGACTGTATGCTATGCAACAATCTTAGATGTTATTCCTTCTTTCCTAGTCATAGTTAATGTCTATATTAGTACCAAAATATTGTAAAAAAATAAGAGCTTCCCAGATGGTGCACTTGCATACCTGGGCATTGATCGTATTTTACTAGTCTGCGGTCTGCCCGTGGGCAGGCTGGGTCTCCCCTCTATTATGATATGTTCCTTAAAAAACAAGATAGTCATTACCTTTCCCCTTAAATCCCGGAGGGGTAAACAGATGGCACATGCCCTGGGGGCGGCGGTCCAGAACATCCTTGCCCACTGGGGTACTAGGACAGTTCCAACCCGTCTGGGATGGCTCCATAGAATGTGGGGCATCTTGGGAATGGAAAAGATTTCACTTTCTCTGACTCATCCGGGGGCCTCTTTTCATGACCTGTGGGAACCTTTCCTCACACTATTGACGTCCGAGTTCACCGAGCTTACTTGTCCCAAATATCTGCGACTCCTGAGACTTGCGGACCCCCCCAGGCTGCCAGCTTTAAACACTCCCGCTACCTAGTGTATTCCTTTTCACGGGCCTTTCCCAGCTCGACCTTAATGTTACCATCTCATGGAGGTATATTCTTTATCTGGAGGGAGGGGGGTGGGGTGGGTGGGTGTTCTCTTCTTTGTTATTTTTGTCATTTATTTGGCCACATATAGTAATGCGATTGCCGGGTTGCATCCCGATGACCATAGAGCATATTGGCTCGTTCGCTGTTTCCTCTGCTTTGGAAATCAATAAAAGAAATTTAAACAAAAAAAAAACAAGATAGTACGTGAGGAAGCGCGACTTTGCCTGTCTGGCCTATTATCAGTTTATTATCACCAAATTCTGGATCATATCTATCCATTGAAATACCCGTAATGTGTGACTCCAAAACGACCATGCAATGGTGTTGCTCATGTTGTTATACTGTTCTACATTACTGCCATTACTGTATTTGAAGCAGGCTTTACATCAAGCGGAGCTGCACATGATTTGCAGGCTCCTATGATGTTTGCACAGTACATTACAGCAGCCTGTTTCATGGGCCAAATAAAATCATCATAAAAGAGCACTTAGGGGGTTGTCGATGTACATGGTGATCATTAAACAAGATAAAAGAGTGTCTATACAAGGTGCATCGGAATACATATGAAACATCAAAACCAAATAACAAAGACAAGCATCATTGAATTGAATCTTTATGAATGTGCGAGTACTGCTCAGTTTTTCCAAGGCTGTGTGGCAAAATAGAACCATTGAAAGGGCTCTTGATGAAAGGAGTCACCTATGAATAATTGAAAAACACAATATGAACTCAGTTTTGAAATTATAAAGAATGATATTTTGCTGAAAATATTGGGTTCCAGTGCTTTATTGTTAGTCAGGCCATTTATTACTTTTCCAATGCTGCACTCTAAGAGCAACTCTTCTGCTTTCTGTTTTCTGATGTCTTTAGTGGTGATTTTATTTCTCTGGTAATCGTAGGACCCTTTCAAATGTGTAGGCGTCCTTGTGCCACCTTCGAGGTGCTGACTTCGCATTGATGTTTACTTGCACGTATGCAGTGCCTTTTGCATCTAGGAGTCAGTACTTCTTGGAGTCTTTCTCCCATGCTGCATTGAGGAACTCTTCCCATTTCCTGTTGTGCAGTTCTTTTTCATTTTCATAAGATTCTTGCATCTTGCATTGCCGTTGGGTTGTGTTTCTCAGTTTTTTGGCCTTTAGGGTTCCAAGGTTCCAATGCACTGCACAGCTCCTCATATCCATTTATCATCTGTCTTAGGGTTACAAACTCTTTCGCTCTCACATGCTGTTGTGGTTCTTGTGTCTACTCTTAAAAGCCTCGATTTTCTTGTGTCAATCTTACTCTCCTTCTTCCTCTTAACTCTAGCAGATTGTACTCCAAGCACTTGTCTAATGTCTTAATTTTTACTGGTGTCACACATATTGATCTCCATGTCAATGTTAGGGTATTGTGGTCACATTTGAGACGCTCGCTGATCTTTACGTTATGCAGGTCTCTGGACGTTTCAAAGTCAGTCAGAATGTTATCTATGATGGACTCTGTTATGTGTCCATAGTAAGTTAGCAATTAATCTACATTAAATGAACATGTAGGTGGAGACTAGGTTCTTTCTGACCATCAGTTTGAGTAGTTTGTTGCTTTTGGGGGTCTATGGTGGTGGAGCAATGACTAAGATTTACACTGGACCAAACCCTCCTCTTTTCCTGATATGTCCTGTTTTTTCCTGCCCAAGACCTGATCAGATCATAGCATTAAAGTCGCTGCCGGTTATCACTTTTCTTGCTTCATACATTTTTAATATTCAACAGTAGTTCTTCTAAAGTCTAAACCTTCCAATTCCCTTTTTAAAGCATCAACATTGGAAACTAGATGTTAATAACGAACAGTTTGTAATCTATCTTTCCCTCACAGCCACACATAAGAGAGGATTTGAGGTGGTCTATCTATAGTTGTTTAGATATTTGAACGTTCCTACCTCTATATTTATCTGGAGGCCCCCAGATGCCCTACTTCTGGAACTGTCTGTTCCTGGAAATCTTGGTGATTCATTGCCAATTGGTGTTGGCCTTCTTTTCTATAAGATACATGTTTCATACTTCTTAAGGTTTCAGAGATGTTGTGAGCATTGATGAAAGTGGGTTCTAAAAGGAACTGCATCACATGATGTTTTTTAAGTAGGAGGCAATACATGATTATTGCTGGTGAAAGGGGGAGGGTAAATTATGTCAAATATGCCCCAGTAGAAACTATCAGTACTGGTATAAATTACCAATTTAATTGGTAATATTAAAGGTGACTGGCAATCAAGAAGGAATATTGAAGTGGAAAGGATAATAGCAGAAAAATAAGCCTTAGAGGGTCAAAGGGCTGGATGGTGTATCACATGCAATGTAGAAATAGCTTGCTAAATGGTGTAGTCCTGTTCTAGAGACCATATGGAGAGATATTGCAACACTGATTGACACTTCCAGTTCACAGAAGGAAAGGATCTTAGGAACTATATTTAACAAGCATTGACAAATCCAAGAGATCTCACACCTCTTAAGAACTAGCTAGTGGCTTTGCTAATGTTTAATTTGAGGGCCATTAGCGTGAAAGGTCAACATTAACCAGGCTGGCTAAGAACCATACTGGACCAAACAATAGTCCACACACTTAAGAGACTTTTGCCTACATCCTTAGCTCTGATTGTAATTGAAAAAAAGAAAGCCTTCTCCCAGTGTACTGCCGCTGGGCCCTGAGAGACCTAGGGTGGCCAGCTTTAATTTAAAAAAAGCTAGGTGGGTTATGAGGGGGAGCTGGGGCATAGTCTCTCAGCATAGTCAAACGGCTCCCGAAAGGAACTCCATGTGGCATCAATGCTAACAGCACCAGGGAAAAGAAGAAGGGATAACTAAACAACTATGTCCACTCTTTTTCAGAGTCTTTGGTTTAAAGCCCATACTCTGCATGTGCTTGAAAAATAGCGAAACGTCTCCCAAGGTCACTGTTGTTAGGCCTTATGGGTATGAGGGTCTCAGGAACACTTTGAGGCTTTTTGAGAGAGGACTACTCCTTTCCTGGCAGCCTTCAAGCGCTACACTATCCTGGTGATGCCTTTGCCCTCCTGGGCACCTCTGTAAAGAATATGCAAATTGAGAAATCACTTGCAAAGGCCTACAGGGAGAATTTTCCTGTCCTGTGTACATTTTATGTGCTTTTTTTCTTTTGTCACGGGAGCTGGATGTTGTCTAACACAATGCCACCAGTGCTGTGGGAGCCCGCATGGGTGCAGGGCCATCTCAGCATGGCACGGGACGCCCCTGGGAGATTTACAAAATAGCACATTGCAGAGCCCAAAGCGAACTGGTGTCTGGAGGGACCTACAAGTGTGTTTGTGGCAGGGGAGGGGTTTAAAAACAGAGCAGGGCAAGGAGAGGGTACAGTGAAAGAAGCAGGGACAAGAGCAAACACACACACTCCTATGCATTGCTGAAGGCTAGCTAAAAAGAAGTCACCTTAAGTATTCAGTGGAAGGATACAACTCATACAGCCAAAACACAACATTGACTCAAAAGAAGACACAAAACCATCCAATCATGAGCAAGGGGCTGACCCAAAGCTCACTCTATGTCTGATGGAAACAGAAGATCTGGTCCATAGATAGTTGGAGAATTACTTCCTGATGACCTTTCTGGCTGCAGCAGAGAAAATCTCTGCAAAACATCTATATATTCATGTGAAAGCACCTGGTGATGTTTGGTGTGTACCTAATGTGTCGGACCTGATTTTTTAAGGAGTTGGCCACAAGCCTAAATGTATTAAATTAGCAGTTTTGGGAGAAGCGGCAACGGCTAAAAATTGGAAGATATTATCTTCTTCCTTTATAGACCTTGCACTGATCTTTGAAGTATAGGTTGACAAGGGCGTGGCTGGCAATAGTGCAGCAGGTGCAGTGGCACCAGAGCCCAGTTCAATGAGTGGCTAACTGCACCCCAATTAAGTCTACCTTAAAATACCTAATGAAGGAACAAGGCGAGCATGTCCTTGCTGTCAAAAGGGCACATGGTAACACAGCTACTCAACTGTAGGTATAACACGATTATGAGCAAAACGAACTCATAAGGGTATCGCATCTGATCTATTCAAGCTTTTAGTTGAATTGTATTGTATTGTGGTTCAGCTTATTATTCATTTTTTAAACATTAAAATTAGTATAGTTTATCAATTAGTTATGCATTCTCAAGTTTTCGAATAACAAAGGTCTAGTGTGTAACATACTTTTGACATTAAAGTGTTTTGTTTTATAAGCAAAGATCCTTTTATAATTGTTTCATTTGTTAAGAGAAAAACAATACAGCAAAAAACAGTAAAAGAAAAATGAAAGAAATTAAGAATAAAATAAGCAGCATATGCAGTTCATGCTGGCAGAGATCTATGACATCAAATGATTAACTGAAGACAGCAAGAATACACAGTCAAGTAATGGAAGGCCATTTAACGCGCATGGAAACATTTATTGCACAGAGCTGCAGCCTGGAAGACTGAAGACTATAATTTGTGCCAGTATTGGACAAAAGAGGGTGGTACTTATTCCTGCCTACCCTGAGTTAGAATCAATCGAGTGGCAATTATGGTGTTAATTAACAAGGGCTTGTTAGCTGGTGATATTATTACCTTCAGGGTCCAAGCCAAAACATTAAAAGAACTGGGGAATGTTGACAACTCGATATGCAGATGAGGTTTAAGTGACAAAAGATCACATAATATGTAGATAGAACCCGACAATCAGCAAACAGTTGAGAGCAATCAGCCTCGGGGCTCCACATCGGGGAACAGATCTAGAGATTCTGAGTTCCCATCAAAACAGAGACAGCTGTGTATATTAAACTGAACCAAAGTGTAATAGGTTTGAATGTGCAGTTTAGAACGCTTCAAAAATCACTTTCAATCAATCAATCAATCAATCAATCAGGCGTTTGTTAAGCGCGACTACTCACCCGTAAGGGTCTCAAGGCGCTCGGGGTAGGGGGGGTGGGGGGTGAGCAGGTTCCAGAGCCACTCATTATGTCATTATTAATATTGACCTTAAGCTCATTAGAGCAAGTTAAAGCTAACCCATCCAAATCCGATGATGTGTTATGTTGCAACACGGTGTAAGGGTTTCAAAAAGATCTAAGCTACTGGGTTAATTTCCATATGGAATTTTCCTAGAAATTGTGGCTGAAGCAGTTTTTTAATTGTATATAGGCAGAGCTGATCTCCATAAAAGAGAGGAACCATTTTCCTTGTGATCCAGCGCAATATTAGCCAACAACATTCATACACCATATACTCACTTGGGCCCATACATTCACACTACACTAATACTTACGCTGGGTGTCAGATGTACTCTTTTATCAAAGTCCCTGCTACCAATTACCTTCTGCTTGAAGAGTAATAACTTACCAATGGATCCTTTGCTAATTGGGAAGTTTAAAATGAGTGACATTCCCTATAATACATAATCCTGAAATAACCACTGAGTCAGGAAATTTTAAAATGTTTATCTAAAGTTTTAGCAGAGTAAAATACAGAAAACACGGTACTTGATTGTAATACCCAAGAAAAAGCATAGAAATGATTTTGCTAATAAATGACGGTGTTTAAAGAAAGGGAGAGAATAGAGACAGCAGCGCAACTAACGGTTGCAGTATAGTTACCTAAAATGCGAGAACCAAGCCCCTTAGCCAAGGAGTTGGAAAAGATAGGACCCAGGAAGGATGAAGAGCAAAGACCTCTTCCAGGATCAGGACAGGACCGGTAACCTCTCTACAACGACGCCTGCGCCGTTCCCCTCTTTGATACTCGACTTCTCCTCGATTCTCCCGTCTAATGGACTCCGCCGCCCCCTCCTCAGGACCTCTTCCGGACAGGAATTCAGTCAGCAACCGATCAGCTTGGCAGTCTGGAGTTAAGAGCGCTCTGGCAGTATGGACGCCTGTTCTTCGTGAACGCATGCTCTGACTAATTTACTAATGCTATATTCTATTATACCCTTCTACGCACATGTACCTCCCCTTAATGTTGCTAAAATATGGGACCACTACTTCTGATTGGACAGGGACAGGGAGTGGATTCTCGCACCATGTCAAATTTGGCCTAAATTGTGAAGCCTATTGTTTTTAGCTTCCCGCCCCTTCAAATTAATACATTCACTTTATTTCCCACCCGTCTCACGACAAATGTTATACAATTTACAGGGAAAAGTAACATTTTGTCTGCCGGAAACATAAAGTACATCATCTTCGGCCAATGGGTCATGGCCTTGGGAGACGTCCAAGTTGACTTCACTTGGCAGGCACACAGGACACATGCGTAGAACCATCTGTCTCTCGAGTTTCAAGTCACCAACCCAGGCCCAAGTTTACGAATTACTAAAAGTGCAAGAAGAAAATATTAAAATCACAAATAAAAAGTTTCACTGTATACCCACTTTCCCTACTCTATTCCCAATTAATTATAATACTATTCTGCATTAGTAGCATTAAGAAAACGACAATTTAATAATGACATGAGAGCAAGCTGAAGCATGTGAAAACATTTAGCGGCCATTTTAGTGCACACTGCGCAGAAGCAGAAGTTTCCCACCAAGCAAAGAAAGACGTCACACCATGTGATCAGGTTGCGACATGCGCAATGAAGTTCCCGCGCTTTAGCGGACATTTTGGATTACAGACAAGCGTTATTCATTAGTAAAACACCTAAGCAAGCTTCTGTCCCTCTTGTGTTTGTGAATGCAAATGTTAGTTTTGACAATACAAGTTTAGTAAATTATACTATGAGGAGGATTGCGTACAAGCAAGTTTCAATTTTGAAACCTTGCTCCATCAATCCCCTCCCTGATGGCGTTTCTGAGCCATCAAAATTACTACCCTCAATCAGATGCCAACTTCTAGCAATTCGTTTCATTCTCATTTTTACATTTTCTGTTTTTCACATCCCCTTTCAACTTTTTGTATAAATCACTTCTCCATTCTTCAAGTTCTATTTCATCTAGTTTTCTCTTCTTTCCTTTTCCTGTCACTTTATATGTTCCATTCTTTCTACAGCATTTGCACCATATTGTTATTGCCAATATTATTATTGCTATCCCTGCTAGGGGTACTAATATTTGACCTATAAGTCCTTTCCCTACATTAGCAAACCAGGTTCCAATTGACGAAATACTATTTGTCAATCTTTCCCATACACTATCAACTTCCAGTGGTTTAAGTTCTTTCTCAAGTTTAGTTATGTTCTGAATATACGTTCCAATTTCTGCACTCTTATCAGGAATATAAGTGCAACAATGTTTCGTCTTCAATAATTTACAGACTACTCCCTCTTTTGCCAATAGAATGTCAAGAGCAAGTCTATTTTGCATCACCATAGATCTAATCGTAACCATCTCCGTATTAATCATTAGAAAACCTCCAGCAGTATCCGTTGATAAACGATCAACCACTGTAGACAATTTGCATATTTTCCTTGAGTTTAGAATTATTCCCACTGAAGGTATCAATGCACCAAATATATCACCTACAATTTCTGAAAAACTAGCTCTTTTACTACGTATTAATTCATTATTGTTTTCATTGCTTCCAGTGTTTCTTTTTACGTGGTATATCTTTGGAAAAACTATTCCAAAATAACAACTTCCATACCACCGTGCAGGAAGCCTAAAGTAAGCCTTATTCCCGCATACATAATAAATTCCAGGAAAAACTGAATCAGTTCCTCCTTTGAGTCCCCAACCTCCAAGAATTAAAAATTGTGTTCACATTCACTGGTACCAATGAAAACATTGTTATAATCAGTCTTTAACCTATGTAGACAAATTTTCCCTTTCTTTACGAAATCCAGAGCCATTGCAGCTTGAGCTTTACCAGGTGTATAACTCCCTTCTTTCTCCACCCAAGGTGGCAACTGAGCCTTATGCTCTGAAGCTTTCTTTTGAAAATCATGTCTTCTATCTTCTACTAAATTCAAAAATATCTTTTCTTCTTCTAGTAAAGAACATGTTAGATTGTGTCTATGTGCATGTGTTATGTCTATCGATTTCATTGTTAAGAAAAACTCTCCCATAAGCTGTGCGTCTTGACTACTAAGCACTGGGTTCATACTCTTGCGAATCGGAACCTCAGAAAATATCACATCTAAGTTTGAATAATAATACTGCAGTCTACCTGTTCTATAAAATAAACTTGTTAATACACTACATGAGATGCCATATGTCAGTGGTAAATGATGGTATGTTAATCCTTCCGCTACTGATTCAGGTAACTTCATACAGACATAACAATTACTAACTTCCATTGTGTCTACATATTGAAACAATAATTTTGTGAAAACATTTAAACTAGTGTCGTTGTCAGCTATTTCATGATGAATTTCTGCCTCATCTTCTGCCATTAATTCTACTCTATTGCCCTTTATGTTTGCTGTCCTCCCTTTAGTTTCATTATTTATCTTCTTATCTATTATCATAATGTAAGGAACTGCTACAATCAGGACTAACCATACTATAAGCACCAATACTAGACTACATATGCAGATTGCACAGCATCTCCTACAACAATTTCGTTTTGGTCTCCCAGTAACTCTATCATCAGGCATTTTTCGACAAGGAAGATTGCTCTTCTTATCTCTTCTTCTTTTCTTTAGAGGATTCTTTTGTTTAGTCAGGGCGGTCTTGTTTCTTCTTCGTATGTTAGTTCTGCACTTGTTCCTTCGCCACCACTGTCACTTGACTCTGAGCTTTCAAAATCTTCGAGAATAATATAAGTCCAGTCAGGACCCTTGAATTTGTTATTCACAAGTCTCAGTCTTTTACTTTTTCTTTTTCCTGACTTTTTCTCTTGTTCAGTTTGACTTGTCACTTCAGGTACTTGTTCTGGATCTTCACTTCTGGTTGTTATGTGGTCCTTTACTCTTTTAATGACACTTGGCCAATGATCTCCTTTTCTTGTCTTCTTGGTTGGCACTGTTTCTCTGTTTACGTCTTCAGAGATCTCGTTATTTTCACTGCTCAATACTGTTTTGTTTTCTTTTATTACTGCTTCTTTTTCAGGTCTGATTGGTTTCTCTTCAGTAGCTCCACAATGACTTTCAAGATGTTGACCTTGTTCCCTTTTTATTTCTTTATGTTCATTTGTATCAACCCCTTTTTCTTTAGTGAATTCTTCTTGATCTAACTGCTTCTGATCAGGGCTTATTGCACTGTGAACTTCTGCAGACTGACCTGATTCTTCTAAACCTGTCTTTCCCTGTGTAAAGTCTATTAAATCTTCACTGTTTTGTGTCCAATTTTCTTTCCCTATCTTATTTTGTTCAGGATCTTTTACTATCTTTTCTTCTTGATCCTGAACTGCTTCTTCTTCACCTATCTGATCTTCTTCAATTTCTTCCAATTTAGTTTGATTTCTCGTTCTGTAATATACTTCAGGAACTTCTACCACTGGTATCCAATCCTGACTTGTGCTCGGTTGTTCTCCGTCAGCTTCTCTCGAACCTCTAGCCTGAGATTCCTCAGCTGGGCAACCTTCAGCTTCTTCAGTGATTGGCGTTGTCTGTGGATTCTCTTCTTCAGGTTCTGTTACTCCCTTTGTGTGGCTTACGTGAATCCAATTAGGAAATCTTGCACACTTCACTGCTGTATTGGTGGTCAATATAACTTGACAAGGTCTGCTCCACCTGGGTGATAGACACGTTTCTCTGGTGTGATTCTTCACTACCACCCAATCACCAGGATTCAGATCATGTTCTAGTTCAGGCTGCCTGGAAACTGCGTCTTCTCCAACCTGATGAGAGACAGAACGCACTAGTTCAGCCAATCCTTTGCAATAATCCAGAACCATATCATCAGATATATTTATTAATTTGTTTGTGGGAACATGTGTTTGTCTCATTGCTCTTCCCATCATTATTTCATGGGGGCTCAATCCTGTCGTTCTGTCAGATATGCTTCTGATTCCCATCAAGACAAGTGGCAATGCGTCTGGCCACTCTAATGATGTTGATGCACACATTTTTCCCAATCTTGACTTTATAGTGCCATTCAATTGTTCAACCACTCCAGAAGCCTCTGGGCGATATGCACAGTGCAATTTCTGTTTTATTTGAAATGCTTCACAGATTATCTGGATCACTTCGCTATTAAAGTGTTTTCCTCTATCTGATTCCAAAGATACTGGGAAACCAAACCTAGGTATGAGCTCACGTAACAACAGTTTTGCAACTGTAATACTGTCATTTCTCCTAGTAGGGTAAGCCTCCACCCACTTTGAAAACAGACACACTATGACTAGAACATATTTTAGTCCTCTGCTTGGTGGTAACTGTATGAAGTCGAACTGGAGTCTTATAAATGGGCCCTCTGCCTTTCCAATCTTTCCAAACCCAATTATCGTTTTCCTGCCTGGATTATGCATTTGGCAAGTTCGACATCTCTGGCAAAGACTTTCTGCAACAGCCCTGAATTTGGGATTGTACCAATTTTGTCTGAACAGCCTAATCATTGCATCTCTCCCTATGTGTGTGTCTCCATGATGCATTCTAGCCATTTGTGAGAGTAAACAGTCTGGCATGACTGGTCTACCATCTGCACTGATCCACACTTCATCATCTCCTCTTTGTGAACAACCTACTTTAATCCACAAATTCTTTTCACTTTCCTCGACCTCATCTTGCAATTTCTTCACCTCATTCCAAGTTTCAGGTGGCAAATACAGCATAAGTTGGCAGCTGATTCCCATTCTTTCCACCCTCTTATTGACTGACGTTCTTGTTTTGGCACAATGTTGAGCCACCAAGTCTGCATATCTGTTGCCGACTACCACCCAGTCATCTCCTGACTGGTGTGGGGACATTTCACCACAGCCAATTCTTTTGGTGATTGTATTGCTTCTAGCAATTCCCTTACAAATTGTCCATTTTTAATGGGGGATCCTGAAGAAGTCATGAAATCCCTCTGCATCCACAGTTGGCCAAAATCATGCACAACCCCTTAACCATATTGACTATCTGTAAATATGGTCACTCTCTGATTCCTCCCAATTTTGCAAGCTTTTATCAAAGCAATCAATTCAGCTACTTGTGCAGATTTTACTCCTGGTAAATAGGATGCTTCGACTATTCCAGTTAATTCACATACCGCATAGGCAGCAGTTAGTTTACCATCTTCATGTCTTTGACATGAACCATCGACAAATAGCTCCCTGTCTGGCTTTTTAAGAGGCTGTTCCTCTATGTCTGGGCGTGGTTTTGTACATAATTCTGTAATTTGTACACAATCATGTTCATCTTCTTCGTCATCTTTATTTGTTTCATGATATGGGTCCGGCAATAAAGTTGCTGGATTTATTATTGTACACCTTACCATGGTCACATTTTCAGCACCCATTATTATCCTCTCATATTTAGTCAGCCGACTAGGAGTAAGATGCTGAGTTCGGGTTCTTGTCAATAGAATCACAACTGCATGTGGAACATACACTTTTACAGGATGTCCCATCACGATTGACTCGCTTTGTTCAATGCTCAAACAAGTTGCTGCCACTGCTTTTAAGCATCCTGGCAACGCGGCTGCTACTGGGTCCAATGTAGCAGAAAAGTACGCTATAGGACGTCTGTCTAGTCCATGTCTCTGAGTTAGGACAGAAAGTGCACAATTTCTCTCTCTTGACAGAATAATGCGAATTCTCTTTTATAATCAGGCATGCCTAAGGCAGGTGCTGAACAAAGTGCGTTTCTCAATTTTACAAAAGCTTCTACACTTTCATCCTCCCACTCAACAGGGTCCTTTGCTTTCTTTTTCGTCATGTTAATTAAGGGTTTAGCTAACATGGAAAAATTTGGTATCCATTGTCGACGGTAGCCTACTATTCCTAGGAACATTCGCACTTGTCTTTGGGTTACAGGCATTTGCATTCTCTTTATTAATTCTACTCTTTCAGAGGTTATTCTTCTTTTTCCCCTCTCATTTTGATGTCCCAGGTATTTAACAGCTGTCCTGCAAAACTGTAACTTTTCAGGTGAGACTTTATGCCCTTCCTCAGCCAAGAGATTTAATAATGCTATGGAATCAACAACACAGTCTTCTCTGGTGATTGACGCCACCAATAAGTCGTCGATATATTGGACTAAGACTGAGCTTCCTGGCATCACTAATTTTTCCAGGCACTTCTTCAGTATCTGGATGAAGATGGAAGGACTTTCTGTGTACCCCTGAGGAACACGATTCCACACATAGACTTTATTCTCAAATTTGAATGAGAAAAGATACTGGCTGTCTGGATGCAATGGTATTGAAAAGAATGCTTGACACAAATCAATTACTGTGAACCATCCTGCATTCCAAGGGATCTGGTATAGAATTACTGCAGGATTTGGTACTATGGGACAACATGGTTCTACAATCTTATTTATTTTCCTCAGATCCTGAACAATCCTATATTTTCCACTAGGTTTCTTTAGCCCCATTATAGGTGAATTACATGGGCTACCCATTACTTCTTTTAGGATGTTTTGTTCTACCATTCGATTTATTTCTTCAATGACTCCTGCTTTTACTTCTGCACTCATTTTGTACTGTCTAGTATTTGGGAAAATTGCACCTTCTTTTACCGTAATTTGAACTGGATCTATTTTTGCCATAAGTCCTACTTCTTTTCCGGTGAAATCCCATACCATGGGGTTTACTGTACCTTTTAATTCTTCTGGTAACTCATCTCTTGTTATTAACGAAAACATTTCGTCTATTTCTGTACCTTGTTTTGCAACCATAATTTTATATACATGGTCCTCATCTGGTGTCTGAACTGCCACACCATCTGGCGTGCAGAAAATTGTACAGTTCACTTTGCATAATAAATCCCTACCTAATAAGTTTACTGGGCTAGAATCGCACACTACAAATTGGTGCATTTCTCTGAAGTTTCCTATTCTGACTTCCATTGGTTCTGTAAGAGGCGTTCTAATTCTTTGATTAGCTACCCCTACTACTTGGATATCTTCACCAGAGAGAGGAAGGTCTGGGATGTCTGCTGATCTCAAAGTAGATCTGGTAGCACCAGTGTCCAAAAGGAAAGTAATATCATTACCTTTCACATTTCCTTCAACATATGGACCAGACTGATCTACCTGTAAGGATGCGCCAAGTACGCACTCCTTCTTCCCTCTCCTAGGCACCGTCATGAGTTGAATTCACAGTAATTGTCCTGCAAAAGAAATTGTGATGTCATATAATCATTCTTACCACTCCCTCCTGGGTATCCAATGTCTGTACCGTGCTTTGCTCTGCTTACATTACCCTGAACAGGTGGAGGTGGTAATTGACTCTGGGGATTTATACCCTGCTGTGAGTCATTCTGCGTCTGTGGATTGAAGTTTTGATTTGGGCCATTATTATTCCGAATCTTTTTACATTCGTCCTTCCAATGCCCCAATTTTCCGCATCCATGACAAGGAAATTTCTTTTTAGCTTCTTCTCTACTCATTCGTCCTCTAAATTTTCCACCATTTCCCGTATCACCACTCGTTCCAGAATCTTTTCCTGGATTTTCACTCGGATTTTCCAAATTAATTCCCTGTTTCTCAGCCATTTTCACCTGAGCCCACATCACCTTTTCTTGTAATTTCTTGTGTCTATCTTCAATATCGTCTCCACAATATTTTGCATACTTCAGGATCTCATCTATGGGCTTTCCCTGCCAACACAGCATGTGTTGTTTAATCATCTGGCAAATCTCTGGCTTCAGACCTTAAACAAACCGATACACAAACTGACTCATGTTTTTGTCTCCAATGTCCTCAAATCCACTATACTGTTTAAACACCTGCAATAGGCGCTCATAGTAAGAATGTACTGTTTCACTGGCTTCTTGGGTTGTTCGATCTATTTTCACCCAATCTGTTTCTTTCGGGGGTATTTTCCCTTTCAGGTATGTTATCACCTGCTGATACTTTTTCATCACGTCATTTGACGGGGCACCTGTTTTCGGATCTCTGGGATACTCATCACTTGGCCAATCCACTGTGATCTTACAATCTGTCCATAAATCGGCAGGTACCACTATGTCAAACAGACCATCCAAATCCTTCAACAACACCTTTGACACCTTCACAAACCTTTCAACCTGCTTGTACCATTCAATTGGCTTTTCCCTCAGTTTTGGAAAATCATTCGTAAATGATAAAATATCCTGTCTGCTCCATGGGACATGTACATATCCTCCTCCCGCAACTTCTCGCATTGGATACATTTGATCTGCTTTTCCTGTTTCCTTCATCACATATTCAGATGCTGTTCTACTTGTTCGTGCCTCTTCCTTTTTCTTGGCCCACCTAGTTCTCCATTTATCTAGGTCTCCCCATTTTTGTAAAACTAACATTAATTCTCTTATTTGTAATCTTCTTCCAGAGGCATTCATATTTTCTAAATCTTTGTCTGAAAATTCTGCTCTATAGGGTTTCTGTAGTACTTTTGATCTCCCTATTTCTATTCCCATCTGTAGTGCTAAATTGGACAATTTTTCATGGAATATCTTTACATTTCTGGTGATACTCCTGCACAGGAATAATAATTCTTCTTCATCATAGGTATTTAAGCGTTCTAATCCTACATTTCCTGCTATTATTTCTTCTAATTCAACTTTTAATTTATGGATATCCAGTATTTTTGGAGGTGTGCATAGTTTGTCTGACCCTTGTACCCATCTTTCTAAATCTTCAGGTGTTACTATGGTAGCACTTTTTGCTCCTGATGAAGTTACAAAACTTACATCTTTTGAAGCTCCAGGTAAATTTTTTCTTGGAGTACTATTTACAGAACCTCGAATAGGCAAGTCCATAAGTGATATTGTGGATTCACAGTCACTAAATTGATCCTCAATTATAACTGGAGCTTCAAGTTTGGGATTACTCACGGGAGTAGGTGCAAGTATCGGTGGAGGACAATTTCCCTGAGTACCATATAATGGAACTACTGGACCAATTGTTACAGGAATAGTCAATCAATCAATCAATCAATCAATCATGTCACTTATAAAGTGCACTACATACCCGCGAGGGTCTCAAGGCGCTGGGGGAAGAGGGGGGTGGTGCTGCTACTGATCGAAGAGCCAGGTCTTGAGGAGTCTTCTGAAGGCCAGTAGGTCTTGGGTCTTTCGGAGGTTGGTGGGGAGGGTGTTCCAGGTCTTGGCGGCGAGGTGGGAGAAGGATCTGCCGCCGGCGGTCGTTTTCCGGATGCGGGGGACTGTGGCGAGGGCGAGGCTGGTCGAGCGGAGCTGGCGGGTGGGGGTGTAGAAGCTGAGTCATCTGTTGAGGTAGGCTGGTCCGGAGTTGTGGAGTGCTTTGTGTGCGTGGGTGAGGAGCTTGAATGGGTCATGGCCTTGGGAGACGTCCAAGTTGACTTCACTTGGCAGGCACACAGGACACATGCGCAGAACCATCTGTCTCTCGAGTTTCAAGTCACCAACCCAGGCCCAAGTTTACGAATTACTAAAAGTGCAAGAAGAAAATATTAAAGTCACAAATAAAAAGTTTCACTGTATACCCACTTTCCCTACTCTATTCCCAATTAATTATAATACTATTCTGCATTAGTAGCATTAAGAAAACGACAATTTAATAATGACATGAGAGCAAGCTGAAGCATGTGAAAACATTTAGCGGTCATTTTAGTGCACACTGCGCAGAAGCAGAAGTTTCCCACCAAGCAAAGAAAGACGTCACACCATGTGATCAGGTTGCGACATGCGCAATGAAGTTCCTGCGCTATAGCGGACATTTTGGATTACAGACAAGCGTTATTCATTAGTAAAACACCTAAGCAAGCTTCTGTCCCTCTTGTGTTTGTGAATGCAAATGTTAGTTTTGACAATACAAGTTTAGTAAATTAATACTATGAGGAGGATTGCGTACAAGCAAGTTTCAATTTTGAAACCTTGCTCCATCACTTGTGTCAAGCAAGCATCTGGCACAGGTAACCCCTTACTAGATCCAGTGAGAGGATTGTTCCACATAGGAGTTTCATAAGATACAACTGGCAATCCAAGAACTTTAGCTTTGAATAGGGTCAGCAAAGTTCTAGGTCAAACTTGCTTGAAAAAACGTGGATAACGAAATTTTCCCAATGAGTCCAAGTGTTGCCTCTTAGAAGAAAAACACATTTTAAAGGATATAGGAATATGACATTCCCACATGATCAGCTTTCCAACACTGCACAGTAATACCACCGGAAGTCTGGAAAATTCAAGCTACAAGTGGATACAACCAGACTCAAGTTCTTATAGGCCTTGCAGTGTCCAGTCTCACAGATGAAATATGTTATGGCGCTGTACAATTTTTGGAAATTGAGCAGTCTAGACATTTTCACCGAAATGACCCAACACAGTAAAAAGATGGCTAGATTTTGTCATTTTGTAAAAGTCATTTGGTCTTAAGAAGGCAAAGCCTTATAATAGACAGCCCATATATTGTCATATTCATTGGTCATCTTTATGCCTAACTATTCAACAGCAATGTTAACTAGGAAATTTCCAGAAGTAATGTTGGAAAGTAGAATCTGGGTTTTGTAACAGTTGTGTGTGTAACTTGAATATGAACCAAAGTAAGCAGAAAGTGAATTAACTACAGGAGGAGCAGAAACAGGATAACTTAGGACAACAGTGATATCATCCCCATTGTCCAATAATGTAACAGAATTACGCAGGTGATTGAACAGGTGGATCCTCTTGTTGACAGGGAGCCAGTGCAGGTCTCTCAGGTGGGGTGTGATGTGGCTGCGTCGGGGGATGTCGAGGATAAGACGTGCAGAGGCGTTCTGGATGCGTTGCAGCCGTCTCAGGAGCTTAGCCGTCGTTCCTGCGCAGAGGGCGTTTCCGTAGTCCAGCCTGCTGGTGACGAGGGCCTGGGTGACTGTTTTTCTTGTTTCGGTGGGGATCCACTTGAAGATCCTGCGGAGCATTCGGAGGATGTTGAAGCAGGATGAGGAAACGGCGTTGACCTGCTTAGTCATGGAGAGGGTGGGGTCGAGGATGACCCCTAGGTTGCGTACGTGGTCGGTGGATGGCGGGGCTGTTCCCAGTGATGTTGGCCACCAGGAGTCGTCCCAGGCTGAAGGGTTGGAACCAAGGATGAGGACCTCCGTCTTGTCCGAGTTCAGCTTCAGGCGGCTGGTCCTCATCCATTCGGCGACAGCCTTCATTCCTTCGTGGAGGTGGGCTTTGGCGGTGTGAGGGTCTTTGGTGAGGGAGAGGATCAGCTGGGTGTCGTCGGCGTAGGAGATGATGTTGAGGTTGTGCTGTCGGGCGACGTGGGCGAGGGGTGCCATGTAGATGTTGAACAGCGTTGGGCTGTGGGAGGAGCCTTGGGGTGCGCCGCAGATGATCTTGGTGGCCTTGGATCGGAAGGGGCGAGGCGGACGCTTTGTGTTCTGCCGGAAAGGAAGGATGTGGTCCAGTCCAGGGCCTTCTCTTGGATCCCGGCGTCGTGAAGGCGTGTTCGGAGTGTGTGGTGGCAGACCGTGTCGAAGGCGGCTGATAGGTCCAGGAGGATGAGGGCTGCTGTTTCTCCATTGTCTAGCAGGGTCCTGATGTCATCGGTGGCGGCGATGAGGGCGGTTTCGGTGCTGTGGTTGCTGCGGAAGCCGGACTGGGAGGGGTCCAGGATGTTGTTCTCCTCGAGGTAGCGGGTCAGTTGTTTGTTGACGATTTTCTCGGTGACCTTCGCGGGGAACGGGAGCAGAGAGATGGGTCGGAAGTTCTTGAGGTCCTTGGGGTCTGCCTTGGGTTTCTTGAGTAAGGCGGTGATCTCGGCGTGCTTCCAGCTTTCCGGGAAGGTTGCTGTCTCGAAGATGTTGATGAATCAGGGTGTACTTTTATCTGAGTTATTTTCTGTATTAATTCTGCTCTGGTCTTTTTTACGGCTTCTTTTTCTTTGTCATGAAGTATTCTAGTCGGGGTAAATTCATGCATTACTCGTGGTACCATTGGAATTTTCGGTGGTGCACTAGGAGGGCATCCACTTGTCCCTTCCTGATATGGTGGGGGGTTTCTTAACATTTCTTCCATAAATTCGTCTTCTGAATCCTCATTTCTCATCAAATGTTTTGTCTTTTCTGTACATTTTCCTCCTGATTTCTCTCCTTCTGTAAATAATGGATACAGTCCCTCTGTAATCATTGCCCTTCTCCATTGTTTCATCTGACCCTCTCTTGAATCACGTAAATATCTGGGGTAAAATCCTGGGTAATTCCTATTACTTCTAGATCTATCCCGCTCAAATGCCTCGGTTTCCCATTCTTCTAGAGCTTCGTACTGAGTTAATCTAGGTCTGGGTTCTAAATCATTCATCCTCAATCTCAAGTTCTGAAGAATTCTTCCATTGAAGGTACCATTCTCGGGAAATGCTAGTACTCCATCATTTTGGTGTATTCTATCCAATTCTCCATCCACACACAAGTATGATAACCTCTCTCCATCATCATAAATGATGCTGGCGTTTTTGCTGGTGGAATAATAATTCCTTCTCTAGTTTTGATTGGTTTGTCCTTTTAAAATAATTCTTAATCTTTTGTAAGAATGACATTTTTCTCCTTTCTCCGTACATTCTATCTAATCTTCTGTGTACAAAATTATATTCTGCAAAACCTAGGTATCTCCTATCCGGACGAGTTCCTATTAAAGTCGGATCGCGTTTTAACATGCAATCCTTATCCACTAAGAATTTTGCTTCTATAATTTCGACCAATCAAATGTCTGCTATCTTTTATTTCCGAACCAATCCTTGCGCGGCCTTTTGGTGACGTTTCTCTGTCAACCCCTCCTTTACAATCTGCTCTTTTCTGTTCTCGCTGGTTTAACCAATCCCAGCGCGGCACCTGTGACGTCAGTACTACTCCTGACTACTGACCCCTCCTTTACAAGAGACTCTCCACACCCGCTATTTCAACCTATCACAGTGCGGCGTTTTGCGACGTCAGCTCCCTCTCCGACAACTGACCCTCCCTTTACAAAAATTTACGCAAACTTATTTTCTCTATAAATCTTAATTAAATTTCAGTAACAACATAAAACATTCGCTATCGTGCCAGTTTCCACTAATTTCGAAAAAGATAGTTTCTTCCAATCTTTAGTAAAACCTTTCCGTTTACTAATACATACACTACGAGTAAAACACTTCCGTCTACTCTTCACACAAGCTCCAGAAGTACCTGTTACTTCTCCAATGTTACCCTTACTAGGTGATATAACATCAAATTTTTATCAGCGTACCCTTTTTGCTATTACTCACACGCATAGAGTCCCTAACGAGTACTTGAAGTCCTGCTTAACTTCTCAGTACTATTTCTGCCTGACAGATAACCTCACTGCAGTATGGCTTCCACTTGCCACCCACTATTCTTTTTACCTACCCCGGGGTATTCTGGACAACATATAACAAAACTCAAAAATAAGCGGATGTTAGTTCATAAAAAATACAAATAAAATTCTCATTACCCAATTAACAAAGAGTAACAAAAACTAAACTTCTGATTGGACAGGGACAGGCGGTGGATTCTCGCACCATGTCAAATTTGGCCTAAATTGTGAAGCCTATTGTTTTTAGCTTCCCGCCCCTTCAAATTAATACATTCACTTTATTTCCCACCCGTCTCACGACAAATGTTATACAATTTACAGGGAAAAGTAACATTTTGTCTGCCGGAAACATAAAGTACATCATCTTCGGCCAATGGGTCATGGCCTTGGGAGACGTCCAAGTTGACTTCACTTGGCAGGCACACAGGACACATGCGCAGAACCATCTGTCTCTCGAGTTTCAAGTCACCAACCCAGGCCCAAGTTTACGAATTACTAAAAGTGCAAGAAGAAAATATTAAAATCACAAATAAAACGTTTCATTGTATACCCACTTTCCCTACTCTATTCCCAATTAATTATAATACTATTCTGCACTAGTAGCATTAAGAAAACGACAATTTAATAATGACATGAGAGCAAGCTGAAGCATGTGAAAACATTTAGCGGTCATTTTAGTGCACACTGCGCAGAAGCAGAAGTTTCCCACCAAGCAAAGAAAGACGTCACACCATGTGATCAGGTTGCGACATGCGCAATGAAGTTCCTGCGCTTTAGCGGACATTTTGGATTACAGACAAGCGTTATTCATTAGTAAAACACCTAAGCAAGCTTCTGTCCCTCTTGTGTTTGTGAATGCAAATGTTAGTTTTGACAATACAAGTTTAGTAAATTAATACTATGAGGAGGATTGCGTACAAGCAAGTTTCAATTTTGAAACCTTGCTCCATCACTTGTGTCAAGCAAGCATCTGGCACAGGTAACCCCTTACTAGATCCAGTGAGAGGATTGTTCCACATAGGAGTTTCATAAGATACAACTGGCAATCCAAGAACTTTAGCTTTGAATAGGGTCAGCAAAGTTCTAGGTCAAACTTGCTTGAAAAAACGTGGATAACGAAATTTTCCCAATGAGTCCAAGTGTTGCCTCTTAGAAGAAAAACACATTTTAAAGGATATAGGAATATGACATTCCCACATGATCAGCTTTCCAACACTGCACAGTAATACCACCGGAAGTCTGGAAAATTCAAGCTACAAGTGGATACAACCAGACTCAAGTTCTTATAGGCCTTGCAGTGTCCAGTCTCACAGATGAAATATGTTATGGCGCTGTACAATTTTTGGAAATTGAGCAGTCTAGACATTTTCACCGAAATGACCCAACACAGTAAAAAGATGGCTAGATTTTGTCATTTTGTAAAAGTAATTTGGTCTTAAGAAGGCAAAGCCTTATAATAGACAGCCCATATATTGTCATATTCATTGGTCATCTTTATGCCTAACTATTCAACAGCAATGTTAACTAGGAAATTTCCAGAAGTAATGTTGGAAAGTAGAATCTGGGTTTTGTAACAGTTGTGTGTGTAACTTGAATATGAACCAAAGTAAGCAGAAAGTGAATTAACTACAGGAGGAGCAGAAACAGGATAACTTAGGACAACAGTGACATCATCCCCATTGTCCAATAATTTAACAGAATTACGCAGGTGATTGAACAGGTGGATAACGTTAGCATAGGTGAGTGACTCAATATGTGGAGCAAAGGGCACTGGTGATAATGGGCAACCCTGACGTGCACATTGGACAGGGATTGGTTCAGAAATAATGCTGCTACCAGATGATGATAATGTGATTAAATGGCCTGTTCAGAATTACTGGGAAATTGTGACATCATCCAAATCGTCCAAAGAAACTTCAAGACGACACAATCAAACAATTTTACTTGTTGGAAAAAAATGGCCTCCAATCGTAAATTGTAGGTAGTACCAATATGAAACAAAGTAAAATTCCTGTTAGGATGATCAGCAGTTTATTGCCCAGAGACATAATCCTGCTGCCCTAAAGAAACTCACTCAGGTAATAGAATATTAATGCGATAAGTTAAAAGTTTGCCAAAGATTTTCCCATCTGTGTTACATAACCAGATAGGGCTGTAGGAGGAGTACAGCTTGTGGTCTATATTAGACCATAGCCTTGATGCAAGGATTGTAGCACAAAATATAGATTTCTGAATGACTAATAATAAAACAGTCGCAGGCAGAACTGACATTTTCTTATTTTATTTATAATTTCTTTATTGTAATTTTCGACCTGTTGGTGGAACTGGATCAAGCCAATGGGTGGCTAGACAGAGTCTGAGTACTATCATGGCAATGAATAGAAAGGCCTGAACCCGCCCTGGAAGTAGAAAGTTGCTCACTCCAAGTACAATCAGCTGTGATGACATATCTACTTTCTGCCCGAAATGAGATTCCAGAATAGTACCAACATCTCTTTTAATTGTATCCAGGTCGGGACAGGAAGCAAACATATGTACAATGTCTGCAGCTAGATAGCCGCAGCGTGGGCAGGACGTACCCGCAACTCCTCCCCATTTTGCAATCTTCTCCGGGGTTATATAAAGGTTAAACCATGTTTTGAAACACTGCAGCTGGAGATTAGCTGCAATAAATGACGTTCAGGCCAAATGTAATTAATCTTCCACTTCGCCCAATCCCACCTGTAATCGTTCCTGCCAACGGTCACAATGTTTGGTTAAGTCATTCGGCATCGTCTCGTTCAGTCTTTTATACATCCCACCGAGTGTAGTTGGCCCTTTGAGCAATGTCTCGACCAGCATCACTTGGCAAATCCACTGCTACCCCCTGTCTTTCTTGCTAAGAAGTCTCTTATCTGGAGATATTTAAAAAACTGACTATTTTCCACCCCAAATATCTCCTTAATATTATCAAACGCAATCACCCCTGTCTCATCCATAACATCACCAATCATCCTAACCCCTATGTTGAGCCAGTTTTTCATATGTGCGTCATTAAAGATACTAGGAAGTGACTCATTACTGTACATTGGGGTATAAGCATTAATAAGCCCCAGACCGAGCCTTTTCCGGACTGAAGTCCAGACTTTGAACGCGCAAATCAGCGTCTTAAACTTCACCCTTTTATAATAGTTAAATTATGTATGCCGCAGAAGACAACCACTAGCCTTTTTCCCTAATAGCAATTCGTAAATTGAAGCCGGGGCAGCCATCTGCAGCTGGTCCATTTCTCCATTGAGTAAAATCCCCATTTTATATAATATTGAAGCCCAGTGATATAGCTGGAGATTGGGTACAGCCCATCCACCTCTATCTCTTGGCAGCGTTAAAAATTTCAGCGCTCTCCGAGGGCGACAATTAGCCCAGAGGAATTTAGAAAACATCTGATTCATAGACTTAAACCAAGAGCTGTCGATGGTCAAAGGAATTGCCCTAAAGAGGTATAAAATGTTCGGCAAAAACAGCATCTTAATAACGTTGCACCTCCCCACCAACGTGAGTTTAAGATTATCTAATCGATTAAAGTCCGTTTTAAATTTCGGGAGTAGTGGGCCCAAATTAGTTTCAGCAATTTTTGACACGTCTGCCATTAATTCGACCCCAAGGTATGTTGCCTTCTGTACGAACAGTGGGTCGTTTAACTGTAGCCCTTTACTAGCCACAACTAGGGTCTTGTTGGGATTAAGTCGATAGCCCGAAATGTATCCGAAGATTTCTGCTTCTTTTTCAATTTCTTCTAGTGCGCCCAGAGGGTTAGGAGTCACAATTGCCAAATCGTCAGCATAGGCCAAGATCTTAGTGCTCCCCCCATTACTATGTATTGCTAAAATCTGATTATTGCCCATAATCTTCCTAACTAGCGTGTCAATATACAGAGCAAATAATAAGGGGAGCATGGACAACCCTGACGAGTCCCCCTACTAATCGAGACTGGACCCGACATCTCCCCCATTATTACTACTCTGGCCACAGGGTTGCTATACATTATTGCGATAGCCATGATAAAGCCTTCCCCCAGCCCTCTACTCTCAAACATTGCCCATAAGAAAGAACAGGAGACCCTATCGAAGGCTATCTCCGCATCCAGCAGAATTAGCCCCATAGGGTCTCCGGTGATCCCTGCAGCATCAAAGAGAACAATCACCCGTTGAACATGGTCGATGGTACTGCGGCCGGGGACAAACCCATGTTGAGTTGGTGAGACCAATTTCTTAATCACCAGCGAAAGCCGGTTAGCCAAAATCTTAGCATATACCTTAACGCCACTATTAATTAACGTGATAGGTCGATAGGACCCTAACTCCTTAACCGATTTTCCTTTTTTGGGAAATACCGCAATATTGGCAGATCTCCATGAATCGGGTGCCCCCTGACCAGAATGGGGCTCTAGAAAAACATCCTTCATTAATTCCAGTAGGCAGGGAGCCAGTTTTTTATAGAATTCCCCCGGGATGGAGTCTGTTCCTACCGCCTTCCCGTTTACCAGGGACCTAATTGCACCATCAATTTCCTCTGCCGTAATGGGCGCCTCCAGCGCCTCTCTTTGTTCCATTGATAACTATTCCCCGCGTAACCCAGCTATATAATCCTGAATTTCCTTTTCCCTACCACTAGTTTCTTCAGTATACAGCTGTTGATAGAATCGCTGAAAGGCTTCCCGTATATCTGAAGGCTCGGAAACTAGTCCGTCCAGAGGATCTTCAATTTCAAGTATTCCCCCCTGTGTCACCCGTTGTCTAGTGCGCAATGAAAGCAAGTGTCCCACTCTCTCACTACATTCATACATTTTGGACCGTCAGGCGGCATATTTCCCTGCCGTTTTACTCGTCGAGTCTTCTAAGATTGTAGACTTTGCTAATGCCACTTGTATTTGTGCCCGCCCCACGTCCCCCCACTCAGTATCACTTCTACTACTTGCGTTTCGGTTTCAAGCAGCTTTCTATAGAGTTCCTGCATGTACTGTTTCTCCTTCTTCTGGGATCTCCAGCCATACCTTGATGTTTCCCCTCTTATCCCAGCTTTCAGAGCGTCCCATATTACCTCCACCCGTGTACTATCCCTATTCTCAGCTATGAATCTGGGAATCCATATCCTCATATGTGAGATATATTCTTTATCGTAAAGGTGTGCTCTATCAAAAGTCCACTGTGGTGCCACGGGCTTTGGAGCTTGCAATGAAATTTCAAGGACTAACGGATTGTGATCAGACATCACGCGCGGAAATTAAAAAATCCGGCAGCTTGTCGATAGCCCCTGAGACACAAAAAAATAGTCTAGCCTAACGTGTGACTGGTGTGGGGCAGAGAAAAAGGTATATCCTAAGTCTTGGGGTTCTTGCGTGGCCCAAACATCTATAAGTCCGTGTGTCATGCATAAATTGGCTAGGGACTTAAAGACTTTTGGTTTACGACCATGATATAAACTTGGCCCTAGCTTGATATTATTACTGCTCATATTTATATTAAAATCTCCACAGACAATTAAAGGCAATGGCCCCCCAACTAGTTCCGTATTTAGCCAATTAAAAAGGGCAGGATCATCAAATACTGAGCCATACACAGAACATAGCGCAAAAGAATAGTTATCCGCATATCATTGAGTAATGACCCATCTGCCCAGCTGATCAGCCTTAGAACGTGGAAATCTAAATGTTTTTCTACGAGCCATAATAGCGACCCCTTTTGTACGTGTTCCTTGAGTTGTGGTGGAAACCAACTGGTATCCTGCTAGTTCGGCCATCTTATGTCTGCCAACTTCTATATTTGTCTCTTGTAGACATATTATGTCTGCCTTCAAATATTGAATGTCCTCATTAACCCTGCGCTTTTTTAGGGGGTTGTTTAATCCACAAATGTTGACAGATGCGATTCTTAGCTTACCCATTCCCATTTGTCTTAATCAAAGGTTTAAGTGAAGACCTCATTACTATCGATGCCATCTCATAAAATAGCCCCTCACCAAATCCTTTCCCCACCCCTCTACCCCCTAGAAGCCCCCTCCTCCCCCACCTCTAGGCAAAAAAGGTCCGTAGACCCTTGTGATGCCTCCTGCATGATGCTGCTTCCCGCCACCACCCATCAAGCTCCACCAAACAAACAAAAAATGTGAATATTTGTCCAAGTTCATCACCCCTCAGGTTCTTTTTGATTTGAAATCTCGGATACTTCTCGTAAAAAATCCTGTGCCTGTATTTCAGAGGAAAATACCCTTGTATTTCCCCGTTGAATGACTTTGAGCTGAGCTGGACTCAGTAGATAGACCTCACACCCTATCTTCTGGAAGGGAGTAATTAGTTGTCGAAGCCTCCATCTTCTTTCCACAGTAGTGTGGCAGAAATCCGGCCTGACAAAGAAGGAGTATCCCTCGGCCGAACGTCTTGCTTCAGGCCGCGCCTTATCAAAAACTGCTAGTCTCAGAAGAAAGTTTCCAAAGAATATTAAAATGGCTCTAGGCTTGCCATTCACGTCATTCTGTCCCTTCCTTTTTTTAAGCATGAGTGGGAAACGATGTACACCCTGTACCTCTGTATCCCAATCCCAGTGTGCTAATTTGGGGAGACCACCTTTCAACAGGCGCAGCACAAATCCTCTGATGTCTTCTCCTTCTGCATTTTCCGGTATACCCAAAGGTCTCAGATTGTTGCGCCTCTGGCGATTTTCAAAGTCTTTTAACTTCCACATGACATCTGTCATCCGTGATTCATTTGCTGTGGCTTGTCGAACAGTGCTCTCAGCTCCAGCCTCTAAAGCCGCGACTCGCTCTTCCAATGCCCTAGTTCTTTAGGCAATTTCGGTGCATGTCTTGTTTACTTTCCTAATGGCCCCTTGTAACTTCTTCGTTGCATGGTGGGCCCTTTTGTGTTCCTGTCTAGCTTCCACCTGAATCTGTTTGAGAGTGGAATAAATCAAACCCATTGAAGGAGATTTCTCTATCGTAGACTTTGGCTGAGAGAGCATTTTATTTCCCCCTTGTGCATTGTCATCTACTTCCAATTCTCCATCCTCGATACCAAAATGAGTGGTTGAATAATCCCATTTTAATTGGCTAGACTGGCTATGATCTGACTCAGATTGCCTGGCCTCCCTCTCCTTTCTGCCTTTATTTCTGTTTCTCCGTGTTTGGGAGGAAAGCCGCTTTTGAGTACTGGGGTTAGAAAATGAGCTGTCCGAGTCCATCTCTGAGTCCTCCAGCTCTGCTGCCTCATTCTCACTGGCATTAGATAGCTAAGAGTCTTCAATGAGGGGAAAAAAAATGTCCCCCCTTCTGGGGTCCCCCCGGTCTTATATTGTATCTGAAAGAGCTTAGGGTTAATTGGTAAGCCTTCATTAATGTCCTGCTCCTTACTACCTTGCTTGCCTGCCATAATGGTACAGTCAGAACTATCTGCTCCCCCCTGCAATGACTCCCCTTGACCCAGATCCAAAGTTGCCAGTCCCGTACTCACTCTGTCCAAGGGTGGGAGGCTGATGTTACCAACAGTAGGCATCAGCGAGGTCTCACCGTCGACAGCGTCTCTCTTCTCCTCCACTCTTCCACGGCCAGCGAACATCCCTTGAATCACTCGTTGCTGACATTTTGATGAGTATCCCATCAGCCTCATCAGTTTCATTGAGTGTCGTGCATTGGATTGACTTGGACAACTCATCTAGAGATGGCGGTTGACCGAAGTTAATCTGTCCTGCCTACCCCGGGACAGGATGTTTAAAGTTACCTAAAACAAATATGAGCAAATCTCTGTACCCTTGCGATCAAAAGAAATCCTCCTAAGAAAATTTTGAATAGCACCACAATAAGATTTCCTTTGTTTCTGCCAGGTCCACATCAATGACCCTGTCTTCATCTTGGATATCATAAATATGTGAATAACACTGACTATATTTAACCATAAGTGTGATGATGCTAATGGAACACCAGCCATTTTCACAAACCGTAACTGAAGTGCAGTGTTTAAGCCCAGAGGTAGAAGTGCATTGAAAAACTATGGGAACTGTGATGCTGCATGCAATGGGGGTGGGGTCAGTCACCTTGGGGGCAGGGTCAAAGGTGTAGCTAAAAAAACAAAATATTCTGTACATTTTTGGGTTTTTCACCTTCAGGTAGCTACATTTAAACTATTATGCACCTTAAATGAGTTAATGCACTGCAGAGGTCTGTGTGTAACCAGAGAGCCACAGAATTAAATATTGGTTGGTGCAGTGGAAAATAGAGACTGAATATTTAAGTCATTATTTTAAACTAGCAGCACACACAGTATAAAATAGACTGCTACAAAATGCACAGAAAATTTTGAGATAAAATGGTGATAACAAAATATAGATTTTAGTACAACCCAGACTGTACATAATAGCAAAGACTGCCCCCGAAGGGGGCCTCATTGGCCGGTTCCATAACAGCCGCCGTGGATCCAAAAAGACTAGTTTGGAATACCCAACAAAAAGAGGGTGGGGTGCCCCTCTCTCCCTAGGCCAAGAATGTGCGCCAAAGTTGGTGCAGAAAAACTGGGCCAATGGGGGCCCAGGTAATCGTTGCCAGCCAAAGGGGAACATGGATTATAAACACCACGTTGCCCCTGCACAAGCTACTTTCTGGAAGCTGGGGCAGCACGCAACTCAGCAAACAAGATGGAAGAACTCTTTGTGGACCAGACCGCGTTACCTGTGGGAGGCTAAAACGCTCCCCTGCAAGGACTCCGCCTGTCTCCGGGGTGATTTTCCCAGTTTCCTGACAGAGTTACCGCCGTGGCCAGTAGGCAGAAGAGCCCCGAGGTGAACAGTAACTCCAGCAGAGGACCGCTGTATTTTGCAGCGATGCAACTCTGCTTGGGACGAAACCGCCAAGGAAGCTCTCCGGCGGAAAGCGCACTTTGCCCACACCACGTCCCACGAGATCAACCAAGCGGTAAGCAACAGGAGGTGGAGCTCTGCCTCGGTGCCTTCGAGGAGAGCGGCATTTTGGAAGTATATAAGCTGAGTTTATTGGGATCTTGGCTAACTTGAGGGAAAAAAGAGCTGATCTTGCACTTGCGGAATACAATCATTCTGCAACAGTGGCAATAACTTTTTGACAAATTGTGGCATTTCAAAATATAATTCACCTGTGCATTTCCGTATCAGTGCTCTGCCTTGCTGGCCCCCCTTCTCTCATTCAACGCGTTTCTGGTTGGAGTCTCGGCCCCACCCATCCAGCAAGGAGCAGGAGCTCTGAAAGGGGCAAGTCATGCTAGGCTCTTAAACGGGCAGGACACAGCAGGCAATAAGAATGTGCAGCAAAGCGACATTGGAGCCTCACAGCACAGAAGAAACTGTTAATTACAGGGTTCAACAGAAGACAACTGCTTTTCCCAGAAACACGACTCTGCAGAAGGTGCCCCTGTTAACCTCTGGTCCATAAGGTACAATTGTTTCTGGAGGATTGAAGCAAATACATTGGTGCTGCAGCTACACATTTTAAAGCACAAAAGATACTAAAGGTTGAGTGGGCTGGGGACAGCTCACCACAAGCGACGCAACCCAGGCCCTAGCCAACACAAGATTTCTTCTCCCCCTCCAGTGCAAAGGCACCAGGCAACATGATCAGCCCAGCAGTGCATAGTAGAGGCATGCAGAATCAAGGGGCAGGGGGACAGCCAGGCAGAGTTGAGGAGCTAATGCGTCTGATACGTACAGCTTCAGACAAGCATGGAAAAGACTGATTGCCCTGCCATCTGGGCGAAGACCCAGGTGAGGTTTCGAACAGCCAGCAAGACAGTGGATCATCTGGCACCATGGGAGACACCGAAGACGCAAGCATTGAGCAGGAAAAAGTGAAAAGAGCCAAGAAGCACCAAAGAACTGTGACTAAGGCACCAAAGAGAGCAGAGCCAAGGAAAGTTCTCGGGAAGACAGAACCGCCACCTGCAGTCACGATGGCGGAATCCGGCACAAAGGCCAACAGTAAGGCGACAGGGGGGGAGAAGATCAGTGCAATTGTGCACAAGTGTTTAAAGTCATAGTCACGGCGTAGGGACTGGGCATAACATGCCACTGGCACAAGAGGGAGGGGTGTCTGGACTGCCATGGCACCTGATGGACCCATGGCGTACAGTCTTGGGCCACGCACAGGGGCAGCATGGCCTCCTAGCGGGGAATACATCATGACAGGGCTCCAAAATGGTCAAACCCCAGCGCATGGTAGCAGCACAGGATCCCCCATGGCAGTGTAGGGCAGCGCAGCAGGTGGCATCGCAGGAAGAGCGAGAAACCCACCACTGGTGGGGCAAGCTCCTGAGGTCTACACAAGGCGCTCTACAGGCAACCATCAATGATCACAAGAGTGATGGGGCTAGCAAGCCTCATCCCTCTAGCGGTAAAAGAAAGGATTTGTAGGAAAGAATTAAATTACATTTTTGCACTACTTGAGATACAGTTAGAGGGATTAGACCTAACATTAAGTGACAAAAGGGAGAAAGACAGGAGGGAGAGAAAAAGGGTGGGAAAAGAAAGGAATTTCAATAACTATCTCGATTCATTCAGAATAATGGCATGCATTATTGTCTAGAAGTTCCCACACTGTGTGGCAGACCTCTGGCTCTATGAGAGCAAGATTTACAATGCACATAGGCAATTCCCAAGGGAGGCATGGTTGGATTATGATAAGGGTTTTATATTGAAAATGCAGACGTACCCTGAAATGGAGTGGAATGAGGAAGATGTATCTGGGCTCATCCACAAGATGTTGGTGGCAAAAGAGGTCAAGGTTTGGGCGGGGAAAGGCAAGCAGCCCTTTCGGAATACCACCTTTTAGGGGAAACATAAATCATTTTACAAACCCAAAGCACACAACAGCTTAAAAATGCCATCCCACAGTCGCTCAGCAGCAATTTGGTAGAAGTACAACTCCGACAAATGCACATGAGGTGCGTTATGCAAATTTGGGCACGCTTGCACAATCTGTGGGGGTGGACACCCAGCCTCAGGGTGCAGGTGCAACAAACACCACAGTGATAAGAAAGAGAAGAAGAACAAGCACCAGCAGGATCGCAAGGGCTGGGGGAGACCAAGCGGAATTGGGAAGTGTACAGCTAGCCAGATCCCCCATTAACACGCACCTCTTCAGGAGGCTAGCCAACAGGTATAACTACAGGAAAGACACCGCCCTACTGGTAAAGGGCCTTGAAGAGGGTTTTATAGTTCTGTTTGAAGGTTCCATCCCCATGGGCAAGGTAAAGAACCTAAAATCTGCCCTAGAACACCCGAGATAGTGCAGCAAAAAATCAAAAAGGAGAAAGATTTAGGAAGGATAGAGGGCCCCTTAGAACCCCCATTTCCCAAAGGGCTGGTGATCTCACCCCTAGGACTGGTACCCAAAAAGGAGGTGGGGCCTTTCAGGCTCATCCACCACCTTTCCTTTTCAGAGGGAACATCAGTAAATGATGGGATCAGCCCTGAGGCATGCTTAATGGGGTACGCTACAGTGAACGATGCAATCGATTTGGTAAGGACAATGGCAAGGGGTCCCTCATGGCAAAGGCGTATATAGGGTCCACTTTCCACCTCCTCCCAGTTCATCCTGATTGCTTTCCCCTGCTAGGTTTACAGTGTGACGGGGCAACATACTTTGACAAGGCATGTCAGTGGGTTGCTCAGTGTCATGCTCATACTTTGAGCGTTTCAGTACTTTCTTAGAATGGGCCCTGCATGACAGACACCCATAGGGGGGGCAAACTACACTATCTCAATGATTTCTTCTTCATGGGGCGTGCAGGGACAGGGGAGTGCAAGGACACACTAAGGGCTTTCCAAGGCGTAGCCAGGGGACTGGGCGTGCCACTAGCATCAGGAAAAACAGTGGGACCAGCAACAAGTCTGGCATTCCTCGGAATAAAGCTAGACTCAGTGCCAGGGACAACCAGGTTGCCAGAGGACAAGGTAACTGAGATAAGAGAGGAGATAAGGTCAATGTGCAGCAAGGAGAAAGCGACACTCCGTGAGCTACAAAGAATGATTGGCAAGGTCAATTTCACCACAAGAGTCATCCCGGCAGGGCTAGTTTTTGCCAGGTGCCTGACACAGCTGACGGCTGAGAGAAAAGCACCACTATACTAGACTGGGGGCAGGAGTGAAGGGGGACGTGATCATGTGGGACTCGTGTCTGGCAGAGTTTAAGGGCCTCCTCATCTGGAGGGAAGGATGGGACTGGCAAACAGATAGCCCTACTCATGGACACGGCCGGCAGCCAAGGATTTGGGGCAATCCTAAGAAAGGAGTGGTGCGCAGGGCTATGGTCAAGGAGATGGCAGGAGTGAGGCATCACTAAGAACATCACCTTCATGACCTTTTCCCCATAGTGGTGGCCCTGACGGTGTGGGAAGATAGACTGAGTGACTTGAAACTGACACTATGATCAGACAACCAAGGGGTAGTCCAGGCCAATAATTACACATATAAAGGCTAACACGGCGCATGGTGAAATTGCAGCTACAAGGAAACCTAGAAATAAAAGCACGACACATCCCTGGGGTGGAGAACTCACTAGCAGAAGAGCTCTCTCATTCTCAGATGAGCAAGTACACAAGGCTAGCACCAGAGGCAAATCAGAGGATGACCCCTTTCCCGGAAGAATTGTGGGAGCTAGCAGAACAGACCTGTCAGTTCTAATTCAGCATGCACTCACGCTCGGCGCAACAAAATGTTATAAAAAATATGTGGGCACCATGATGCAGGTGGGGAGGCTACTGACACTGAGGCACACAGGAGCCACAGCCATGGCAGTGGAGCGCTTCATCGAATGGGCATACCTAGAGTAAAAGTATAAATCATGGTCTCAGACCCACCTGGCAGCAGTGGCCCACTTCTCAAAGCTAAGAACAAGAAAGGACCTCTCAGCCTCCCACTATATCAGGGCAGCCATGAAGGGCTGGAAGCGCCTGGGAGAAAACAGGACCTTCGGTGACCCATAGAGTTCCAGAAAGGGACCCAGTTAATGGACACACTGGAGGGGGTGGCGAAGGCCCTGTTCGAGGTGTCCCTATTCAAAGCAGCCTTTTCAACTGTATTTTTTGGGGTGTTCAGAGTCAGCGAGCTTGTGGCCCCTGCGAAAAAAGATGTGGGCACTGTATGCCTGCAAGCATCAGGCATCAAACCAGGAATAACAAGGATGGAGCTACTGTTGAGAAGTTCTAAAACAGACCAGGTGGGCAAGGGGTCCTGGGTATCGTTGAACTGCATAGAAAACCCCAGATACTGTGCAGTTTGCTGCCTGTTCACCCATATGGCAATAAGGCCTGCAGGAGAAGGCCCACTGTTCAAGCACAGAAACGGGGACCTGTTGAGCAAGTTTCAGTTCTCAACAGTCATGCGCAAAGCCCTGGGCAAGGCAGGACTCCTACCCGCCTAATTTGGATCACATTCTTTCAGGATAGGGGCAGCAATGACTGCCGCACAACAAGGGATGCCAGAGGTTGGAATTCAGGTGGTGGGCAGGTGGTGCTCCAATATGTTTAAGACATACGTGAGGCCTGGTTTGATATGCATGAAGGACTGCACAGCGAGACAAACTGACACTGTGCTTGTTGCCTAGGCAGGGACCCGACCCAGATTGGTTTGAGTGGTCGGTCACTCTTTCATTCAACGGATGCAGACATGGTGGATGCAATGTGGCCACAGGCAAGTGGGCAGGCCAGAAGCCACATGCATTAGGTGGTGGGGCTACTCAGGGATGAGATGGGAACAACTATCGGCAACCTTGGGCAGACTACAACCAGCAGCCGCCTGTCACCCCGACGTCTTGGTAATCCACCTGGATGGCAATGACCTCGTGTAACTGGAGAGGAAGGACCTCCTCCGCGACATCCGCCTAGGTTTAGCAGAAGCAGCAAGATTGTTTGGCACCACCACCATCATATGGTCTGAAATCATCCCCTGGTTGTCTTGGTGAGGGACCATGTCAAATGGGGCAGTGGATAACTCCAAAAGGAAACTAAACATTGCATTCAACAGATACTGCAAAGCAAGTGGCTTGGAAAGCATCAGGTATGGCCTGATCAACCCTAGGTGCCCGAAACTAAATGCAAGAGATGGGGTGCATCTGTCAGAGGAAGGAATTAAAGTTTTTGGGGCCAACTTATGGGCAGCCATGACGATGGCAGGCTGCACCTAAAATGGATCAAGAAGTAAAAACCCATAAAGAGGAAGGGGGAAGGCGGTGTGCCAGTGGAAGGCCAATTCCATGGGGATGCCTTACGGCAGGGAGCGTAGGTTGAAGGGGGGAGGAAGTAGACCATGGCACTCGCAGCCCAGACCCACCAAACGGCAGGGCCCAAAATAGACAGGCAAGTTACCAAGTATGGCCTCACAGCAGTAAGAGGGTTCCCCCCATGCGATTCAAGAAAAACCAAGAAGAAGCTTTATGACCCCATAAACGGCATGTATGGTTGCCTTAACAACTAAAAGGTGTTATAAATATGGCAAGCAAGAGATAAAATAAATAGAGAAAAGAGGCTTATAAAACAATTTAGAGATCTATAATAGATTTCTCTATTTATTTTATCTCTTTCTTATTCTTTTATTTTTATTCATCTTTTATTTCCTCTTTCTTTCTTTCTTCTTTCTTTCTTCTTTCTATTATTGTTTTTGGTTTTCGTTAATCACCCATAAGTGTACAATATTCTATTTTCAGTGATGCTCTGTATTCTTATTTTCTGTTTATATATTGTTTGGAATCATAATTCTTATGTTTATATTGCTAAGTCTTCTATTCTGCCCAGATGTAACACTGTGCGAAGACTGCAATTTTGTACACTTTACGAAATGTGTTTTATTATTTTTGTCTTATTATGAAAATCTAAAAAAAGATTTGAAATTAAAAAAATAAATATGGCAAGCAAATAACAGGACTGGATTGATATATGTCAGAGATGATTTATGACCTGTCATCTGTTTGCGATTTATGACCTGTCACACATACGATTTATGACCCCGGCAAAATTGATTTATGACATGTCGTTATTTTTGATTTGTGACCTGTCGCAATTATGATTTATAACCCTGTCAGAAATAATTTATGACACTGTAAATTTTATTTATGGGCCAGTCATATTGACTTATGACCGGGTATTGTGAGTTATGAAGGCATGATGCAAAGCATATCATGCATGTTAAATAAAACTGGGCCAAGATTTCTCACTAAGAAACAAAGATACACGTTTGGTGTAAACTGTTTTCAAAATGTATGCAAGATATGATATGCATGTACAGGTTGGAGTGGGCCTAGTGCGGGAGTTATGCAAACTTTTTTCACTGTCCCTTAAAGTCGAGCACTTCACAGCTCAGCTGGTAACTCTCTTGCACTACCATTCAAAAAGAATAAATCTTTGTCATCACAAAGCTTCAAGTGATTCCATCAATTAAAGAAAGTACCAGCTCCTATGCACCTTTTACATTGGCAGATTAACCGATTGACCACGTTTGCATTTCTTTCAGGCAAGCAGGCACCCTGAAAAGATGGCTTGTGTATTGTTAAGCAGTCTGCCCACCTTCGGTTTCATAGCACAGGAGACTCCTTGAATGACACTTCAACTGAAGCATGTAAACTATCCGAATTAACTGTCCCGGACGGTTGTCTTTTCACAAAAAGTAGGAGAATGGTTTTTCATAAATTCAAAAGGTATTGCACCATTGGCTTAACACAGGCCCCCGCGGTGAGGGGAGGTGTAGGCAAACTCAACAGGGCCCCCTCAACCCAGTACTCTGGCCGGAGAACTACTGATTGAGTCCAGAGGGGGCCCCTCGACGTACCTTGCAGGGGAGCCCCCTCAAGTTTCGTTAAGCCAGTGTATGGCAGGACGCGCTCCTGTGGTCTCGCCCCCCTTCGACCTCTGGTTAAGCCACGCCTTCTGTCGGGCTCATTCAGGAGTCAGGCCCTCAGAATGGTGAGATGCTTCAAATAAGATTGCTCCAGTAGAGTCCCAAGAACACGGCTTAGGTATGCTGCTGCAGTAAGATTTCCTGTGGTGCTTGTGTATCTCTTCTGGTCCTTTCTTATTTGATTCTACCGAAGCAAGTACAAAGTCCATGGATGAAAACTTTTAGAGTATCCTAGTCAATATGGATTCTGGAGAGATTTCGATGTAAATGCGTAAAAACCTAACTTCTGATTGGTTGTACGCACGAAAGTCACAACCTTTCAATAGTAAAAGATCAAAAGTCCAACGTCCAGGTGTCTGAGGGCAGCTTGCAAAACGAGTCGAAACAAGAAATATTAGTGTGGTTAGTGACTGTGATTATAAATAAGGTTCCTGTTTTCCGTTTTTACTGATTTTTACAGATAAATACAGACAGAAAACCATTTATTTACTTGTCCGTATTTTTTTTTAAATGTGGATAAAAACGGAAATTGGGTGCTTTTTGAGTGATTTTAAATACACTTTGCCATGACTTCCAGGCCAATAACTGTGGATTGATAGGTGGGATGGGGGGGTTAAAAAAGAAAGGAATTTTAGTAAAGAGGCTTAAACAGCAGTAGATATGCATAAGGCTGGTACTGAACTGTGCATATTTTCAGATAAGTGCATTGATTTATCTTCATGCGGGTGTTCATATCACTGAAACCTGTCAGGCAATCAAGAATGACTGCATATTTATTGGTTAAATAAATGTGGAAATATGCCAGTTTCAGCTTTACGTTTTTCACAAAACCCATAATAAATATGGATAAATACAGATAAAGTTGACAAAAAATAAATATTGATAAATACAGACGGAAATGTCAAAAAAATAAATACCCTAAAACCGGGAGCCCTAATTATAAACACCACAAGAATATCCTTAATTACAGGTTCCGGGAAGGTAAAAACAAAGTTGAATCTCCAACATACTTAATGCAGTCGAGGGACAGAACATAAGTGCCATGGAATCGAAACTGTGGAGCCACCAGACATCAAGTAAGTTGAAAGTTTGCATGGCTAGTAAAATGAATTGCACGTGAGGGCACAACTAAAAATAATGGACGTCTAATAACATCACGACAAGGAACGGCATTACACGTGCGTATATTAGCCCCAGGTGTGTTTAATCTTTGTAAATGTATTTTTCCTGATCAGACATTTCCCAAAAGAAAGAAAGGGAAAAACAGACAAAGGGGAAAGAAGGAGGAAGAGAAAGACGGAAAAACCGTCTCAAACGAAGAAAGCAGGAACCCAAGAGAATGAGACAAAGTGGCAGGGATTGTTCGGAAATAGATTATTAGAGAGGCAGGAGGTGTATTGACCTTGGTAATAAGCGCGCTGACATTTAATTGAGCAGAGCTTCGGGCACCGGCACTTATTCTTTGACCCATTACACAATGAATAGTGTGAATAGTCTCACACCATCAACCCTACAAAACTTTTTTGAACAATAACCTACAAACATTTTTTGAACAATTTCACCAAGGCGTTTCATCAAGGCTAGGCCACTGTTGACAAAAAGGCAAGGAACCCGTGAAATAGTTCACTCTATAAGCCATTTCCAACAGATGAGTCAGTAGCTGCAGCATTTTGCAGTGGCTTGTGAGAGGAGTTGAATGATGCCTTGGGGCTGGTAGTGAATCTTCCCACAGGGTTTAATGCGCTAATTGACCTAACACTTTATATTGAAGCACAGCAGAGATCCAGGAGGACCGAAAGGATGGTGTCCTACGGCCGTTTCCATCACCGCTGCATTTGTAACAGCGAGGGTGGCAAAAGATGGAGGAGGGCCTATGCAGTTTGGGTCACAGCACAGAACTTTGATACAAGAAGAAAAGGGAATAACAGAGAAAGGAAGGCTTGTGTCAATATTGTGGCCTAGGGGGCCATTTTATAGGAAATGTCCTTTGTTGCAGAGTAAACTATCAGGCTTGTCTCTGACAAGCAAACCTCGGACAAGTTTCTCTTCTTCTAAAGTGTTTGCTGTTAAGAGAGTGCATTTTTACATTCAAATTACTTTTAACCCCACTGGAGCCTTTGAAGACAACTATAATGATAGACAGTGGAGTGTCTGGTTATTTTATTGATAAACGTTTTTGTGAAACATTAGAATTTCCCCTTACTAAGAAGACCTTAATGGAAGCTATTCTTATCTTAGTACCCGATGGATGCCCTGGGTGTCTGGAAAAGAACTGTGGGAAACAAAAAACGTACTGCTTGCCACGGAAACGAGCATTTTAAATCATTAACATGGAATGCCATAACCTCTCTGGTGTTTCCCCTGGATGTTGGAACCCCCAGGCTAAGAACACAAAATGCTGAAATCAGCTTGCAAGAGGAGTACTTGATTGTGGGATCTGAATACTGCAGACAGAATTGCTGGTTAAGATCAAAAGTGCATTTCAAACATCCGTTGCCATGCTTTGCCATTTATGATCAGCCAGGAGAATTAGATAGTCCCTCCCTTTATAGGGACCTCAGACATATAGTTAGTAATACTAACTATAGTTAGAAGAATAAATTACGCCCTCATCGAATATATGATTGTGCTATGATCTTCAACTAGGTGCTCAGACTCCAGATGGTTGAACCCTAATGGAAGATATAATCCTGAATAGCTTGAAAAAAACTCTGTTTTACAGATTTATTCGCCATTCAGCTTCTCCTGCTGGGGCTTCGTCATTGTTTATATTGAAACTAAATGGTGAATACAGACCATGCATAGCCCACAGAGAGTTAGATGTGAATGAGTATCATCCACAATTGACATCCGCGCCCTGTCATCTCTGCTCTTCCAGCTCAAGTAAATATTTTTCAAATTAGATCTCAGAGGACCTTGCAGCTTTGCCCATTTAAAGAAGGGGGTTTGAATGAAAGACAGCTTTCAACACCAAATACGGACATTATGAATATGTAATGATGGCCATTGGTCTATATGGTGCCCCACCACTTTTCAATATTTGCGAATGATTTATTTTGAGACATTCTAGATACATTTTCTGATAATTTATCTAGATGATATATTTGTATTTTCTCCAAAATGCGCAAGACCTTAAAAACCATTGCAGAAAAGTTCATCTATGATTATTAAAGAATTCCTTATACTCTAAAGAGCAAAGCGCACCTTTAAGACCAACAAACTGTAGTTTCTGGCATTAGTAATTTCTGATGAAAGAATTCAGATAGACCCATAAAAAGGTACTCATTGTGGTGGATTGACCAGGTCCAAAGACTGTCAAACAGATACAGATATTTCTATTTCAATAGGCACTTTATTGAAACCTTCTTTCAAATAATAAAACCTGTAACTGAACTGACTAATAAGAACTATCTGTTCTGCGGGGAAAAAGAGCATTAAAGACACATTTTTACAACAGGACCCATCCTGAGGCATCCAGATTGTACATAGCCATTTCTTGTACAGACTGATGCCTCTTCATCTGCTATCAGTGTGAGAAGTTGGCCTGGCATATGCTGTCCACTAATTATAGAGGGCACCTTGCACCAGTCCAAATCGACTCTTATGGTAGGTAGGTTAAAGACAACCTTATTGAAAGCTATCCTAGTGGTAGCTATGGAGAGCAGCCTTCAGGCTAAGTCTTGAAGGAATGTAAAGCAGCTTGTTTTACCAGTCTATAATCTCTTGAGTGACCAAATGAAAGGGCACCACACCAGGTATATATTCAAAATATATGTATTTATTACTAAACACACCCCTCTAGTCTCTTTATGAGGCTAGAGTTCGAAGTACATAGGTTATAAGATCTTAAATCACAATAATAGCACAAATACACGTTTGGGCCCTAGGGGCGTACTCAAACCATATACCAATAAAGTGGTATGCGAACCACGACTGAACTAGACACTAGGCCAAGAGCCTCTAGAAGTGCTTGGACCACAAGGAACCACCCAAGGTAGTGACACAGGGGACCCACGGGAGACGCGTGCAGTGTAAATACACAACCGCGATACGCCGTTAACTTCTATGGAGAAAGTCGGGATCGGGAAAATAGAGGAAAGGGACACTTAGAAGAGGACTAGGACAAAACCCTTTGAGATCTAGGACTTTGAAGAGTCTCTACCCACGGGAGCACCGGAGTACTCGTGTTACCTCACCCAGGGAAGCCGGGTGCATAGGTGCCTTTCGGGGTCGGGTTTCGTCGTCGATTCGAATGGCGATCTGCTGCAAAGTGCTGCTGGCGGCCAAGGGAAAAGTGTCCGGGTGGATCCAAGAGTGGATCGGAGTTCTGGTGAACCTGAAAGCAGAGGGGACAGAGTCTGGGTCACTAGCCAGTGACCAGGAAGGCGATGGACAGATGCCCACCGATGTCGAGTGCTTCAGGTGCGTTGATGGTCGTCTTGACTCTTCAGCCACGAGGTTCGGGAGGCGTTGTCGGTGATCAGGAGCAGGATTCGGGCTGGTGCTCGATGTCTGTCGAGTGCTGAGGTGTCGGCGACCAAATTGGACCCAACAAGCCTTGGCAACGGCAAGTCTCGAGTAAGATGTAGATCGTCGATGGTGCAGACCAGCAAGGTCTGTGGAACTCACCCAGCGAGGGTAAGTGAGGGCAGGCCTGGAGCAACCAGGATGCCAAGTAAGGAAAAGATTGGCCTTCGTTAAGGGCTACTAGCCAATGGGCTAGCGACCGCGAAGGAGCCTCGTGACGCCGCACGTGGAGCTGGCTTGCAGGACACTCGTGGAGTGGGGGCCAGTGATCTTTGGTGCAGGTGGTGCTGGAGGCTAGGGCTACTCGGAGCCCAAAGCACGACTTCTTGGGAGACCCAGAAGATGGTGCACTTGCAAATGTGCTCGGTGTCCAGGGGTCACGGTCTCAAGTCACCCACGATAGCCACGGGCCTCAGCTTTGCTGGGGACTCAGGGTAGCCTCGGGAAGTCTGAGAATCCACCTCTGGTGATGCAATGACTTCGGCGTCCGACGGGAGCTTCAGTAATGCGAACCGGACAGATGCTTCTTTGGTGCCTGCCAAGCAGGGGAGTCACTACTTGACCCCAAGGGAGATTCTTCAGTCCTCTAATCTTGTTGTAGAGCGTCGAAGGTCCAGGATTCAGTTTCAGAGTTTCGTCCAGGTGTAATCTAAAGTCCTAAGGACTGGGTTCCTACCTTTATTCTAAAAATAGGGGTTGGACTACTCTGTGGCCCCACCTATGGGTGGGTCAGGGCAGAGGGGTGGCTACACCCCTTTCCTTTGTCCAGTTCGCGCCAAAGCAGGGGCTGCAAGCCCCTGATCCGGTTTGAACTGGGGTATGCACAGGGACACCAAATGTGCCCCCAGTGCAGGACTTCAAAGCACCCGAAAGTGCTCCCGCCCAGCCCCAATACACATTATCCTGTCTGGGGAGGTGGTCACACCTCCCTGGGACAGGAAACCTATTGTCCAGGCCTCCCCTGCCGGAGTTTCGTCCAGCAGCAGGAGGCCAGACTCGTGTCTGTGGCAGCAGCATCCATTTTGTGATGCCAGGGCTCTGGAAAGAAGTTACCGGACTCGTCAGAGTTAACATGTCTTTCCCTCTAGAAGGGTGGAATGCTACCCCCGCCGCCAGGATTGGTGGGGGGTAGTATTCCAAGATGTTTGACACCAAACACGACATGTTTAGGTGCAGCCATTCCAAAGTTAGCATTTTACCGCGAGGATATAATGCGCTTAAGAGTATATGGTCAGGCTGCACTACAAACAGCATCAGAGATGGTCTCCGAACGCTGCAGAGGGGCCCTGCTTATGCAGGGGCACCCTCTCACATAGGAACCATGCACTCTGCCTTTAGGATTGATAAGGCCTGCCTTAGGAGTGACTTATAGGTTTATATGTGTGTATGTATTTCGTGATATAGGTAACCTATATCACAGTAAGGGGTGCATGCACCACCTTACCCAGGCTGCAGTAGCAGACCTGTGGTGTCAGTTTGGATGTCCTTCCAGAAGTGGCATAATACATGCTACAGCCCCTGGCAGGCCTCTGAGGTACCTATGCCCTTGGTACATAGTATACCATATACTAGGGACTTATAAGGGCACTCCAGATCCCAATCAGTGATGTGCCTAAGGCACATGGAAACCTTTTACAGAGAAAGCAGATAGACTGGGGCCCTGAATAGCAGGATCCCAGTCCAACTAAGTCATAAACCAGCAAAACACCATAAAAAAAGTGGGGGCAACCATATAGTCAGATTCCACCTTCCTACAATCAGTGCCATCTTCTTCCAGGCACATCCACAGACCAAAATATTAACCATACAGCATATTACTGTGGCACTCTCCTGAAAGGTACTTTATCATATACCATTAAGAAGTATCAGCTGTCAAAATGGCATTTGCATAAGGTTACAAGAGGATTATCAGCTAAGAAATAAATGTCATGAACTTTTGTTCCATGATAACAAACGTTGCAGGTTACAATCATTAGGATATTGCATGACTCTTCTTGTACACTTCACCTGGGAATAAAGAAAATGCAGGAAATTTGAAGAGCATCTTGGTGGGCAAGTTTCAGAAAGATAGTCAAACAATATATATCAGTTGTGTCACCTGCCCACAAAACAAGATAGTACCTGAAGGAACAGTGGGTTTGTTGCAAACCCTTCCAACACCTAGTCAGCCTTGGTCTCGGATGTCAATGGACTTTGCAGTTGAACTTCCAAATTCACAGGGTTGTACTGTCTTTTGGGATCATTGTGTATTTTTTGATAAAATTGCTCACTTGATTCCCCAGTCTCTGGATGTGTCTGGTAGAAGAGGGCACCGATAGCAGATGAAGAGGCATCAGTCTGTACCCGCATCAGCAGAATAGCTAGACATTCTCTAAGGAAATAGTGAAACTCTATTTCCTTTCAGAGATTATTATTATAATGGATGGAATGCTCAGTTTATGTCACTCTTTTGGAACAGCTTACTGAAACAATAGGGGACAATCAATATCAAATCGACCAGTTACCATCCTCAGATGGATGGACATAAGGAAACGCTTAATGAAACCATAGACCAATATCTGTGATTCTTCATATCAAAACATCAGGAGGACTGGGCCTCTTTCCATTAGCAGAGTTTGTTTGCTATAATTCTTTGCATAGCTCCTTGAGCTTCTCTCCGTTTTTCTGCACATATGAATTTCATCCCAGAATATGGCCTTTCATAGTTTCATCAGTCAATGCGCCATCAGTTCAGTCCTTGTTACAGCCTATTTTGGCTGTTCAGTCAATGGTCCACACTTTATTACTGGACAAGGCTTCTTACAATAAGTTTGTGGGACCAATTAATTCAGCGGGGAACAGGTTTGATACCCACAACACATCTTGTCACTCCTGGGTCACATCCAAAGTTTATCCCCCCCACCTTTACATGTCCCTTTATTATTCAAGCGTTTGTTGATTCTGCTGCTGTTAGACTAAAATAAACAGATGATTGGTAGATCCATCCAGTGTTTTTAACCAGTCAGACATTGGCCTGTAATAAGAGCTTAGGGCCATCAACAGTTTGAGGAAGAAGCTATTTTAGACTCTAGATTTGGAAAAGGCATTCTCCAGTACCTCATCTCATGCAAATGGTGTGATGCATTGATAGATCATGGGAGCCTGCTTCCTTTGTATATATCCACAGACTGGTAAGGGAGTTTTGTTCTTGTTTTCTCCACAAACCCTCTCTTAAACATGGGTTAGGATGCTTTTCGGGGAGGGTTGTCATGATTCAACCAACGCAAAGGAAAGGGAGGGATGGTTTTCCTGCAAAGCGTGGAGGAGTTATGAGATTACAAAGGAAAAGACTCGGATGAGATATTGTACCTGGAAGTTGTGGGGTATTGGGCAGTGTTTGCTAGGGTTGAGGCACAGGAGGAAGATTTGATTCTGGGTTAGGTAAAAGGTATGGAGCAATCATGACAATGAGGCAGGTGCTTCTGGGACAGTTGAAGAATCAGAAGTAGTGGGAACAATTTGCCTCACAAGTGCTTGGTTGTATGGTTTTCTCATTTGAATAGTTTGTTCACCATTTCTAGTCTTGCACCTTTGCTTTGTTCTCCTTCTCTCGCTGTTATCCTTCATCCCAATTTAATTTACTTTTAAGGACAGCTTCTGTGTCACAGTCATACCATCTATTTTACACTTCTGCTTGTGGTTGCTGCACTTCAGTTGACTGTGACTCCTAGTGCTCCCTAACTCGGGCAAAATCTCAGTGGTCTTCCTATGTTTGTTACCAGCAATCCCATTTGGAGCATCGGATGAGTCCAAATTTGTTGACACCTACCCTATGACTGAACTGTACAGATCTCTACACTTACCTTGGGTGTGTTTGTATCCTTGTATGTTAGAAGATTATGCAGCCTTGAATTTGTGAGTGTTAACATTGCGGCTACCTCTTCCCATTCGAGTGGTGTGAGGCGATCTGAGAGACGAAGCCAATACATCCTGTGTTTCTTCTCTTACTTTCCTACCCCCATTTCTCCTAATGAGATTAAGTTGGTTCGGGTTTCTGTTTTTTCCCAGCTGATGAATCCCTACTGGCGGAGGATTGGTGGATTTTGATTGGAGACTGAGCTGAAACCTCCACCACCACTACCATAGCCAGTCGTGACAGTAAGTAAAGAATGTTTTTGTTTTGCAGTGGATCCGGCTTGGACAAGTGCTTGGGTTCAACAAGACTTGGGCAGGGTGCAGGGTAGAAACAATACTCAGCAGTCTATGTGCACTGCTAGTGAAGGCCACATCCTCCTTGATGACATTGCCAGTGTCAGTCAGTTACTGATGATCACTCTACTTTGGCGACCACTAATTCTGATCATGTACTGTAGCAAGCATCAAGGCCGTTACATGAAGGGACTCTGAGGAGGGAATTTTGCAGACTCGCTGTATGGCCCTGACCTCTGTAAAGGTCCTGCTTGCTCTGCTTCCTAACACCAGCACCTAGGGGTGCTCCTCATTCCCCATCTGCACCATCTGCACCCACTCACAGTTTGGTTGGTGATGTTTGCATACAATGACTTCATTGTGCTTTACCCCACCTCACTGTCTGTAATGGTGTTGTAAACACTCTTCTCATGCAGATTAGGAACAATATATCCTCCCCACTCACTGCCTGCACAGAGCTTCTCCCCAGCTCATTGTCGGGAAAGTACTTTTCTCTCATTCATCCCGACTCTATCTGCTCATTGCTTTTCCCCCACTCACTGTATAGTGCTTCTCTCTGCATAGCGTCTCTTGCCTAGCACCATGTGCACAGAAATTCTTCCTAACTAATTATCTGCAATAAACTTCTCCGACATCCATCCCCTCTCACTTTCAGCACAGTGCTTCTACCAAATTCAGTGTCTGCATAGTGCTCCTATTTAGTTTACTATTTGCACAGTGCATGTCTCCCACTAATCCTCCATTCAATGCTTCATTATAGCTTACACCATTCACTATGTGCATAGTCCTTCTTCTCATTGTTCCATACTCTCTGCCTGGACAGTGCTTCTACATCAAATGCAGCCAATTGTGGCCCTGTGTTTTTCTCTCACTCACAGAGGCACTGGCTATTCTATGCATGCCAATGACTCATTGTCTGCCCTCCGCACCCCACCCCTTCACCTGTGGTATCATGAATCGTGGAGGACTACTCAGTTCTTTGAATCCAAGAAAGAGTGTGTCTGTACAGTGGAACTGATCATCTCTTTTTAATTTCAATCATTTTTGTATTGTTTTCATATACATCAACAAGGAGGGCATTCCCACCAAAGGAATCACGTGCCCCTGGTGACACAACTCTTACTCCTTACCTATTCCCACTACCACACCCCTCGACACTGCCTATGGTCATATACATATTAAAGTAGAAGCATGTCCGTAGAGCAATAGCATGAGTATTCTTCAAGAGAGGCTGCATTATGAGATAGCAAATTCAGTGCACCCAGTCGGTTAGGGCATATGAGGCCTTTATTGTACCGGTTGAGGTACTCTAAAATTGGGTCTCACATTTTTGCAAATTTATCAGATGTGGTTTGCAGGTCATGTGCAATCTTCTCATATGCTAGGAGTTGGAAGATCTTTTGCAGCCACATGGTTGCGTTTGGGATGAGGTCCTGCTCCCAGAGTCTCAACATGGTGTGTTTCGCCACTAGGAGAAGGTTAGAGAACCATTTCCCCTTAAGTGAGTAAATGAGGTAGGCGTTCTTCTGTGGTAGCCCCAGGAGGATTGATATTGAGTCTTTAGCTAGAGGAGTCCCCTCAATGTCTGCTATAGTGGCCAGAACGTAATCCATAAATTGCTCAATGTGAGGGCAAGTTCACAGGACATGTATATAGTTCCCACCCCTCTGCATCTCCTCCAGCAATCTTTGGGTTTGGTCCTGTCCATTATGTGGAGTTGCGCTGGTGTGTAGTGCCATCTATAGAGTACCTTGTAGAGGACTTCCCTCCCCTGTGCATGCTTTGCAAAGCTAGTCGTGCATGTATGAATCTTGCCCCATGGTTTATCGTCTAGTGCCATTCCCAGGTCCTCGTCCCAGCTTCCAAGGGTGCGATTCTGAAGAATTTGATAACAGTGTGGAGTATATCTGGGAGATCAGGTGTCAGGTGTTGTGAGGGCCTGTAGCAACTTCTCTAACTATGTGAAGGTTCTCCTGGCCTCTGCCTTTATGCGTTGAAGCACCCAGGGCCTGATATGCAGATAGTGGAACCGTTCTCGTTCTGGGACCTGGTATGTCTGTTTGATTTCTTTGAAAGAGCAAATGGATCCCTTATGAAATAGGTCTTGGAGTTGAAAGCCGCCTTTTCTAATCCATACCTGAAAAATGGATCCCTCCAAACCTGGGGAGAAATCTCTGTTCCAGTGTATCAGGGGAATGGGTATGTGGTCGCCCCCTTATTGCATGTGAGGTTGTCCCAGGCCTTAAGGGTGACTCTCGTGACCAGGGATGCGTATATGTTGCAGCACCTCTGCACCTTAGGGAGCCAGAGGACGTCAGCCAGCAGGCGAGCTGTCATGTTTTGGTCTATAAAACACCATGACTTGTCGGTTTCCTCTTGAAGTCGTTTAGTTACATACTGCACCTGGGTCGCAAGGTAGTATAGGAGGATATCTGTTATCCCCAGACCCCTGAGTTTCAGATGCCGTGTGCTAATGTGGTATCAGAGCCGGTGTCTCCTCCCTGCTAAAATAAAGGTCTTGCATCTATCTTTAGTTGTGCCAAGTCCGTCTTTGTAAGAGGTAGTGGAAGGGCCTGGAACATATAATAAATCTTAGGAAGGGCGGTCATATTAAAAGAGGTGATTCTTCCTACCCACGAAAGGGCATGTAGGTGCCAAAAAGCTGTTAGAGGTTTAAGTGATCGAGTTAAGTGTTTAAAAGTGCTTCTAGTGCAGACTTGGAGTTCTGGCATTAAGCTCCTTCTCATGTACGGGAGCTTGTGTTAATCTATAGTGGGTCTCTGCTTTGAGGAGGAGAGTCTTTCCTCCTAAGACCACAAATCCCATTGATTTCTTGGGGTTAATTTTGAGGCCCGCTTGTGCTCCATATTCCTCTAGCAGCTGCACTAAGCTTCGCAATCGAGCTCCAAAGCCTTCTCTGCTCAGAGCAGCTTTCAGCATAGACCAGTCAACCTGGTCAAATGGTTTCTGTGTGTCGAGGGAGCTTAAAACTGCCTCCTTGGGGTGCTTCCATGCCAGGTCTAGGATATGAAGCGCCCATTTAGTACTATCGCTAGTGCATCTGAGTGGGACAAACCCATTTTAGTTGGTATGTTTTAGGTGGGGGAAGGTAGGTCTCAAGGCAATCTGCTAAGATTTTGGCCATTATTTTCGCATCAATATTCAAAATGGAGATAGAACAGTACGATTGGCAGATAGAGGGGCCCTTGTCCGGTTTAGCAATAAGGGAGATAATAGCCTCTGCCATTGCGAAGGACAATTTGTGATTCCAGGACCTGCTGTTGTAGACCTCAGTCAATAGGGGTGATATCAAGTAGGTAGTGTTTATAGAATGTGGCCCTGAAGTCGTTGGGTACCGGACCTTCCTCAGTCTCAGATGTTTGATGGCAGCTAGGACCTCCGGCCTTGTGATAGGTTTGTCTATCACCTCTTTATCTGAGCAAGACAAGGGAGGGAGAGAGACTCTAGATAGGAATGTTGGGACTCTATATCTGGGCTATATATTAGAGGCCGCTATAGTATTTGTGAGACACTTTACTTTTCTCTTCCTCAGAGACTCATAGGATCTTGGTAGCATTCTTATCTTCCTGGATGTAGCTCTTGCTTCTCTGCCTGGAATTTATTGGCGAGCAGTGAACCTGCTTTTTTACCTCCCTCATAATATTGAGTACCCAAGTGCGTCAAAATCTAGTTCGCTTTGTCATATTCTATGGTACGGATTTAGCTGTGAATCCCGTGAGGGTGTGCCATTGTCTCTTGAAGGGATTTGATATGTGCTGCTGTTTCGCCTGCATCAACTTTTCTCGACTTCATAGCAATTTGACCTCCGTCATTCCCTTAAGGCAACTAGCTTCTTTAATAAATATCCCACACCACTCGGGGGTTTGTTTTCTCACATATCATTGAAAAGGCTATACTCATGTATACTATTTGTAATTTCATGTTGGACTACTGAGTGTCTCAAGCGGGTGTCATTCAATCGGCAGGTACCTCCCCTTGCATGTGGCAATCAGGTTGGGCAAGTTTAGGGATATCTGGACTAGGCCATCGTTGGATATGGTCATTGGAACCTGTGTAATGTCCTCTAGCTGAGACAGGCGAGGAAGCAATGTTTACCACGCATTACCATTACCACATAGCCTTTACAACGCAATGTCTTTGCCATGCATACGCCTTTACCGAGCATGCCTTTAAATGAAAATGTAAGTATTTATAAGGTAGGTGAAACCATATATATGTGTGTATATATTCAATTAAAAAAACAAAGGTTAGAGAGACAATATAGTGAGGCACAGGTTTCACTCATACAAAATCAGAGAAATTGAGCAGTTATAGTTAGCTGAGCCACCTAAAACTCGCGCCCCGCAATGCACTGCTTATGACCTCACATATTACATCATGCATGACATGGTCAGTGACATCACTGATGAGATCACTGATGACATCTCAAATGACATCAGTGATAACAACATCCAGTAATTGTGAGTGTTTTAAAAAGTTTATGAGTGTTAAATATATATACTAAGGTGTACTGATAAATCAGTGGGTGTCTGAGTGCCTGTATGGATGATTCAGTGGGTGTGTGAGTGACTGTATAAGTGAGTGATTAGGTGTCTCAGTATATGTATGGGTGAGTGACTAGGTTGTGTGAATGTCTGTATCAGTCTGTCAGTTGCTGTCTAAGTGGCTGATTGGGTTGGTGAGTGGGTACGTGAGTGGCTGTATGGGTATTTGATTGGTTGTCTGAGTACCTGTATGGGTGTATGAGTGTCTGTGTGGGTGGGTGAGGGGGTGTGTGACTGTCTGCATGGATGAGTGAGTAGGTGAGTCAGTGGCTGTATGGGTTAGTGAGTGCATCTGTGAAGGGCTGTTTGGGTGACTTAGTGTGTGTACAGCTGTGTTGGTGAGGGAATGGATGTGTCAGTGGTATATGGGTGAGTAACTGCATATGTGAAAGGCAGTATAGGTGAGTGTTGGAGTGAATTAGCGACTGTATGTGTGAGTGAGTGATTGTGAGAGTGGCTGTATGGGTGAGTGTGTGCTTGTGTCAGTGACTGCATAGGTGAGTGAGTATGTGTTAGTATCTGTATGGATAAGTGAGTGTGTGTTTATAACTGTATGTGTGAGTAAGTGGTTGTTTGACTAACTCTATGGGTGAATGAGTAGGTGTGTGAGTAGCTCTATGGGTGACTGACCGTGTGAGTGGCTGTATGGGTGTATGAGTGGATATATCAGTTGCTGTATTAGTGAGTGAGCTGGTTTATGAGTGGCTGTATGGGTGACTTAGTGGATGTGTGTGTAGACCTATGAATCAGTGAGTGGGTGTGTAAGTACTGGTATGGGTGTGTCAATGGTGAGAATGATGAGAATGGTAATGTGGAAGCTGAAGTGAGGGTATGAAAGGTTATATTGTGTTGTGAGTGGGTGTGTCAGAGATTCTGTGGCTGATGTCATCAGTGATGTCATTTGAGATGTCATCAGTGATGTCACTGACCAGTGATGTAACATGTGAGGTCATAAGCAGTGCATTGCGGGGGAGCGAGTTATAGTTAGCTCAGCTAACTATAACTACTGAATTGCTCTGGTGTTGTATGAGTGAGACCTGAGCCTAACTATAACATCTCTGTAACCTTCGGTTTTTTTCAGTCAATTTCTAAGTTTTTGTTAAATCCATTTTCTAACTATAACGTCCCTGTAACCTTTGGTTTTTTCAGTGAATTTCTATGGTTTTTAGGTTGAGCCTTGGCAGTGTGCATGCGCTGTCTGGAAGACCTGCTGTAATCACTCTACAGAGTGTAATCCTGCCTGCTTCTTGCCATTGGCTTAGCCCTGCATTGCTCTTTTTTTCAGGCTCCTTACTGGCTGGTGCTCCTGATACATCATTTCTGTTTAAGCAGAGAAGCACCAGCCAACTAGAGTTTTCTTACGCAGTAGGTTGTTATCTATTTCTTTGTGGACTACTTATTTTATATCCTGCTAGTAATTCACCAGGGCGCACACTTCACTGGTCACCGCGTGCATGAGTTTTTAAAATTTTGAAGTGACTTTAATATTTTTACTCAGCGCTGCGAAAGCCCCTCTCCCTTGAAGGACTGCTCCTTCCCATTCCTGCTGCAGCTCGTTCAATCACCAGCTCTGATACCTTCGGGTCAAGTTCACGCTATATACTTCTTTTTATTTTATTAAAATGTCCATCTCCCCTGCCCACTCCCCATTGCTCCTCTCTCCCCCAGTGTTAACTACCCCACCATTTCGTCCATTGCTCTCTTCTTCCTTACTCCGTTTTCGGGCTTTTCTTTAATTATTATTAAAAAGGGGGTTGTTTTACAATTTTTTAGGATTAAATGATGGCTGCCGTTTTCTGCCGACCCGCTCCGTAGCGCTCTGATACCTTCGAGTCGATTTTGGGCTATATACTTCTTTTTATTTTATTAACATTTCCTTTTCCTCTGTTACTCCTCTGATGACTCCCCATTGCTCCTCTCTTTCCCAGTCTTTACTCTCCCACCCTTTCATCTGTTGCTCCCATTTTCCTTCCTCTGTTTTCAGACTTTTATTTAATTATCTTTGAAAAGGAGGTTGTTTTACATTTTTTTAGGTTTTACTGGTGGCTACAGGTTTACTGACGGCCCGCTCTGTAGTGCTCTCTCATACCTTCGGGTCAAGTCTGTGCTACATAAAACTGCGAGAGAAAAAAAGCATTTGAAATGCAATAGGCCTCACATTACTAAATGTTTGAGCTATTGGTGTTGCATTATTATTAGCAACGCCAATAGCTCCAACTTTTACTGATGCAAAGTCCCATTGTATTGCAAATAGTTGTTTAACTAGTATTCGCATTTGCAGAGTGGTGGAGAAAGGGGGCTGGGACTCCGGCCAGCTCTCAGGAATCCCACTGTGTAGGAATTACAGGAGGTACCAGGAGGGCTTCTTGGCCCCCAAGGTCCTTCATCCCCCAACAAGTAGTGCATCATGAGGTGGAGAAAGAGGACGTGGCCTCCTAAGACCTCTTAGCAATCCCGCTGTGTGGCACTTATTGGAGATAACAGGAGGGGTAGTTGGCCCCCAAGGACGTCCTTGGGGGCCAACTACCCCTCCTGTTACCTCAAGTAAGTTGCATACAGCAGGATTGTTGAGACCTAGTAGGAGGCCATGCCTCCTTTCTCCACCACTCTTCAAAAAGCGCCTCTGGGAGCACTACTGGTAGGGGGATGAAGTCCCCTTGGTTATTGAGGGTCCTTGGGGTCCAACTACCCCTCCTGTTACCTTCAGCAAGTCCCACACAGTGGGCTTTATGAGAGGTTTACGGTGGCCACGCCATCTTTCTCCTCCACTTTGCAAATGCGCCTCCTGGCGCACTACTAGTTGGGGGATGAAGTCCCCTTGGCTCTTGAGGGTCCTTGGGGGCCTACTAACCCTCCTGTTACTTCCAGTAAGACCCACACCGCTGGATTGCTGAGAGATCGTCAGAAGCCACTTCCCCTTTTTCCATAATTCTGCAAACGCGCCTCCTGGTGCACTGCTGCTTGGGGGAAGAAGTCCACTTTAGTCCTGAGGCCCTCAGGAGAGAAGGGGGCCTCGTCCTCCGACCAGCAGTGCACTGAGAGGCACATTTACAGAGTGGTGGTGAAAGGGAGCGTGGCCTCTGAACACCTCTCAGCAATCCCACTGTGTGGGGCTTACTGAAGGTAACAGGAGGTCTTGTTGGCCCCTAAGGACCCTAAGCAGCCAAGAGTACTTCATTCCCTCAACCAGGAGCGTGCCAGGAGGTGCGTTTGCAGAGTAGTGGAGAAAGGGGGCGGGGCCTCTGGCAAGTTGACAGATTTTTTAAAAGTACTTTATTTTTTTATTTTTTAATAAGGGGGCCCCCCTTCCCTGGACCATTTTGGGCCCCAGGGACCCCATCTCCGGGGCCTGACCCATTTTTTAAAATATATTAAAACTGGAGGGGTGCCGCAAGGCCCCCCTCTCGGGCCTATTTCGGCCCCTGGGGCCCCATCCCCCGGGGCCATGCCTTTATTAATTATTTTTAATAATCAAGGGGAGGGGGGGCCAAGCGGCCCCCTCCTAAGCCATTATCGGCCCCGGGGACCCCATCAACCGGCGCCAGACCTTTATACTTTTTTTACAAAAGGGAGGGGGCCACGTGGCCCCCCTCCCAGGCAAATTTCAGCCCCAGGGAGCCCATCCCTCCAGTAATAGTTCTTTCACATTTTTTTACACTTCCAGGATTACTACCGAATCCATACTTAAGGGGATGTGACACATAGTTCCTAAAGGGGGAACACCACACGCCGCCCCCTTAGAGTAGGCGAGGATTTTGACGGTCCTGAAGAATTGCCTAGATCCCCTTGGGACATTTTTGAGGCAAGAAACATGTTGACCCCCTGCACAACTCACTAGGACTGACACAGGTTTAATCTTCCCCTTTTCAGTCAATGACTCTCTAGTCTGTTTTTAATCATGGCCCAGGTACTCCTCGAATAAAAGGGTTGGAGAATCCAGGAGCCATTTTTACTGCACATTCACTATCCCACTTCTACTCACTATATAAGGGCACCCTCACATATATACCATCCAGCTTCACGATGGCAAACTGAGAAGACCTCCGGCAAAGAGCCCCATTGCAGCGCCGGCCCAACGAGGAGGATTTTGAGGGCCCTTGCTCCTTATAGCAGCTATCCCTGGATGAGTACGCCCATCTTTACTCTACCTAGCACCTTACGTGAACCAACCACCACTGCTGTAGCCTGCCCCCTTGCCCTTTCTCCCCCCCCCCCTTGTCACCCCTAGGAACAGCATACCTTCTCTGTTTATCGTTTACACGTTGCAAATATGCTCATCATTATCATCATCATCATCATATTTGCTATTATAAAACACACGGGTACCTATTAGGGTTTCATTGTACTAAAAGTGCAAACTGAGAAAGAGAAATGGTGGCCAAAGGTGCTCTAGCTCAAACAGCATAAAAGGAAAACATCCAGTTGTTTTCTAAAGAAGGGGAGTGAAAAATGCAATTTAGGGAGCTTAGGGTGGAGAGATTTTCACGGTTAGTGGCCTACATTAAAAACCTACTCCGACGGCAAAAAGTTCTTTAAATGAGGTGACTGGAGCACATGCAGACTGAAGACCTGAGAGCGCATATGGGATGTATAAGAAGAGTATTATGCCTATAAACTAAGGGGCCCAGTCCACAGATGGATAAATGCCCTATATACAGCGCTATAAATTCTGGCATGGACTTTTATCCAATGGCACCTTGCAGTAGAGACAAGCCCTGGCTGAATTCAGGGGCCCCGAGAATAAGTTTGGCAGTGGAATTCTGGTTAACCTAGGCAGGGATTGAAAAATCTACTTGCTCACTGGCGAATGAACATAATCTGGAAAGGAACAGGTGTTCTGTTCATTCAGAAAGTAAATGAGCTATAAAGGTGACTTTAAATCTTGTTTTTATCTTAACACATATGCTGTCTGTTCACGAAAAAGGTCAAATGTCAGTTTGTCTTTTACTATTTGCTGCTTGGAAAATGGAGTTTATCTTTCTTTCTCATACTACAGTTAGAAAGTTTTTGTCAAGTGAGCTGTCTGACAATTATTGTGAAATAAAAGGCTATCAGATGTCAGGTTTTTTTCTCACACACATTTAAATACCTTGTAAATGAATAGTACAAACATTTCAAAATAAATCAGGAATTACGAAAGCACATTTCTTGCAATTGAGGAGTGTGATGCAAACAAAGATTTAAATAGGAGCAAAACAAAAGAGAACACTTTACTTGGTTACTTTTTGTACACTATATAGTTTTATCAGTAAAACTGCACATCAGTGGGAAACGTTGTGGCCATTTAAATGTAAAATCTGCTGATTGCAAATGACAGTGTGCTACCACTTCATGCTTTAGTAAAGTATTTTAGTAAAAGTAATAGGTTTTAAACATTATTTGAGAAACATGCCTGCCCCCGCCATGATGACAATGCTGTTAATGAATTAAGAGGCAAGACGGGGTCATGTTTATCCTATATGTGGCTAGATTTGTATTCTATATGGAGCATGAGTTTAGTTTATTAAATCAAACAAAAGAGTATTTTGTACAGCAGAAATGCTGAACTCGCAAATTTGAAGTACTCTTATATGTGATAATGAAGAAAATGGCGGGTCAGTGAATTAAAATAATTGCTTAGGATCACATCATTTGAAACCAGTTTAAGGGTCAAGGGCATTCCAATTAGGTCAAGTAGATTATTTAAGTCACAAAAACTGCAAGTCAAGCACAATTTTTATGATTTGTCAAGGCCTTCTAACAGTGGCGGCCGATGCATATTGACAGTGGTGAGCGGGTGGATGGGAAGCGTGGGGGAGGGGGCCCAGGGGGGCACAGGTGAGAAAAAAGTAAAAGAAAAAGAAAACTTATCTCATGCAGCTTCCACTGCCTCGCGCCTCGGAGCTCCTCTGCTTCCTGGTCCCAGCAGACACTGGTACAACAGCAGAATCCCCATCCAATCCCCACACTGCTCTCATGCTGCATGAGAGAAGCGAGGGGATTGGCCTGAGCGGGCTGCTTTGATGCTCTGCTCAGGACAGGGAGTCTCTGCTGTTTCTCCAACCTGGCTGCACAATACAGCCAGGTTGGAGAAACCTAACTGCACAAGTCTCTTTTGCCGGCATAAAACGGCCTGCCAAACAGACATGCACAGTTAGTAGTGCACATCACTCCTCCCCCCTCCCATGGCCCGGGCCAACCCATCCCCACACATGCTGGCTCAGCCAGGAGGCGAAAAATAAAACAATATTGCTTTATTTTTTGGCTGCTGGCTGAGCCATTGGGGCTGCGGTCCGGAGCCGCCACTGCCTGCTAAGGTTTGGGATATGCAGTAATTTAGGTGAGAGCCAATGAGGGCCATGACAGATAGGTGTTTACCTTTCTCAGTGTGAAGGGCGAGGATTTTTTGCAGCAGTCTAAGATGGAAGAAGATGACTACGGAGATCTGGGCTCGGAAGTCAGTCTATTAACCGATCAACCAACAAGACTATTTAACCACTTTTGGGCATGAGCCGTTAGCCTTCTTTAAGAAGGTGTGAACCCATACAGACTGGGTGGCTTTCAGTGTATAAGACCTCAGTTTTTTCTGAATCCTACTTGAGTCAATTTCCATGCATCCACTCTCACACCTGACATGGGCAGAATTGGAAGTTTCCTGCTACAGCCAGCTCCCCAAAGACATGAATAATGAGTGTCATCAATATACATATAATAGTTGTAGTCATGGGAGCAGAAAAGTCTGGAAAAAAGCTTAGTGTAAGTACTGAACAGATAAAGAGAGTGGTATTCACATTCTCAAACTGTCAAAAGTACCCAATCATACAATACTATTGGTAGTCTCACAACACTATGCCATTACTGTGAGATATGCAAACACAAGGAGATGATGGACGGAGTGCTGAAACTTTTCAAACACTCACCCCCAGTCACAGATCTGGGTTGAATCCATCATCATTCTTTAGCTCACTTTGCCACCCCAGTTCAGACACAGCTATATGCAAATCAGTCTTGACCCTGTGCCTCATAGGAACAGTTCAGCCCGAACTGCCAAGCCATGTCTTCCCTGGACCGGAAACAAGCATCCTGGGACCGGTTTCGGACTAACAGCGTGAGATACAACACATTCAGTGCTGAAAACATTTTTTCTAGACTGAAAACACTTTAAATGTTTACAGTTAAAATAAGAAAAGATAGGGCTTCGTTTTAGGGAACTTCACCCTTGTTGGGTCGCATACTATGGTTTTGTATTTGTTCTGTATGTTATAACAGCTTGTTGGCTTTTGATGATTTATGTGCTTGTATGATACATATATAAATCGGCTTTCCCATATACTGAAGTGTCAACCGTAAACAGTTAAGAATGACAGTGCAGTTTATAGGAAACTATTTTTATATCCTTAATAAAATGTTCTCCTGTAACCAATTTGCACCAAAGAAATGCATAGGGGTATATAAGAACATGCCAAATGTGGTGTTGATTGGTGAAACACTTCACAAATTATAAGTGGGGGAGTACGTTCCAAATGGGTTTTTCAGAAGCTCCTAAAACTGAATTTTGTAAAGAAACATTTTCTGTGTGCCTAACTCTGAAATGTTTGTGCTTTTTCTTGGTCTGGTGAAATTTAAGTTCAGTAGTTTTAGAGATAAAAGGCAAAACGTGAGTGTTAGTGCAGGGCTAGGTGAACTGGTGTCACTTCAGTGCCTGAAGTTCATGTAAAATAGACAACTATGAAAATCTGTAATATCTGCAAACTCTAAGCAAGTCTGCAAACTATGAATTAGTTTCTGAAATCACACACTCTTGAATGCACAAATGTTTCACACCCACAAATCTGACTTTATATACATTAGTGGCCCACTCATTCCTCAAGACATACACACTCACAAAACATACTACAGACACCACCCATATGTCAAACATGCATATACACCTGATTTCATATACATAACCAGAACACATTCATGACCAACTTTTAAGCATTTATCGAATGCGAATAAAGTTATTTTGAACTTTTGAACATTCATGACTCTATACACACTTTCAACACACACTCCTGACTCTGTTCACTCACCCACAATACACATTCCAGATACACACTCAATACACACACTCCTGACTACAAACCCATGCTCAACAAAAAGACTTGACTCCAAACACATGCCCAACATCCACTTCTGATTCCATACATCCTCAGTTCAGACTCATGTATGCGTACACACTGCCTGCACACACCTCATTCTATACACTCACACTCAAATCCATACACATTCCAGACATCCACATTCATACATTTCTCTTTATATGCACTCTTGACACACACTCCTCACTCTATACATGTGTTCTTAACATTTTTTAAAGTTATAATAGCTTAAGAACACTTGCAGGAAACAATTAGAACACTTAAAAAAAATAAGAACTGTGATAACGTTTGTGGGAAACAGTCTCACAATGCACACTTATGCACACACTCCTGAATACATACACATGCTCACACGACACACTCACCTCACTTTGTCTGAGTCATTAATATACACTTATGATTTCATACACACACCCGACAGACGTACAGTGTTAACCCCATCCATGCTAGCAACATAAACGCTCAAAATAGACACTCCTTCTGACCCTGAGATTGCCACATCCAACCAGACTGTTAGAAAACAGTATTTATAGAGGAATAAACTTCTTTTCCAACAAACAGTGCACTCAACTTCAGCCGAAAGCTCGATTAATTAACAAATTTGTTATGTAACATCCCAAGTACAAATTTAAAAGGTTAAGTAACTTATTTGTGGAGTATAATCTTGCAAGTTAGAGAAAAAATAGAAAGTGTCAGTTCATCTTGAATAAATATTGACTTTATTCTGCTAAATACTGCATACATTTCAAAGGTTACAAGTTTACATGCTTCTTATGCATGCAATCTTGCATATAAATACCTGACGAGCCTACATAGATCTTTCTTATATGTCTAGTGCCAGAGTCTGAGTAAATGCTGTTTCCCTTTAATGAGAGTCATACTGCCATAGAACGGTCGAATGTAAATTAAGGTATGCCTTAGGCGAATTGAAATAAAATATCATTGTAACTAAGATGATTGCAAGATAGGATTATAAATTAATTTGTTTTCGGTTCATACACTACAGAATATAAATTGGGAGACCATGCTAAATATTTCATTAATCAATGAATTGTAGATAGGGATTCTCAATACAAGTTTATTCATACAATATATGTACTTAAGTATTCTTAGTAACTTTTGAATTGTGGGTACATTAAATGTTGACTTTGTTTTTTCCTGTTGAAAATGTTGAAAGCTTTATGGAAACTAACATCTGATGAAGAAGATTTTAAGCTTCAAAATGATTTGAGTATTTAACAGTGTTTTAATGATAAAGTAAAGATTGATTTAAGATAACATTGAAGCTTTCTGTTTTTGCAAACTTATGCTGTATGAAAATCTTACATAAAAGGCTGAATCTGTTGCTTCAATGTTACAAATAAAAGTCTGTACCCAAGCATTCAGCTTAACTGCAGCGAACTATTTGGTGGAAAAAAATTAATCCCACCTTAACTGAAAATGATATTGTACCACGCATATTATTCCTTGCACCCGAGCAGAAAGTAGCTTGACAGATATTGCAGAGCTCAGACACCCAAACAGTTGTCTTAAAAGAAGACTCTCCTATCTGGTCCAGCACCTGTATAGCTGTAGCATCAAGGACTACAAGGGAAGGAGAAAAGTCACCACCATCCTTTCTCTCTACTGTATGCTGTGGTTGTAGACACCAACTTGACCACAATCATGCGTAAATTCAGTTGCTGCACTGTGCAACTGTTGACACAAACTGTACGGAATGAGCTCCCAATGTTGCACTTGCATTTGTCACAGCAGAGCTGTTGTGCACAAATGATATTTAGATGAGTTGCCACGCGTTAATATGGCAACAAACATTGAAAATCATGTATTCAGCTAGTGGTTGGCATAAAAAAACAAGACTATCTAAGACCTCTATGTTCAAGTGGTGCCACAATGAACACATTCTTCTTTGTTACCACCGGTGCTACCAACATCAGGTTTTGTAGGCATTACATTTCTGTCCGCAGTCAATTGTGCATTAGCTCCACCCACACATTGTGAAAGGCACCTGAAAGCAAGTGATGCTGCTGCTGGAATCTAAATGACTGCCTTCAGTAAAATGCCGAGCTAGCAATGATTTTAGAAGCACAAGCTCTTCTTTTCCTTGATTCCTTAATGTAATGGTTACTTTAAACAATTAAAATTTTATGTGATATCCTTTAGAAAAAAGACTCATGAAAAGTATCACAAGAGAAATCAGATACATGCATGGCCTGACAGTTTCACAAACTGGTAAAAAGGGTTAAACAAGTCATTTGGAGACCTACCAATCAATACAACTTTTATATTCAACTGCACACTAGGGAAGACACCTCTTGAATGCAGACAATGTTTCGACTTCTGAGAGGCTAAAAACAGGAACTCAAGATTGCCGAACAGTTCTGACCTTGTTCTGTCTTTTAAGCTTTTTTTTAAACTTTTAAGCTTTAGCTTCATTACCACAGCAACACATTATGGAAAACTCTCACTGCTGTCAATTTCCTTTTGGCAGACAATCCTTCAAGCCTTCAAAAGCAAGAGTAGTCCACAGTTCAGAATCATTTGTTGTACAGTCACAACTCCTTGTGAGTTTTGGGAAGCTGCTGCTCACTTGATTTTGATTCTGACATTAACACTATAATTCTGGTGAAGGTGCCCAAGAAAGACTATAAGAATTGGATAGCGTTTAAGAATTAAGTACACTATGCAGATCGCTGAGGGACTGAAATGCTGAGAATGTATTTATGTTCTCAAACTTCGTAAACTTCATTGCCGGTCTAAAGTTGATACCATAGTAATGATATGGCACTAAATAATGTTATCTTTTTAGAACATTCCATGCAAAATCAGTGTGCATCTGACAAAACTGTCACTGAGATTTGCTTGCTACAAAGAACTCAATCTTATCAATTGGGTCTGAAGGAGTTGTATCTTCTGAAGCAATGAAAGATTTGCCAGAAAAACAGGTAAGGAGAGAATCTACCATAAGATTGTTGAGAAGATCCTGAGCATTGTCATTTAATGGATCTCTCCTGGGCCAGTACATTGAAACAAATGCTTTATCTTCTTTTCACTCCTGGAAAAGATCCCGATGAATGCCTTGGTGGAGAGGAATGCCTTGTAATTCCACAGCATAGGGGGAAAACATTAGGCTGACTTCCATCAGATATGGAGGGAGTATCATTATCAGGAAATATCATATTAAACCAGTAGATAATCAATAACCTCCTCCAAAACCTTGCTCTTAATTGAACTTTGCTCAATATGATCTGTTGCAGACAGCATTATCCATAACTCCTTTCAACTGTGACTCCGTTTCCACAGGAAGTACTATTGGAGTAGAGCACTGATATCCACAGGAGTTGCGAAATGCTCCTCAAATGCAGCATTCACATTCTTCTCAATCATCTGACTAAGAGAGTTGCATCTAAAGTAGAAACACAGGAGAATCAGCTCCAGGCTCCCTATGATGGTGTTTGTCTTCATTCACAGTATGCCTCCTTTTTGAAGAGCACTTCCTTGAAGATGGGCTCGGAGCACTAATGGTATAAATATGTCAACCGCTTTATAGTGTCACAAATACAGATAAATATTGTGCATCGCGCCGTAGTCTTAGTGGACTTCGCCCTGCGGGGCCCCGCATGGCTGTGAAAGGGGGGTGCACCACATACCGATTCAAGGGCCTCCATGTGAGCTGTTGATGGAGAACAAGCCTCATGAGGCCTGAGGGGTGCGGCTCCACCGCTAGGAGATGCCGGGCCCGTATAGCCAGTGCTCCTGCAGGCGTGGCTCGGCACACAGAGTGGAGAAATAGCCCCCGTGGTGAATCCCTTTCCTCTCCACCTCCCTTTGGGCCTCGGGCCCACCCTGGATCACACACCAGTTGACACAGCAACGACGGGTGAACGCGGCCCTGTCTTTTCCTGATGCCGCGGTTGTGCGCGGCCTTGCACACATGATATTGGACCCTGCCCATCGGCAACTGAAGGGTCACAGATGCGGCAGTGAGGATCCTTTTGAGGAGGCCGGTGGGGGGTGAGTGGTGGGGGGCTGTTTGGTTCCCATCTGCTTTGGACTACTGGGTGCGCAAAACAGGGGTTCCCTGCCTGCCATTCTTGTCAGCATTTCTTTCCTTCGGCTGCAGGGGGACATCGTCCCTCAGCCTACATCAGGCCGAGGCGGGCCCAGAGACTCCCGGCGGCACTCATAAGCATGCGCCCGGGCGGAGCCACCTTATTTTTATCTGTTTTGCCACCTACGTCAAAAGTAAACAACTTCTATATATTTACTACTCCATTGTTCTGTGGCAGAGGGCTTCCGTTTTGTGAGATAGCCGTGGGGAAATGCAAAGCAACTTATGTGGCATCAGGTTCCAGTACCACTCTTGATGGCTTCCTACAGCGGGCAGTGGGAGCTCTAAATAAATAAATTGAACTTGCAGAGCGAAGATTATCTTTACCTTGGCCCCCCACCCTGCAAACTGCTTTGACTCAAGATGCTGCTGTTAAGGCTTAGGGGGCAACGGAGACACAATCCATGTCACTCCAAATTTCTCCCCTCTCTTCCAAATGACCCGGTAGTTCCACAACACATGCTTAAGCCCAGACCAAACCTCGGATATTGCAGAGAGTCCAAAACATAAGGGAGGGAAGAGGAAAAGAATAGAGGATGGTACTAAATCAAAACAACATTGCCTTGCCCTGCTCCAGACACGCCTAGAGACCCTTAGGCATGACATAGATAACCCATTTTTCACCATTGATGAAGATATTGATGCCCCCATTTGAGGCGATTCATTTGTGCATTGCAAACCATTTGAGAGATGCCCCATAATGGGCTGCCTAGGAAAAATAGAAGAACAACGTTCCAATTTGAATTGTACTATCAAGGAGGGGCACTCGTTGCCCGGACTGGCTATTGTAATACAAAATCTATTACAAACAAAAGAAACTTGCCTCATAGATATTCCTTCAGTTACATCAAACAGGGGGAAAAATAGTATCCCAGAGGGAGCTCCTAGTCAAGGAAGGCTTAATAGCACCACAGCTTCAAACAACAAAAATTGGGCCGGTAATTTGGCAAATAAAATGGCTAATCAGGATGTTTCTCCAAGAAACTCCAAGGAGTCCTCTCACGGACAAACAAACCACATAGTTCTGCAATTATCTCCTAAAGCTGACCCCTCTGTACTGATTCTGAAAGGTGTCTCCCCCACTAAGGAATGGAATGACTCAAAAGAAGACCATAATCAACTAAAAAACAAAGTGGTGCATTGAGTAAACAAGAGCTTGGGTGGCCCAGAGCTCCTTCACGAACATATAATACACGTCCGGAGAGTCGCTTGGGTAGGCACAACTACCAAAGCTGATAAAAACGACTACGTCGTCGTCAATTTCAGAAACAAGGTGGTGGCAAAAAATACATTATCAGGACTTAACCAATTGGGCTGCCCCCAAAGTGAGATTGAAGCCCTTCCTTTGGGTTTCTTATATAGGCCTCAAGAAAGATGGATGACAAACTGTCCACTTCTCCAACCTATCTTCCACACTGTCCCTACAGCGAATAGGTTCGATCCAACCTCAGATTTGGACCAAATGAATTGACTCCTTGCAGAAGTTGCATCTTTTAGACCCGCCCTTCTTGCACACACCAAAGACACAGAAGGAGATCCTAGTGTTGCTTTGATAAAAGGGGGCTGGCGCTTTATCTCCTGGAACATTGCTGGGGCCAATCCAAACTTGATAATCCTGATTGGACAAATTTTGTTATTCTTGCAGATATTGTATGTCTCCAGGAAACATGGATGACGCAAGATTTCTATCTAAATGGCTTCCATGCCATCTTGGAGCCAGCTTGTGGCTCCCCTGCAGGAAGGGCAAAAGGTGGATTGGTGACTTTTATATCTGTACACATACCCTTGGGCAAAGTGTTTAAAATTTGGTCTTCACACTTTTCCCTGGTCACCTTACTCACTTTCGTGAAAAACAATGACATCATGTTGAATAATTTTCATTTTAACAATCCCAAGCATTTGGCAGCAAAGTCATTTATTCCTTTGAAGACTTTGTAGATTCCTTTCTTTTGAACACTAAACACAAGACTATGTTACTGTGGGCAGGTGACTTTAATATCAACTTCTACGGGTTTGCGGTCTTACGAATTCAAAAAATAAAAGTCCTACCCACTTCATCCATTCGTAGTATGGAGAGGTTCTCAATAGTTTCATTTCAAAACATGATTTAGCCTCAGCAAAAGACAAGTTTGGCAGGGAGAAAAGTAAACTCCTCACTTTTACTGGTGGTACAAAGCGGGGAGCTCGATTGATTTTATTTTTATGTCTCCTGATCTCGCAGATAGTATTTTAGATTATAATGTTGTAGCAAAATGCGTGAGTGATCACAGTCCCCTCATGCTAGTCCTGAATCATCAGCTGAAGCATACAAAATCAGACAAGAGCTGCAAATTAGAGTACCCAAATAGAAAGGGTATTAAGGTTAAATGGGAAAAGGTAAATCCGGAACATTTTAACACCCAGATTGTTGCCCGTCACCTATCCCTACTGACTACATGTTTTACCAGACAACTTACAGAGTCATCATATTCTACAGGGTTTTGAGGGCTTATGTAAAGTATTTTCAATCAATCAATCAATCATGTCACTTATAAAGCGCACTACATACCCGCGAGGGTCTCAAGGCGCTGGGGGAAGAGGGGGGTGGTGGTGCTACTGATCGAAGAGCCAGGTCTTGAGGAGTCTTCTGAAGGCCAGTAGGTCTTGGGTCTGTCGGAGGTTGGTGGGGAGGGTGTTCCAGGTCTTGGCGGCGAGGTGGGAGAAGGATCTGCCGCCGGCGGTCGTTTTCCGGATGCGGGGGACTGTGGCGAGGGCGAGGCTGGTCGAGCGGAGCTGGCGGGTGGGGGTGTAGAAGCTGAGTCGTCTGTTGAGGTAGGCTGGTCCGGAGTTGTGGAGTGCTTTGTGTGCGTGGGTGAGGAGCTTGAAGGTTATCCTCTTGTTGACAGGGAGCCAGTGCAGGTCTCTCAGGTGGGGTGTGATGTGGCTGCGTCGGGGGATGTCGAGGATAAGACGTGCAGAGGCGTTCTGGATGCGTTGCAGCCGTCTCAGGAGCTTAGCCGTCGTTCCTGCGTAGAGGGCGTTTCCACCAGATAACCTAACTGCACATATTACTCCGACAGAAAAGCCCCTCCACAGATGGTTTAATTCAGAATGCTCTTTAGCACCTAGGAATTTAAAGGCTAGTAAAAAAAAGCAGCACCCCTCTGTAGAGGAGGTAAACATAGCAAAGAAATGATATAAGCATGTGGTGTAGGAAAGGTAAAGAAAGATACAGGCTTTTGCATGGGAAGACCTCTAAAAAGCTGCTACATTGAGAGATAACAAGCTCTTTTGGGATATAATCAATCACCCTCTCTTTACTGACAATGAGATGCCAAAAATAGAAGCTGTGATCCCTGCTGATAGATGGGTGGCCCATTTCTCACGCATCTTCCAACCGGAAGTGGTCGAATCAGGTATTATTCCACCTATTTTATCTGTCTTAGACCCAAACCTGCCTAGCATTAAAGTCCAGGAAACTTTCACACCCATCGAAGTCGGTGAGGTAGTAAATGCAATTTAAAAAAAGTGTCTTGGGAAAAGCACAATGCCCCAACGGAGTACCAGCAGACATTTTTAAATCTAACCCAGCCTTGTGTGCACCACTTTTAACCAATGTTTTTAGGAGTGTAATTAAGGGAAGAATCTCTGATTCCTGGAAGAATGCCATCATTATTCCAATATATAAAAAGGGGGATCGATAATCATCATCTTGTTATAGACCTATATCTTTAATCGACTCTAGTATGAGGATACGTGGAAGGGGACTCCTAGGACATCTGGAGTAGTGGGCTACGGAACACAATATCCTGTCTAATGTTCATTTTGGGTTAGAACTAGGGGTAGGCGCAATTGACCAGCACTTACATTTTTATTTGATATCAGGGAAGTATTTGTGGGCAAAAAAGGGGTCACTTCATTTGGCTTTTATAGATTTAAGCAGTGCTTTTGACCTTGTTAATCGTTCCAAACTCTCGTCCCCGATGGAATCAATGGGGGTTGAACCCAATCTCTTACTATTGATTAAACAACTACATCACGACCTGACGATGAAGGTCCGGTATGACCTACAGGGTGAAACAACACTCTGAAATAAAATCACTACAGTGGGAGACAGGGTTGTATTCTTGCCCCCTTCCTCTTCCTTCTATATATATATATTTTTTAATTCTTTTTATTGTTAACAAAACAACAGCACAGATTTTCATTATTACAGTTAACACATCAAAGTAGTCAGTAATGTGGTACATACAGTTCAGCATTGCTATATTCATTCTGTTCCAGCCGGCATCCACTAGAACATTAGAAGTTTGACTCTTCCGGGGATAATTGCGACGGTAGTTCGGGTGGCTCACAGATGTTCCCTCTATATGCATTCCATTTCCCCCATACTTGCATCCATTTCCTAGGGCATCCCCTTGATGTATACACTGTTTTCTCCCTAAACATGCACCAATTCATATATCCTCTTCCCATTCCATCAGTGTTGGGACCGTCTGCACTCCCCACTTTCTAGCAATGTTTCTCTTGGCAACCATCAAGCCTAGTGTCACCCATGTTTTCTCCTTGTTCCTCAAGTCCGTTGGTTCCCATATGTGTAATAAGCACTGTTTGGCATCCGCTGTCACTGGTTCTCCCATAGCTTCCCCCATACATGAGGTGACTCTGTTCCGGTATCTGCTGATATGAGGGCATTCCCATATTACATGAAAAAATGTGCCCTCTTGGCCACATAATCGTCTACAGCTAGACTCTCCCTATATCCCATTTTGACCAATGCTGGCCCTGTGACGTAGATTCTATGCAATATTTGTAGCTGTACCAGCTTTAGTTTGGAGGCTATTGCCCCTTCCCTTGGGGATGCTAGTGCTTCCATCCATTCCTCTTCTTCTAGTTCTGCTAGGTCGCTTTCCCATTTTGCACGAAGTTGTGGAAGTGGGTCAGTTGAAAGATTTATCAGTTTGGAATATGTTAGAGAAATGGCCTTCTGGGGCATGTACCCATCCAGGAGTCTATCCTCAAGGGGTGAGGACTCAGGAGGGGTTTCTCCCTTTGGGATCGCCGCTTGGAGGGCGTGCCGCACCTGTATGTAGCGGAACCGCTCGTTGTCAGCTAATTCGTAACTCTGCTGGAGGGCCGAGAAAGGCACCACCCCTCCCTTAACCCAAAGGTCGCCCACCCGTGAGATCCCTATTGTATCCCATTTATCAAATCCTTTCGTTCTTCAGAGGCAACCCAGTTTTTCAGTATCCCATAGTGGGGTAGCCTGTGTTATAGTCTCCGCCCATCCCATACTCCTCTGGACCAAATGCCACAACTGCACAGAGTGTTTTGTGGGACCCGTCAGGTGAAGTCTCGTGGGCTTTGAATACAACGCTCATGTGTGATTGCTACCGTGTAGTAGCCATCTGTCCATGGCATATCCCGGATCATTCTGGGGCCGATATATATGCAGTGATTGATGGCCACTAGCTGTGCTGCCCAGTAGTACTTTTTGATATCTGGTAACCCGATTCCCCCGTCATACCAGCCTTTTACAAGTTTTGGGAATGAGATTCGAGGCAGGCTATTCCCCCAAAGCAATGTTCTCTGCGCAGCTTCCACTAATCGAAAGTAGGATAAATTACTCCAAGTCTTTTATTCTAATCTGTGGCCCACGTAGTACTAAATCAAAAACTTTGGTGATGGGGAACTCTATTTTAGAGAAAGTAAATGATTTGAACTATTTAGGTATTCTTTTTAATTCCTCCTTTTATTGGAAAACACTTTTAATTGCCAGAGTACAACTTTTTAAAAGGAATGTTGAGGCAGTTTGTGGATTTTCTTTCAGGCTGGGACAGAAACCCGTTAAAGAATTAATCCATCTCTATAAAGTCAAACGTATTGCTACTGGGGCATATGGACCGGGTTTATGGAGGTATGCAAACATGACCCCTCTCCAACGGGTAGAAAATTCCTTTTTGCAGAGAATATTAATGATACCCCCATGGACTGCCACAATGATATACAATGAAGAATTAGGCTTTATTTATTTAGAAGACACACTGAGCCTGGCACCTTTACAATTGTAGATTAAGACTTGGACAAACCCGGAGGCAGAGTTGGTCTGAACTTGCTTTTCTGATTGTATTTCTTTGAATGGGGTATGTTTTGCTGTTCTTAATTTTATAAGAAAATCAATAGCAATCAGATATATGAGATGATCCCACTGTGATAACGAGAATGCCATCCTCTGCATTTGCACTTTACTTTACATAGTACTGTTATATTTTTCCAGCTGCCTTTTATAATATTGTTAGAGGATGAAATAATGTTTTATGTGGTCTTGTTATCGTAATCAATATGAGAAGTTGTATTTCTAGTAACTATCACATATAGTTTTCGCACCTTTGTGGAAAATAACGGTCTTACCAGGTAAATATTTTAATATTTTAAGAACAAGTATTTGTACTGTACAATTCTATTGTTGACTTTTATGGCTTATGGGGAGTAAATTTTTACTTGAGGTCTTGATGTCTCTTGAGATGAAATAGTGACAGCATTTACCTTGCATTCACAAACGCTATTTTGCGTGTGTCAAACCTGCCTAACACTTATGGGATCTGACATAACCTATCTAGATGTATGGAAGGAAGGCAGGTCTACGTAAGCTGTAAGAATAAAAGGGAATCACGCAGAACATACTTAACCCAAAGGGGTCACACATCTGTTCAGGACACCATTAGATGAGTTATCTGTCACACAGGTCAAACTGGATTACGCTAATAGACTATATCACGGTTCACCTTTGTCTACTATGAGAAGATTACAGAGAATTCAGAACACTGCAGATTTCAGTGAAAGTTGTAGTATGAAGTTGTTACGTTTCATGTAATTGAGGCAAGTTTATACTGTTCCTAGTTTGGTATTCCTGGCAAATAACCGGAAATCTGTCTTTGTTGGGTTGAGCTTCCTGGATGATGTGCAGGCCTGGATGATGTATGTGCAGGCAGTGTTTGATGAGTTGGATGTCTGAAGCAGAAGCAACTTTGATGTAGAGTTGTGTAGAATCATCCAATCGGTAATCTTGATGCTGCTGTATATGCGGAGAACACTAAGCGGCTCCATGTAGAGGCTGAAAATAATAGGGGACAGTATTAACCTGGGAGACTCTGCAGGTTATAGTGATCTTTTGGGATCTGGAGGTGTTCATGTGAACAAACTGGTGTTGGTTGGGAAGGCAGCAGAACCAGTGAAGGACCTTGCCGGTGAATGTCAACTCTGTTGAAGGCAGCTGAGAGGTCCAACAGCATCAGATGTCAGGGGTCATCTTCATCTGTGATCAGAAAGCCATAGTTTATGAGGTGTAACATAGCAGTAGCCGTGTTGGAGTGTGATCTAAAGACAGACTAGTAGTCATGCAGGAAATGGTTAGCCTTTAATGTGATCTTGGAGTTGAACACAGACTGCCTTTTCAATGATCTTGCTCATAAATGATAGGTGGGTGATGGGCCAGTAGTTGGCAAGGTCATTTGGTCAAGTACAGGTTTCTTTAGGAGTGGGAGGATCTGGCTTGTCTTGAGTGCTTCATGGAAGAAGCATTGAGTGAGAGACATTGATAATGGTGAGCAGGGGTTTGAGAGTGTACCCAGAGAGAGCTTTGAGAAAGGACAAGAGTTATCTTCATATCAAGTGGCTTTGATGGAATTGAGTGAGTCGGCGCGATCTGCAAGGGATAGAGTTTGACCCTTGCAGGATTCTATGGGAAGAAGTGGGCATAAGAGAGGAAGGAGGCTTGGTGCTGTCAATTTGCTGTTGAACCTTCTGTATTTTTCTGCTGAAGAAGAGGTTGATAGCATTGCACTCTGTGGAGTGTGTACTAGGTAGGTCCTTAAAGCTGTTGATGCAGTGCTTAACTCTCTTGAAAAGCGTTCTGCTTAGGATCATGACTTTCTTGATGGAGTTGATGTATCACTATGCTTTGGCTGATGTAATGACCTGCCTGCATGTTGCCCGGAGGGACTGCAGTATCATGACCCTTTATCTTACTGGGATTCTAATCTTCCACTGACAGATCCTAGAAAAAGTGTCTGAAGCAGACACAGAGCCCCACTTAACTTACTTACATAGGAATGCAGAATCTAGAGTCTACTTATACACATCTGCAGCAGGTGCATTACCTGAAATGCTATCGCAAAGGATTTGAACATGTATCATTCAGGTTACACATCCATGCAGCAGGTGTAATAAGCCATCAAGCTTACTTACTGCCATTGATACCCAGAAACCTGCTGGTTACCCGCGGACGTTTGCAACATAGGCTCATTCCAATTCGGCAATATAAGGGGAAGTTGCAAAGCTTTGTGAGGCGAAATCTAAGATTTTATTTTAAAAAATTAGGAAGCAGATATTTCAAGCATCACTATTTCTAACTGAATAGTGCTCTGTAATAATAAAATTAAGTATTTTGGCATAATAGCGATGTTGTTCAATGAAATACAACTGTATATGAAGTTCAACCTCTTTCTTTCTCAGTAAAGTCTGCATTGGGGATTGTGAGAAACTGGGTTGTTGGTTGAGAGGGGTGAAACCATGCTCAAACTACAGCCACAATTCTTGTCAGGGTGAACCACAAAATGTCACTTAATTAACCTGTGCTTAACTTCCTGGTAGTTTGGCACAAAAGCACTCAGGCTTAAATTAGGGGCAATGTGTAAAGTATTTATGCAGCACTTACACAGTAATAAAGTGACAAAAACACAAAAAAATCCCACACTAATTTGGAAAATAGACAAAATGTTAATAAATTAACACCAAAACAACAATAAACCAATCAGTAGAGCCAGAGTTATGAATGTTTAAAGTGGAAGAAAGCACCTAAAAGATCAAAACGCCAACCATGGACACATCTAGTCACACAAGACAGGGGCAAAGTTGAACGTTATGGCCAACCGCGATGAAGCGCGGTTTAGATACATGAAGCAGATTGGGCCCGATCTCCGCTAAGCTTTGGAGTTAAAAGAAATTTTGAAGGAAAATGTTTGAGAAGGGAAAGTTCATCAGGACAAGGTGGCCATCAGTGTCCGAGGAGGAGGTGCTGTCGTCGGGGAGCTGCTATACAAAGTTGTGATGAAGATTTCTATGTTCGGACTTAGGGCCTTATTATGAGTTTGGTGGAGTGGGAGAGTGACCTCCCCGCTCCTGCATAGCCAAACCAGTGTTTGAACCGCCTGCTAGATTAGGAGTTTTCTCCTGTTTGGCGGGTGGTTCTTTAACGTTCGCACGGTGGTGCCTATGAAATAGGCACCGCAATGTGAACGTCAAAATCAGTACCTGCATGGCATGGACTGCTGCAGTCCATGCCATGCAGCAGTCTTTTCTGTCCCTGAGGCTCTGATCACCAGACTAGCCCTTAGAGCATGAAAGCAGCTCTTAAGCAACTAAACAGTCCTTTGAAGGCACAAGCAGGCTTCAGGCAGCAGGGCAGTTTTCTTGGTACAGCACAATAGTCCTCTGAAGGACCCAGCAAGCCACAGGTAGATGGGCTGTCCTCTGAGAGTCCTCCCACAGGTCTAGATTGAACTGTAGAGTGTGTCTGAGGGCCCTAGTTTCCTACCTGGTACCAGCTATGTAGTGGAAGAAACTTCTGGAGTTTCCCCCCCACAGATGTGTCTGGCATTTCCTGCCTCCCAGCCCTGGTCCCAGTCTGTCTGCAGTCACAATAGGCTAGTGTGAAGTTCTTTGTGTGTGAGCTGTGGCAGGGTCATTGAAGTGTAAGTGGGACTGTGCAAAGCTCCACCTCCTTATCCTTCTAGAATGGCCCATCTTGTCAATACCCAGTCTTTCTGTTGTATGGCTGTCTGCGAGGAATACACAAATGCCAATTGCTAACTACACCCAGGGGCCGATTACGATGTCAGGCAGAAAGCCTCCTCCCGAGAGTCGGAATCTCCACGACAGCGTCGGAGCCCTTCCGACCAACTCGATCAGTTTACATTCCGACCGCCCGATTACGATGTTTGCGGTCGAAACGTAAACCATGCGGTCATTCCGCATTGGTTCTGAGCGGCTCTCGAAGTGTCCGTGTCGGTCAGAACAGCATCGTACACCCCTATAGACAGTGTTTTCCGCCCTTGGGATTACGATGTCGATTTTCCACAGCCATTACACGTCGGCCTGTCCGACAGGAAAAAAGCTGTTGCAAAGTGACTTTGGGGCCCCTGGCAGGGTCCCCTGGGGCCTGCGGCCTACAGTTGATGGCCGAGGGGGTTCCTAAGGGCCCCCCCTGTAAAACCCTGCACTGTGCGGCAGGCACTGTGGGGTGCCAGCGACAGGGTGCAGGGTTTTCCGCAAACACCACATTTCCCCATAGGTGTCAGGACTGGGCGATACTATTCTCAGTTTAGCCCTTCTTATCCCTGGTCTAGATTTAGACATCAAAGAAGGTGGAGAAAATCACAGCTTAAGTGGACTGAATTAGTGGCACAGAGTTTTTCAGCTGTAGATAGGTTGAATCGCTTCCTACCGCTCTCGGTGGTATTCCAACATGGCGGCCGCCTATTAAAACTGAAGTTAGCGTTCTAGTTAGCTAAGGAAAAGCAGAAGCGTTACGGTGATTGCGCTCGCGCTCCCTGATTGCGGCGCACTTCAACCGTCATTTCACGAAGAGAAGCAGCGTCAGGCTTCGGCGCTTCGTTTTGTCAGGAATTTCTGTGAGGAGAGGCTAATTCTCCTCTTGTTTCAGTCTGTATTTGTTTCTCGGAATTTAGGTCGGTATTCCGGCTTTAGAATCTTGAATCTTCGCTGGAAATTCAGGTATTTCTGGGCAACATAGGATTCTCATCTGTAAGGAGAATTTCCTTGGGGCGCATTTCATCTACAGTCCTTGTGTGAGTTATTTGAACTTTGAGAAGATACCAATGCTTAATTCTTAGGCGTTTGAGGTAATTTAATTATCGACTAGTCCATCACAAGTTCTGAAGAAAGAAAGATTAATGTTTTAATCCAGTAAGACACATTATTTCCAGAGTGGAAGAGACTAATCAACTTGGGTTTTCTAGCACTCAGTTTTGAATACCTTCATTTTGCTGCGCAACTAATCTCATCAATACTAACAGTACTAGTCTGTACAGAAACGTTTCTAAGTAAATATAAATATATATATATATTTTTACTTACCACCTCTAACATCTCATCGCCTCCATGAACTCTCGCAGCACCTGCAATTAATAGAAAAAAGACTATTAAAGATTGAAAAGATAAAGTTTTAAATGTAACAGGAATGTTCAAGGATAATGCTATGAACTAACTATATAGAGAGAAGCAAGTCCACTGAGTTATTCAGGTAAAAGAACAGTGAGAATATAGAAGCTTAAGGAAGGTGTGAGAAGTTGGCCTGGCATATGCTGTCCACTAATTATAGTGGGCACCTTGCACCAGTCCAAACAACCCCTTATTGGAGATAGGTTAAAGACAACCTTTATTGAAAGCTATCCTAGTGGTAGCTATGGAGAGCAGCCTTCAGGCTAAGTCTTGAAGGAATGTAAAGCAGCTTGTTTTACCAGTCTATAATCTCTTGAGTGACCAAATGAAAGAGGACCACACCAGGTATATATTCAAAATATATGTATTTATTACTAAACACACCCCTCTAGTCTCTTTATGAGGCTAGAGTTCGAAGTACATACGTTATAAGTTAGTTATCTACAGTAATAGCACAAATACACGTTTGAGCCCCAGGGGCGTACCAAACCATATACCAATAAAGTGGTATAAGAACCACGACTGAGCTAGACACAAGGCCTAGAGCGTGTGGAAGTGCTTGGACCACAAGGAACCACCCAAGGCAGTGACACAGGGGACCCACGGGGGACGCGTGCAGTGTATGAACACAGCCGCGAACCACCGTTAACTTCTATGGGGAAAGTCGCGATTAGAATTTAAAAGAAAAGGGACACTTAGAGGAGGACTTGGAGCAAACCCTTTGAGAACTAGGCTGTTCTAGTGTCAATACCCACGGGAGCACCGGAGTACTCGAGTTACCTCACCCAGGGAAGCCGGGTGCATAGGTGTCTTTCGGGGTCGGGTTTCGTCGTCGCTTTCAATGGCGATCTGCTGCAAAGTGCTGCTGGCGGCCAAGTCGAAAGTGTTCGGGTGGATCCAAAGGTGGATCGAAGATCTGAAGAACCTGAAAGCAGAGGGGACAGAGTCTGGGTCACTAGCCAGTGACCAGGAAGGCGATGAGCAGATGCCCACCGATGTCGAGTGCTTCAGGTAGGTTGACGGTCGTCTTGACTCTTCAGCCACGAGGTCCAGGAGGTGTCGACGACAACCAGGAGCTGGATTCGAGCTGTCCCACGATGTCTGTCGATTGCAGGGGTGTCGGCGACCGGATTGGACCCAACAAGCCTTGGCAACGGCAAGTCTTGTGGAAATAGAAGAAGGGCGATGTCGCAGACCAGCAAGGTCTGGGAGACTCACCCAGCGAGGATAAGTCAGGGCACACCTGGAGCAACCAGGGAGCCCAAGCAGAAAAAGATTGGCCTTCGGGAGGGCCTACTAGCCAACGGACTAGCGACCGCGAAGGAGCCTCAAGACGATGCACGTGGAGCTGGCTCACAGGACACTCGTGGAGTGGAGGCCAGTGATCTTCGGTGCAGTTGGTGCTGGAGGCTGGGGCTACTCGGAGTCCAAAGCACGACTTCGTGGGAGACCCAGAAGAGGATGCACTTGCAAATGCGTTTGGTGTCCAGGGGTCACGGTTCCACGTTACCCACGACAGCTACGGGCCTCAGCTTTGCTGGGGACTCAGGGCAGCCTCGGGGAAGTCTGGAAATCCACCTCTGGTGATGCAAAGACTTCGGCGTCCGACGGGAGCTTCAGCGATGCAGACCGGACAATTGCTTCTTTGGTGCCTGCCAAGCAGGGGAGTCACTCCTTGACCCCAAGGGAGATTCTTCAGTCCTCTAATCTTGAAGTAGAGCGTCGAAGGTCCAGGATTCTGTGTCAGAGTTTCATTCAGGTAAATCTAAAGTCCTAAGGACTGGGTTCCCCTACTTATACTAAGGTAGGGGGTTGGACATACTCTGTGGCCCCACCTATGGGAGGGCCAGGGCAGAGGGTTGGTTACACCCCTTTCCCTTTGTCCAGTTTCGCGCCAGAGCAGGGGCTGGAAGCCCCTGAGCCGGTTTGAACTGGGGTATGCACAGGGACACCAAGTGTGCCCCCAGTGCAGGACTTCAAAGCACCCGAGAGTGCTCCCGCCCAGCCCCAATACACACTATCCTGTCTGGGGAGGTGGTCACACCTCCCTGGGACAGGAAACCTATTGTCCAGGCCTCCCCTGCCGGAGTTTCGGTCAGCAGCAGGAGGCCAGACTCGTGTCTGTGGCAGCGGCATCCATTTTGTGATGCCAGGGCTCTGGAAAGTCAGTACCGGGCATACCGGTGTGTACATGTCTTTCCCTCTAGAAGGGTGGAATGCTACCCCCGCCGCCAGAACTGGCGGGGGGTAGTATTCCAAGATGTTTGACACCAAACACGACATGTTTCCGTGCAGCCATCCCAAAGTTAGCATTTAACGCGAGGTTATAATGCGCTTAAGAGTATATGGTCAGGCTGCACTACAAACAGCATCAGAGAAGGGTCTCCGAACGCTGCAGAGGGGCCCAGCTCATGCAGGGGCACCCTCTCACATAGGAACCACGCACTCTGCCTTCAGGATTGATAAGGCCTGCCATAGGAGTGACTTATAGGTTTATATGTGTGTATGTATGTAGTGAAATAGGTAGCCTATATCACAGTAAGGGGTGCATGCACCACCTTACCCAGGCTGCAGTAGCAGACCTGTGGTGTCCTTTGGCTGGCCTTCCAGGGGTGGCACAATACATGCTGCAGCCCCTGGTAGGCCTCTGAGGTACCTATGCCCTGGGTACATAGTATACCATATATTAGGGACTTATAAGGGCACTCCAGATTCCAATCAGAGATGTGCCTAAGGCACAGGGAAACCATTTTATAGAGGAAGCAGATAGACTGGGGCCCTGAATAGCAGGATCCCAGTCCAACTAAGTCATAAACCAGCAAAACACCAGGAAAAAAGTGGGGGCAACCATATAGTCAGATTCCACCTTCCTACATAACCCCCCCCCCCCAAACGAAAGGAGATAAGGCTAACCTTGGCCAGTTCAGCCTTTATTGACTAAGTGGCCATATAAGGAAGCACCTGCACTAGCATGGTTGTCCCCTATCTTATGGTCCACTAAGCAATCCCTCACCCTAAGGGTATGAGAGGGTCTCCACCATGGGGAATTACTACCTGTGGTGTGCTTTGGTAAAGTACAAGGCTGGTGAGGTGTCTGAGAAGGGAAGTGAGGCCCTAAGAAGGTTGGTCTCAGCTTCCTCAGATCACTGGTTACCATGTATGCCTGTCTTTCCATGACTGAGTTGCACTGTGCTCTAAGGGTCAACCTTTGGCTGCCTACAGCTGGGGGTTGGGTCCCTTTGGATGGACCACTGGAGGGACAGGGCAGGTTTGGAACCTTTTGGTCCCAGGTTTGCCCTTGCCTAACAGAGTCCTTCTGGGGAGGTCCCTACACAAAGGTATGGGGGATCCCTCAGTGTGTTGAGGAATTTTCACCTGGCTAGGGCTACTAGCCTGGGTGCCCCTAATCTGCTGATGGGGGTTCCTCTGGACAGGGGCCCTGGGGGTACACTGACCTCCCTGACCTCTGCAGCCCTGGGCTGACTGAGGCAGGGTAGAGAGGGGCAGGTTACCTGCTCCAGACTGGGTACCACCTTGGAAGGGTCCTCTGCCATCAGGGGTGGGGCCAGGCCAGGCCTGACTACCTCTGGGGCAGTTCCTTCTCTAGGGGTAGGGTCAGTTCCCTGAGGAGGCTGACCCTTACCTACTGTCTGGAGGGAAGAAGACTTTTCTTCAACCCTTGGGCTCTCTTTTGGGGAGAGTGGGCCATTCTTCCAGGCTCCATCTCTCCAAAGTTTCCTGGGCTTGGGCTGTGGCCATCACAGCCCCACTAACCTTTACAGGGATGCCCAGCATTCTCAGATGGGTTTGGTGTTCAACTTCAGCCCAGGCTGAAATTTCCAGATCATTGCCCATCAGGCAATCTACAGGCAAGGTTGGGGACACTGCCACTCTTTTGGGCCTGTGACCCCTTCCCAGCTGAGATTGACCATGGCCATGGGGTGATCTGTTCTGACACCATCAATGTTGGTTACCTGGTATTTAAACTCAGGTAAAAGCTGGTGAGGGGGGACTAGTTTCCCTGCCACCATGGTGACACTAGCCCCTGTGTCCCTAAATGCCACAGATTTGTGACCATTAATTATTGGCTCCAGTCTGTACCTGCCCAATGCATTGGGACCCATGGTAAAGGTGGCAAATCCTACACCACCATCAGAGTCAGAGGAGTCTGTTGAGGGGGTCCTGTCTAAACTAGGGCCCACCTCTGTTCCTCTTGCAAAAGCACCTAACTTTTTGGGTACACTACTCCCAACTGGAGGATTACTACTGGTAGTACCAGGAGGGGTGGTAGTAGTTGTTGGAGGAACATTTTCTTTATTGCCAATCCTGGGGCAACTGGGATCAGTTTTCCAGTGTCCAGGCTTTTTACAGACATGGCAATAGGGTTTCTTTTCAGGAGAGGAAGAAGTTTGGGACCCACCCCCAGAAGAGGACTTTTGGGGCCCTGTAGTGGATTTATCCTTAGATTTATCCCCACCTTTCTCTTGGGACTTGGTAGAATATTTCTTCTGGTCACCACCCTGATTCTTAGTCTTTACTCTGGTACTGACCCATTTGTCTGCCTTCTTTCCCAATTCTTGGGGAGAGGTCAGATCAGAGTCCACCAGGTACTGGTGTAAAAGCTGGTTTTGACAATTATTAAGGATCTGCTCCCTCATAATCAAATTGTACAATCCTAAAAAGTCATGCACCTTGTTGCCATGTATCCAACCTTCCAGAGCCTTAGTAGCACAATCTACAAAATCAACCCAGTCTTGAGTCTGAGCCTTTTGGGTGTCTCTGAACTTCAACCTATACTGTTCAGTGGTTAGGCCAAACCCATCTATCAGAGCACTCTTCAAGACTTTGTAATTGTCAGCATCCTCCTCTCTAACAGTGAGGAGCTTATCTCTACCTTTGTCTGCAAAGGAGAGCCACAAGATTGCTGCCCACTGCTCCTGAGGGACCCTCTGTACTTTACAGGCCCTCTCTAGAGCAGTTATCCATTTGTGGATGTCATCCCCACTCTGGTAGGGAGGGTCAATCTTGCTCAGGTTTCTATGGTCATAAGACCTTTCCCTATCTTTGGGGAAACTGCTGCCACCATGGGACTCTAGTCCCAACTTTTGTCTCTCTCTATAGAGATCTAGGGACTCCCTGTCTATAGCCAATTGCTGTTTCCTGAGTTCAAGCTGAGTTTGCTCATATTGAATCAGTCTCTTTCTCCTCTCATGAGAGGATTCCCTCCTATGAGAGGAGACAGAGGTCCCTATTGAGGTGTCAGAGTGGTTAGACTCCTGAGAAGGAGACCTAGACCTTCTGGGCACACTCAGAACTCTTCCTGGGGGGACAAAGGGGAGGTCATTCTGATCCTCTCCTCCTCCTCCTCCACAGGAGGAATTGGGTTTTCCAGGACAAGGTAATTTTCACCTTCCTGGCCAGTTTCAGAGGGGGGCCTGGGTTTCTTCACCCCTGGCCCCTTCCTCATCTTCTGCCCCACCCTCCTTGCCTACCCCTTCAGACCCTAGGGGCCTGCTGAGATCATCAGCTAGTAACACCTCCCTGAGGTGTTGGGTGCTGGCACTTTTGCCTGCCTTCAACTTCCTAGTATTGCATAATGCTCTCAATTCCAAGAATGGGAGTTTATCATACTTGGAGGGAAGAAGCCCACTGGCTTCTGGCAAGGACTCACTGGGTCCTGGCTTTGAAGACATTACTAGTGAGGTGTGGTGTATGCACTACCTACTCTAGTGTGGCCTACTAAACTCTCTTTAGTTGTAGAAAGGGTGTACTATCCCTTAACACACAACTCTAAGTTCAGTAGAACTTACTGTATTACTAAGCTTGATTTATATGTACCTTAGGTACCCTTAGTGGTTTTCAGTTGATCAATTCAATTGAGATTATCTGGTAAAACAATAGCAAGCTGGAATCCCACACGCTGCACACCAATGTGAGAAGTTGGCCTGGCATATGCTGTCCACTAATTATAGTGGGCACCTTGCACCAGTCCAAACAACCCCTTATTGGAGATAGGTTAAAGACAACCTTTATTGAAAGCTATCCTAGTGGTAGCTATGGAGAGCAGCCTTCAGGCTAAGTCTTGAAGGAATGTAAAGCAGCTTGTTTTACCAGTCTATAATCTCTTGAGTGACCAAATGAAAGAGGACCACACCAGGTATATATTCAAAATATATGTATTTATTACTAAACACACCCTCTAGTCTCTTTATGAGGCTAGAGTTCGAAGTACATACGTTATAAGTTAGTTATCTACAGTCATAGCACAAATACACGTTTGAGCCCCAGGGGCGTACCAAACCATATACCAATAAAGTGGTATAAGAACCACGACTGAGCTATACACAAGGCCTAGAGCGTGTGGAAGTGCTTGGACCACAAGGAACCACCCAAGGCAGTGACACAGGGGACCCACGGGGGACGCGTGCAGTGTATGAACACAGCCGCGAACCACCGTTAACTTCTATGGGGAAAGTCGCGATTAGAATTTAAAAGAAAAGGGACACTTAGAGGAGGACTTGGAGCAAACCCTTTGAGAACTAGGCTGTTCTAGTGTCAATACCCACGGGAGCACCGGAGTACTCGAGTTACCTCACCCAGGGAAGCCGGGTGCATAGGTGTCTTTCGGGGTCGGGTTTCGTCGTCGCTTTCAATGGCGATCTGCTGCAAAGTGCTGCTGGCGGCCAAGTCGAAAGTGTTCGGGTGGATCCAAAGGTGGATCGAAGATCTGAAGAACCTGAAAGCAGAGGGGACAGAGTCTGGGTCACTAGCCAGTGACCAGGAAGGCGATGAGCAGATGCCCACCGATGTCGAGTGCTTCAGGTAGGTTGACGGTCATCTTGACTCTTCAGCCACGAGGTCCAGGAGGCGTCGACGACAACCAGGAGCTGGATTCGAGCTGTCCCACGATGTCTGTCGATTGCAGGGGTGTCGGCGACCGGATTGGACCCAACAAGCCTTGGCAACGGCAAGTCTTGTGGAAATAGAAGAAGGACGATATCGCAGACCAGCAAGGTCTGGGAGACTCACCCAGTGAGGATAAGTCAGGGCACACCTGGAGCAACCAGGGAGCCCAAGCAGAAAAAGATTGGCCTTCGGGAGGGCCTACTAGCCAACGGACTAGCGACCGCAAAGGAGCCTCAAGACGATGCACGTGGAGCTGGCTCACAAGACACTCGTGGAGTGGAGGCCAGTGATCTTCGGTGCAGTTGGTGCTGGAGGCTGGGGCTACTCGGAGCCCAAAGCACGACTTCGTGGGACACCCAGAAGAGGATGCACTTGCAAATGCGTTCGGTGTCCAGGGGTCATGGTTCCACGTTACCCACGACAGCTACGGGCCTCAGCTTTGCTGGGGACTCAGGGCAGCCTCGGGGAAGTCTGGAAATCTACCTCTGGTGATGCAAAGACTTCGGCGTCCGACGGGAGCTTCAGCGATGCAGACTGGACAATTGCTTCTTTGGTGCCTGCCAAGCAGGGGAGTCACTCCTTGACCCCAAGGGAGATTCTTCAGTCCTCTAATCTTGAAGTAGAGCGTCGAAGGTCCAGGATTCTGTGTCAGAGTTTCGTCCAGGTAAATCTAAAGTCCTAAGGACTGGGTTCCCTACTTATACTAAGGTAGGGGTTGGACATACTCTGTGGCCCCACCTATGGGAGGGCCAGGGCAGAGGGGTGGTTACACCCCTTTCCCTTTGTCCAGTTTCGCGCCAGAGCAGGGGCTGGAAGCCCCTGAGCCGGTTTGAACTGGGGTATGCACAGGGACACCAAGTGTGCCCCCAGTGCAGGACTTCAAAGCACCCGAGAGTGCTCCCGCCCAGCCACAATACACACTATCCTGTCTGGGGAGGTGGTCACACCTCCCTGGGAAAGGAAACCTATTGTCCAGGCCTCCCCTGTAGGAAAGTGGCTCTGTATATACTGCACCAAAGTAAGGTTCAGTGTGCACAGAGTCCCCAGTCCCCAGAGGTTTGGCAGAGGCTAAAGTTAGATATAACCTTACTCTCTAAAGTGGTAGCCTGGTCGAGCAGTAAGGCAGTATCAGAGGACAGTGTAAAGCATTTGTTGTACACACTCAGTCAGCAAATGAAGCCACACACTCAAGAACTGAACTCTAGGCCAATGGTTTGTATATAAAAATATATATGCTTGTTTTATTTTAGAACCATCAATAGGGTCAAAATATACTTTCTCAGTATGAGATGTTCTGGTTAGCCACCTTACAAAATAGGCAATAGACTTGTTGGTGGTAATAATCACAGTTGGTGCAAGAGGCAACGCAGGGTCAAATACAATGCAACATTGAGCTTAATGGAAAATTGTGATTAATTACAATTAATGACTTTGTAGTTTACGTTTCTAACCACAGGACTGGATCCTGGATTCAGTCCTGGGACACTTCCTGGAAACAGGTAAGAAAAAGCGTTTTGGTTATTGTAGTGATTTTTGAGGAATATTACTGTATTTCAAAAGTCGACACTTAGAAACTTTTCTGGGTAAAATTACCAATGTTATCCTATGGAAGGAAATGCAGTTTGCAAGCAAAGCAGGTCTACGTTACTTTTGTAATCCAGTGCTGGGTTCTCGGGTTCAGCACTGGGGTATCTAGCTAAAACAGGTAAGTAATTACGTTTGTATCATTGGCACGATTTTTAAAGAATATTTGTAAAATGCAGAAATCGACACTTAGAAACTTTTTCAACAAAAGCAGGCAATGATATCCTATGAGAGGAATTTCGAGTTACTGGTAAGTACGGTAAAAATTACTTTTCATGGTTGGTACTAGCCTAAAAGAGGCAGTACTGACGTCTCTCCTGATAGCAGGTGAGTAGTTCGGAATTCGTTACTGTTGTGATTTTTAAACAATATTTTAGTATTTCAAAAGTAGACACTTAGAAGAAATTTCACAGAAAACCAGTCAATGGATCCCTATGGAAGAAAATGGAGTTAGCAGTAAGTAACGTTGGGATTACTTTTTAGGGCCAGTGTTGGGCACCCTGGTCCAGCACTGGGGCCTCTTCTAATGCCAGGTGAGTATTTTCGTTTTCGTGACTCGGTTGATTTTAGGTGAATATTTTAAAGTTCCAAAACTCCACACTTAGAAGAAATTCCAGGTGCGAGCCAGTCAGTGTTACCCTATGGAAGGAAAGTGAGTTATCGGTCTTTGGGTAAGTACTCGACTGGCAGAGTTAAGGTTCTGGGCATAGACTCAGGGGTCCCCCAGTATCAGGTAAGTACAGTTGTTACACCCTCAGCGGCACAGGGGCGGCCGGGTGCAGAGTGAGTAGGCCCAATGTTATCCTATGGCAGGCAGGGGGCCTCGGGTTGGTGGCTGCTGGCAAGCAGGCCACGCGGCTGCGGGAGCTGGGCTCCTGGTCACTTGCCCAGGGCAAATGGGGAAGTAGGTTAGGGTAGAGGTTGCACTTCCAGGGGCACTCGGGCGGCTGGGTGCAGGGTGCTTTTGAGCCGTCGGGCGCTCAATGTTAACCAATGGAGATCTTGGACGGTGAAAAAAGGCTGCAGGCTCGGGGACGGTGATTCTTCAGGGGCGACCAACACTTTGGGAGGTAAGTTGGGATCTTGGAGGATAGGTAGACACCCAGGAGTTGGGCACAGGGGGCCGTGGGGCGCCGGGTGCAGGGGTGTCTTTGAGGTCGGGAAATCTTACCCCCTGCTGGTCGCGGTTGGAGGGGTCCCTTGTCCTGAGGCTGCAGGCGTCGTCTGGGTCGTCGAGGAGGGTCCTTGGGCACTGGATTCCAGGTCAGAATTGCCGAGGGGACGTCCTCAAAGTCTTGGTTCACTCAGGCACAGGCCGGGCTCGGCGGGTGCAGAGGGTGCAGGTTTCGCGGTTCCGTGCCAGGGCTGGGTCTTTTGGAGTTTGTTCTTTTGAGCAGTACCACTGCTCGTGGGAGTCCCTGGGTTGAAGGCTGTGGCACAGAAGTCAGGTCCTCTGGGGTTTTTGAGGTTGCTGAGGCCGGGGTTCCGCAGGAGCAGGTTCAGAGGTCGACAGGCCGGTAGGGCTGGGGCCAAGTCAGTTGTCGTCGCCTCCTTGTTAGCAGCTGCCCGGCTGGTCTTCTTGCTTCGTCTTCTCTTCTTGTTTTTGGATTCGGGAACTGAGGAAGGAAGGTTCAGGAGCCCCTAAATACTAAATTTAGGGGTGGTTACAGGTAGGTAAGGGCAGGGGCCAATGGGTCCCTTCCCTGGGGTGGGTACACCCCTATTCTGCTCCTCTCTAGTGGGAGGGGGCAGGAGCCTGTCCCTGGTTGGCTGGGTCCCCCCATCCTCAAGATGGCGGGGACTCGAGTTTGGGCTTCACCTCGTCTCCCCCACCTTAGGGGTGGAGTTGGCAGAGGTGGGCACAACCCATTTCCTGCCTCTGGTTTTCCCGCCGGTTCTCCCGCCAGAAGTGGGGTAGAACCAGTGGGGACCAGTTTGCTGGAAGCAGCAAGTGGTCTGGGGAAGCTCAAAAGGCGGCAGGCCTTTGAAGCTCCCCTGCCCATCCTGGGGAGGAGGCTTTGGCACCTCGCCCCAGGATGCGCATTCTTTCAGGCCCCTGAGAGCAGAGGCTCTCGACCCAGGGGTCAGAAACATGTCTGGTGGTGGCAGCCTGGGCAGCCACTCAGTCCGGACACTGGAGGTCGGGTTGGTTTCAGGGGGCATCTCTAAGATGCCCTCTGGAGTGCGTTTACATTAAATCCCACACTGGCATCAGTGGGGGTTTAATGGGCTAAGAAGTTTGATACTAAACTTCTTAGTTTTCAGTGGGGCCATTATGGTGCTGTGGAGTTCGTAATGACAGACTCCCAGCACCATATACTCTTAATGGCAGCACTGCACTTACAATGCCCAAGAATGGACTTGGGCACTGTAGGGGCACAGGGCTCATGCCTCTATGCCCTCACCACTGGCATAGTGCACCCAGCTAGAGGGGTGGCTGACCTAGGCCAGGGCAGTGGCTTGTAGGCATGGCACACAGGGATGTGTGCCATGTCGACTCTTCGCTTTGTTCTGCACCAAGACACGCAGCCTGCAAAGGCAGTGTGTGTGTGTAAAGGTACAGGGTCCCTAAGGGTGGCACAACAAGTGCTGCAGCCCTTAGGGGCCTTCCCTGGTCACAGTGCCCTGGGTACCCATGGTACCATTTACCAGGGGCTGACCTGTGGCCAGGGATGCCAATTGGGTGTAGGTATCAATGCAGTTTTAGGGAAGGAACACAGGCCCTGGGTACCTGGTTGGCAGGAGCCCAGGGCACACTCAGTCAAAGCACATCAGCATCTCAGCAAAAAGTGGGGGCATACCATGCAAGAAAGATGGCACTTTCTCACATCCCCTGCCGGAGTTTCGGTCAGCAGCAGGAGGCCAGACTCGTGTCTGTGGCAGCGGCATCCATTTTGTGATGCCAGGGCTCTGGAAAGTCAGTACCGGGCATACCGGTGTGTACATGTCTTTCCCTCTAGAAGGGTGGAATGCTACCCCCGCCGCCAGAACTGGCGGGGGGGGTAGTATTCCAAGATGTTTGACACCAAACACGACATGTTTCCGTGCAGCCATCCCAAAGTTAGCATTTAACGCGAGGTTATAATGCGCTTAAGAGTATATGGTCAGGCTGCACTACAAACAGCATCAGAGAAGGGTCTCCGAACGCTGCAGAGGGGCCCAGCTCATGCAGGGGCACCCTCTCACATAGGAACCACGCACTCTGCCTTCAGGATTGATAAGGCCTGCCATAGGAGTGACTTATAGGTTTATATGTGTGTATGTATGTAGTGATATAGGTAGCCTATATCACAGTAAGGAGTGCATGCACCACCTTACCCAGGCTGCAGTAGCAGACCTGTGGTGTCCTTTTGGCTGGCCTTCCAGGGGTGGCACAATACATGCTGCAGCCCCTGGTAGGCCTCTGAGGTACCTATGGGTACATAGTATACCATATACTAGGGACTTATAAGGGCACTCCAGATTCCAATCAGAGATGTGCCTAAGGCACAGGGAAACCATTTTATAGAGGAAGCAGATAGACTGGGGCCCTGAATAGCAGGATCCCAGTCCAACTAAGTCATAAACCAGCAAAACACCAGGAAAAAAGTGGGGGCAACCATATAGTCAGATTCCACCTTCCTACAGAAGGGTTGAAGGAAGTTTATGTGGAGGATGGGGCAGTGTTAAGTGGTAATATTGTGCTTTGTGTTTACAGGTGCATGGTGAACCCAGGTTTGGGAATACCGTTGGAAGAGGCACCTCGGTGGCAGTCTCTCTTTTTCTCCCATTCCCCTTTCCCCCTCTTTACTGAGAGCAGATTCTATATTGGTTCGCAGTGGAGTTGGGGAGCTGGGAAACGTTCTTCTGATTCTGTGGAAGCTACGTTTTGGTACACGGTTCTGACAGATTGAAGTGCCTTTACTAAATCTTCCACCCGGTCAGAATGGCTGAAGGTATTGATGTCAAGGCTTTAGCGTCAGTTTTAGAGGGGTTGCAGAAACAATTAAGTGAAACCATGGAGGAAAACAAAAACCTGAGAGATGAGGTTAGAAAGTCAAGCCAGGAAGCTAGTTTCCTACGTCAAAGGTTTGATGAGTTTGTAGCAAGTTCCAATCCTTTGCCTAAAGAGCAAAAGTCCCCTCATTTCTCACTTTCCCCTTCTGCTGCTGAGTTAACAACACAAGTGATTCACGCAATTTCTCCAACGATCCCATTAGCCCCTCCAGAGAGATTTAATGGTCACCCCCACAAGGCTCAGATCTTTCTTACGCAATGTTCTTTGCATTTTCTATGCAGACCTATAATCTTTAAGGAAGACCAATCCAAGGTGGCTTTCATACTGTCTTACCTGAGTGGAGATGCAGCGGCTTGGTCGATGCCCCTGGTAAATTCCAATGATCACATCCTATACAATTTCGAGGAATTTAAGGTAGAGTTCCTTCGTATCTTTGATCGAAGAACCATCTTACAGACCACAGATAACAAACTTTTAGACTTGAAACAAGGAAACCGTGAGCTGGTTGCGTATCTTGTACAATTTAACAAGTTGATAGTGAAAACCAATTGGCCAGAAGCCAAGAGAGCGGCAATCTTTTACAGAGGGTTAAAAGACGAATTAAAGGATGGTCTGGCACAAATTCCTAAGAGACCCACTGATGTATCAGAATTAATCGAATTAGTCTTACAGATTGATCAACGACAATATGAAAGAAGGAATGAGCGCCGAAAGGATTTGAGACATATTCCACTTCGATTTGATAGGGTCAAATCTGATGCAGTGAAAGCTAGTGATGCAGCGTCAAAAGAAGAGCCAATGCAAATTGGTACAGTGCGAGGTCCGTTGACCAAAGAAGAAAGAGAAAAGAGAAGGAGTGGCACGCTGTGTATGTATTGTGGAAACCCAGGTCATTTCGTAAAGGAGTGTCCCAAGAAACCAAAGAACAATACTTGGGTAAAAGACAGGCCCTACCAGTAGAAGGAGTTCCTCTGGTGGGTGCTTCTGAGGAGACAACTCCAAATTCTCAGCTACTTGTAAATACCTTGCAATCTTCTGCCCCTCATTTAATAATCTACAGTTTGATCAAATTTGGAGTTACAGAAGTGGATGAAGTATCGGTCATGGTAGATTCTGGGGCCACTGGAAATTTTTGCGACATTAAATTTGCTAAGTCATTAGGAATTCGTTTCATCAAGAAAGAGAAACCAGAACCAGTTCGAGCGGTAGATGGCACTAACCTTTCTTCCGGTCCCATTACTTACGATACTGAAGAAATTACTTTGATTGGACCTGGACAACACCGAAGTTTTTCGAGGTTTAGCCTTATTGACGCCCCTCAATTTCAACTCATTTTGGGGCTGCCATGGCTTACCGAACACAATCCGAAGATTGATTGGGCGGAAAGAACAGTTGAATTGAATTCTGAATATTGTTTGGAGCATTGTTTTGACTCATGTACTTTAGATCCTCAGCCATCTCCATCGTCTCTATTGGCTGAGCAGTCATGCATGATTTGTGCTGTGGAAATTCAGAAGATTCCTGAGGAGTATCACGATTTGACTGCAGTATTTGATGAGCATGAGGCAAAGAAACTACCCCCTCATCGGGAGTACGATTGTAAGATCGAACTTGAACCAGGTGCGTCTTTGCCATGTAGTCGAATTTACGATTTGTCTGAAGCTGAGAATAGTCACCTGAAGGAGTACTTGGACCAATATTTAGCCACCGGGTTCATTCGACCATCTCAGTCCCCAGTCTCATCTCCGTTGTTCTTTATCCCAAAGATAGATGGAAAGCTTAGAACTTGTATTGATTATCGAGCCTTAAATCAAGTCACCAAGAAAAATCGTTACCCCCTGCCTTTAATTTCAGAACTTCTGGATCAGGTCAAGGAAGCCCGTATTTACACAAAATTGGATCTGAGAGGGGCCTACCATTTGGTTAGGATGGCTGAGGGCGATGAGTGGAAAACAGCGTTCCGTACTCGTTTTGGCTTGTTTGAGTATCAGGTCATGCCCTTTGGCTTGTGCAATGCTCCCGCTGCTTTCCAGCACTTTGTCAACGACATACTTCGAGAACTTTTGGATCGCTTCGCCGTTGTATACATCGACGACATTCTTATTTTCTCTGCAAACATTGAAGAACATGTGGTGCATGTACGCACAATTTTGGAAAGATTGCTGGAAAAGCAACTCTATGTTAAGTTGGAAAAGTGTGTTTTTCATACTAGTCGAGTGGAATTTTTGGGCTTCATCTTGTCTCCAGATGGTGTGTCTATGGATGATGCCAAGGTGAGTGCGGTTAAAGATTGGCCAACTCCACAAAATGTCAAAGAAATACAAAGTTTTCTTAGCTTTGCCAATTTTTACAGGAGCTTTATCCATAATTTTTCTGGGAAGGTTAGTCCCATCACTCGTTTACTGAAAAAGAAAGAAAAATTTGTTTGGAGTACAGAAACGAAGGAAGCATTTCAGTTACTTAAAGAAACCTTCACTACAGCACTGGTGCTGTTGCATCCAAGTCCAGGGGAACCCTTCTATGTCGAAGCAGATGCTTCAAATTTGGCCATTGGAGGCATCCTGTCGCAAAGGCATAAGGAGACTGGCCAACTTCATCCGGTGGCATATCGATCCCGTAAATTAACTGCTGCAGAAGTCAACTATTCAATCGCGGACAAGGAGTTGCTGGCAGTTAAGGATGCATTCCAGGAATGGAGGCATTATTTATTGGGAGCGAAACATGAAATCACAGTTTTTACAGATCATCGCAATTTGCAGTTTCTGAAGTCAGCTAGAACCCTTACCCCCAGGCAATTGAGATGGTCGCTGTTCTTCGCAGATTATAATTTTGTTTTAACCTACAAGCCGGGATCAGCAAATGGAAAGGCAGACGCCATGTCTCGTTTGAATACTGGAGAAGGAAGAGAAATCTCTAGGGAAGGACATGTTATCCCCGAAGAAAAGATTGTGGGAACAATCTTGTACACCGAGTTGGAAGAAAAACTCAAGAAAAGCCTTTCAGAAGTTGGAATGTTAGATTGGGTTAAGAGTGGAACCGGCAGAGAAATTAAGAATGGAGAACCCTACTACCTGGACAACCTCTATGTACCTAATGAAGAATTATGTATTGAAGTCATCCAACTGTGCCATGACAATCCGTTGGCTGGACACAAAGGAGTGAAAAAGACACTGGATCTTATTAAACAAGAATTTTGGTGGCCAAACATGGAAGCTCAGGTGAGACAGTATGTGGCATCTTGTGAACAGTGTGTCAAAGGAAAGGTTATCAGACAGGCTCCACAAGAGTTGCTCATGCCTCTACCCGTAGCCCCTTATCCGTGGCATACTATCTCTATGGATTTTATTGTTAAGTTACCTTCTAGCCAGGATTTTACAACTATTTGGGTAGTTGTTGATCATTTTTCCAAGATGAGCCATTTCATTCCGCTAAAGTCCATCCCCACCGCTACGCAGTTAGCTACACTATTCACTCAGCACATAGTAAAATGTCATGGGATTCCTAAGGTTGTGATTTCCGATCGAGGGCCACAATTTGTTTCACATTTTTGGAGATCCTTCTTGAAGAGTTTAGTAGTTGACTCTCGGTTGCCTACTGGTTTCCATCCCGAGACCGATGGACAAACGGAGAGGGTGAATCAAGATCTAGAGCAGTACTTGCGCCTGTACCTTATGGATCAGGAGGGAGAGTGGCCAACCTTGATTTGGGCAGCAGAATTTGCTTATAACAATGCTGTACACTCTTCCACAGGTTATTCCCAACTCTTTTTGAATTCTGGCAGACATTCAAACATGTTAGTAGGAAAACTAGAAAGCGATGTTCCTGCTGTTGAGGTACTAGTTCAAGAATTGCAGAAGGCATATCAGGTGGCCACCCAAAATTTAGTGAAAGCTAAAGATTCTTATAAGAAGCAGGCAGACAAGAAAAGGAGAGAAAATCCAGTTTCCGAGCCTGGAGATAAAGTCTGGATCTCCACTCGAAACATGCGATTAAAAGGCAACAGGAAATTTCAACCTCGATTTGTGGGCTCTTTGTTTGTAGAAAAGATGGTAAACCCAGTCAGTGTAAAGATAAAACTTCCTAATAAGCTTAAAATACATCCAGTGTTCCATGAATCTTTGATTAAAAGAAATCCACCTGATTTAAGAAAAGATTTGCCACCAGCCCCCATACAGGTTCAGTCTGAAGATGAATTTGAAATAAAGAGAATAATTCATTCTAAGCTCAATAAAGGAAAGTTATTTTATTTGGTGGATTGGAAAGGTTTTGGTCCCGAGGAAAGATCATGGGAACCGAGTTCTAATGTTCATGCCCCTAGATTGGTTCAGGAATTTCACAAGACCCATCCTAAGAAGCCTAAGGAGGGGGAGGAGGGTTTTTGGTGGGGGTACTGTCAGGACTGGGCGATACTATTCCCAGTTTAGCCCTTCTTATTCCTGTTCTAGATTTAGATATCAGAGAAGGTGGAGAAAATCACAGCTTAAGTGGACTGAATTAGTGGCACAGAGTTTTCAGCTGTAGATAGGTTGAATCGCTTCCTACCGCTCTCGGTGGTATTCCAACATGGCGGCCGCCTATTAAAACTGAAGTTAGCGTTCTAGTTAGTTAAGGAAAAGCAGAAGCGTTATGGTGATTGCGCTCGCGCTCCCTGAGTGCGGCGCACTTCAACCGTCATTTCACGAAGAGAAGCAGCGTCAGGCTTCGGCGCTTCGTTTTGTCAGGAATTTCTGTGAGGAGAGGCTAATTCTCCTCTTGTTTCAGTCTGTATTTGTTTTTCGAAATTTAGGTTGGTATTCCGGCTTTAGAATCTTGAATCTTCGCTGGAAATTCAGGTATTTCTGGGCAACATAGGATTCTCATCTGTCAGGAGAATTTCCTTGGGGCGCATTTCATCTACAGTCCTTGTGTGAGTTATTTGAACTTTGAGAAGATACAAACGCTTAATTCTTAGGCGTTTGAGGTAATTTAATTATCGACTATTCCATCACGAGTTCTGAAGAAAGAAAGATTAATGTTTTAATCCAGTAAGACACATTATTTCCAGAGCAGAAGAGACTAATCAACTTGGGTTTTCTAGTGCTCAGTTTTGAATACCTTCATTTTGCTGCGCAACTAATCTCATCAATACTAACAGTACTAGTCTGTACAGAAACGTTTCTAAGTAAATATAAATATATATATATATTTTTACTTACCACCTCTAACATCTCATCGCCTCCATGAACTCTTGCAGCACCTGCAAATAATAGAAAAAAGACTAATAAAGATTGAAAAGATAAATTCTTAAATGTAACAGGAATGTTCAAGGATAATGCTATGAACTAACTATATAGAGAGAAGCAAGTCCACTGAGTTATTCAGGTAAAAGAACAGTGAGAATATAGAAGCTTAAGGAAGGGTTGAAAGAAGTTTATGTGGAGGGTGGGGGCAGTGTTAAGTGGTAATATTGTGCTTTGTGTTTACAAGTACAAGGTGAACCCAGGCTTGGGAATACCGTTGGAAGAGGCACCTCGGTGGCAGTCTCTCTTTTTCTCCCATTCCCCTTTCCCCCTCTTTACTGAGAGCAGATTCTATATCGGTTTGCAGTGGAGTTGGGGAGCTGGGAAACGTTCTTTTGATCCTGTGGAAGCTACGTTTTGGTACAAGGTTCTGACAATAGGAGCCTGTGTTATGGCCGGTTGTCGGGCGGAACATGAACTCCTATCGGAAACAATGGGAATCCGACCAAACAGTGTTCGGTCGCATCGTAATCCGGCGGTCGGAACCGCTGATCGCAACTCAGTCGGTTCCGATTCCGAGTCGGTGTCGGGCAGAGGCTTTCCACCCGACATCGTAATCGGACCCCTAGTCGTGTGCCCCAAGAAGCGGACTGCAGGCACCAAATGGTTAGGACAAGAAAAGGCCAACTTTCTAATAGTGCTGTTTTCAGAATTGTGATGTAAAATCTGGCTTTACCATTAAAGAGGATTTTAAATTATAATTAATTAGACAGCAAACATGATATTTCTACTTGTCCCCAAACAAAAGATATCACTTATTAAATGTAATAAGGTAACCCAATGTTATCTTATTGGACAGTTAGGCCTCACAGTAGTGAAAACCTGAGTGAGTTAATTGTGAGTTTTTTACTAGCAGGACACGTAACACTTAAATGTACATGCAAAACGTATTAAATACAATGCACCCTGCCCTGTGGGCTGTTTAGGGCCTATCGTAGGGGTGACATATGTAATAAAAAGGGAGTGTAAGGCCTGGCAAGGGGGATATTTTGGCAACTCAAATTGGCAATTTAGCACTGCATGCAGGCTGCAATGGCAGACCTGAGACATGTTTTAAGGAGCTACCAAAGTGGGTGGCAAAATTGCTACTGCAGGTACACTAGAATTATTTAATTTAGCAGCCTTGGGTATATGGTATACTACATTTACTAGGGAGTCATAAGTACATTAAATAAGCCAATCAGGTGTTTAGCCTATTTTACCATGTTTTAGGGAGTGAGCACAAGTACTTTAGCACTGGTTAGCAGTGGTGAAGTGCAGAGTCCTAAGCCCAACAAAAACAAATTCATTAAAACAGGAGAGGAGAAGGTAAAAGGTTTGGGGAAAGAACACCCTAAGGCTGACAGGCCAAACAGATAGAGGCAGGTAGAAACATGAGGGAATACTGTAGAAGGAAGCCTTAATGCTGAGAAGGGGAGTGGTTGGAGAGGCATAAAGGGTGCTTGGTAGAATAGCTTCTGTACTAAGGAGGGGGCGACAGAGGCCTGGCAGTTGCTGGGTATGTAAGTCTCTCAGCTAGAAGGGCAAAATTAAAAGAGAACATTTACTCGTAAGTACCCTAAAGAGTATAAATATGTCTTTTAAAGGTTCGCCCAGTACGCCTTTATGGCTTACGTCATGGATGTAAGGAATAAATGTAAAGGGCACAGCCTATCCAATATTTGTACAAGCACTTTGCAAACATTCTAGATAGTGTCTGTCACAGGTGTGTGCAGAGACCCTGCAGTCAAGGAGTTAAATTGGTCCTATTGCTTAGGAAGCAATAGGACCAGCAGCGGACAAAAACATGCACACTTAGAAAATCTGGAAATTCTATGAAATACTCCACCCTTTAAGAATGCTCTAACTCACCTTTCAGACACCAGCCTCTCCCTTCCCCATATTGTCTAGTATACTTCTTTTTTGCGATTTAAAGAACTTCGTTGGTCTACTCACAAAAATAGCAGCACATTCTATGAGAGAGGTCAGTCAGAACTCAACTTCTTTATTTTGTATTTAATTATAACTTGTTGCAGTTTTGTTAAAACTGCATAAACAATTAGATATTAAAATATATTTAATCACAACATTTTTACAGCACGTCTAAACATTTTCCAAAATGTACTTACTAAGTCAATGTAATCCAGTTGATGTCAATTGTGACACTGGAGATCACTAAATCGGTAGTCATTACATTAAGGGGTCGATTCCGATCTCGGCCGGTAGGGCACCTAACAGTATTCGTCCGGAAAAATACAAGCCGAATGTTAGACTTGGCATCTTTTGGCGTGTTTCCCCTGACTTTTTGCTTTCTGACCTCCCGGTTTTGACTCTGTTTTTGCTGGTGTAATGATTCTGCGCACTTTCCTCACTGCTGTCCAGTGGGAAAGTGCAAGTGCTCCTGTTTAAAATGTGTTATGGATTGGTGTTTCCATGATTGGCCTATTTGGTTTATGTATCAGTCCCTTGTAAAGTGCACTGCGAGTGCCAGGGCCTATAGACCAAATGCTGTTGGTGGGCTGCAGCACTGGATTGTGCCACCCACGCAAACAGCCCGTAAAGTGTAACTCGGGCCTGCCAACGCAGAGCCTGTGCGCAGCCTGGGGCTGCCATATCGACTTGGCAAGTGCATACACTTGCAAGTCCCTAAACCTTCCCTTTGCTACATGTTAGTCACCCCTAAGGTAGGCCCAAGGTACCCCTGTGGGCAGGGTGCGTTGTATGCGAAAGGTAGGACATGCCCTGGTGTGTGTGGCATGTCCTGATAGTGAGTTACAGCCTAGTTCGTTTTTCACTATTGCAAGGCTACCTGTTCCCCATAGGCCAGAACGGGCAGTTTTGATTATTACAGCTTATAATCCTAACTGACCCCGGGAACATGGTAGAAATTCGAGTTTAGTATGCCTGGACTCAGAATGATAAAATGCATCTTTTAGTGAAGTTGGTTTTAACATTCTGTGTTTGAAAATACCACTTTTAGAAAGTGGGTATTTTCTTGTCTAACCATCCAAGCCTGCCTCTGCGAGGTTGTGTATTCCTTGTCTGGAGTGTGAGTGACAGGGGCTGGGGGATGCCAGGAGACAGGGTGAGTCAGCACCGGGCTGAATAGCAAGATCTACATGTAGATGGGTGGGAGGGGTTGCACCTGGGCCCTGAATAGGACAGTGCCTTCCCTCCACAATGCTGGCTCCACCTCCTGTGGTGCGTCTGATGTCCCTGGCCTACTCACTGAAAGAAGGGACGGAGACTTGTCAACAAAGTGCTCCAGAACTGGTTTGGACTAGGCAAAGGCCTCTCTGCCTTCAGAGAACAAAGGAATTTGGGATATAAATATTGGGGCCCTGACCCCATGAATTTAGATCGCGCTGGAATCAAGGAACCTGCCAAGACGAAGAGCTGGAAGAGCTGCCAGGAGGAGTACTGCCCCTTTGCTGTGTTGTTGCTTTGTTGGGTTGGCCTGCAGCTGCTGCTTCTGCCTTGGGCAGTGAAAGGACTGAACTTTCTACAAACTTGTGCTGAGTATCTCCAAGGGCCTGGAACCGAGCTGGCCTCCTGTTAAGAAGTCTCAGGGACTACAAAGACTTCACAAGCCTCTGGGTACCGCTTCTGGAACGCTGTTTCAGTTGCCACAGAGGAAGGGAACTGCAACCGACTCCGTCAACCGAATCCATCCCTGGCCGGTGACCTGTTTGCACCGCAGACCGCATCGCCCCGCTTCGCATCGCAACCCTGGTCTCACCGTAGGCGACGTCCGACGCCGTCCACATCGAGCCGCTGCTTGCACCGTGACCTGTGGGCACCGCAGTTCGCATCGCATCGCTTCACTGAACCAGCCGGACCCGACCGACGCGGTCGCTGCAACTGGCTCAAGAGTCGTGACCGCACCGCATTTGGGGCACCGCTCGCACGTCTGCGACGCACCGCTCCGACTCGCACCGCTGTCCGACGCCAGCTCCCGCACTCCGGCTTGGTCGCCTGCATCGCAACCTGTCAGCACCGCATCGAGCATCGTCTCACCCTGCATCGCACGCCTTGGACTCACCGACTCCGTCTGCACGACGCTCATCGAGCCGCTGCCTGCACTGCATCGAGGGACACTGCACCTTGCATTGCTCCGTCTTGCACCGCAACCGCGACGAACGCCGACCGGCTCGTACACTCCGTACCAGCCACAACGAGAAAGGTACTGTGACCGAGTCTGTTCACGACTCTGCTGGCCCGTATCGACACGGTCGGCTGGAACTGTTAGACTCTGTGGTTTTCAGCATCACGGTAGGCTCGGACGGAGCTACCGACTCGTACAAACTTTGTTTTTGAACTACTCCTGCAAAGAAGAAGTTACCTTAGCAAGCATTCGTTTAAAGTATAGTATTGTGGATTTTTGTCGTAATTGGTCTTGTCTTGAGTATATAAAATATTGGTTATTTTTCTAAACTGGTGTGGTGTCCGTTTGTAGTGCTTACACTGTATTACTGTTGGTTATGTGCAAATGCTTTACACACTGCCTCTGAATTAAGCCTGACTGCTCGTGCCAAGCTACCACGAGGGTGAGCAGGGGTTACTTCACGAGTGTAACACCCTTACCCTGACTAGGAAGAAGGGTCCCTACTTGGACAAAGGTGCAAGCCCTTGCCAACTAGAGATCCCATTTCTAACATTGGTTGTCAGCGGTGAGGATAGGACTTGTGTTTGCACTTGACTTACAGTGATTGGTGTGCACTACTACCATATCGCAGACCATTACGTACCACATACTGGTTCTTTTTCTTTTGCCTATTTTTGATCTTGCCAGTTTTCAACTCACTACTTTTGTCATGCCTGACACAGCTGCATCATCCGTTGCATCTCTGGAAATTATCTTTGAGGAGGATAGGTTGGAAACCTACGCCGTAAAGGAACTACGAGCAATTTGTAAAAACCTGAAAGTCCAAATTAAAGGCCTCACAAGGAAGGAGGAGCTACAGAAGGCGCTGAGGGCCTGGGTAGCAGCCAGACATGCCAGTGGGCAGCCTGGTAATCTCAGTGAGGAGGTGGAGGAGCCTATTTCCAGGGTGGATATGCTTTTGGGTAGGGGGAACCCGCCAGGTCAGGCAGCAGCAGTCTGTCCCCAGAGGAGCTGGAGGACAGGCGGGAGGCAAGGCAGTTTGAGCTGCAGAAGCTCAGGCTGGAGAGTGAGCGGGAGGAGAAGAGATTGGCCATAGAGGAGAGGAAGATGCTCTTAGAGCATGAGAGAGAACGGAAGGAGCTAGAACTTAGGAGTAAGTCAGGCTCAGATGGTGGCAGCAATTCGTCCAGAAAGGCAGACAGGATTGTGCACATTCCGAAGAACGTAGGCAAGGAGTTCAAGAAGGGGGATGACATACAAAGGTGGTTTCAGGGTTATGAGGCAGCCATACACATGAATGGGGTCCCTGAGGAGAATTGGGGAGCAGGATTGTGGCCACTTTTCCCTGAAGAAGCAAGGGATGCTCTGATAGCTTTGGGTAAGGGGTATCACCTCACCTATGCTGACATGAAGGATGCCCTTCTCACGAAGTATGGTCTTACTCCTGAAAAGTACAGGGATCAGTTCAGGTCCAGTAAGAAGTCTGATGCCAACACTTGGTTGGAATGTGTGGATGTGTTCTGCAGGTCTCTGGATGGTTGGGTGAAGGGCAGTAATGTGACAGATTTTCAGGGGCTCTACAACTTGATTGCATGGGAGCACTTGTCTAGTCTATGTTTTGCAGATCTGCGCCAGCACCTAGTGGATAGTAAGCTAACTGACCCCAGGAAGCTTGCTATGGAAGCGGACCGCTGGGTGAGTCCACAAGAAAGCGTTTGGGGGAGACTCAGCCAAAGGTGGGCAGGGTCCCCAGCAGAAAGGTGGGGGGGACAAGGGTAAAGCACAGGAGTTCTCTAAAGGGCCCCAAACTAGTACCCAGGGTAAAGGTTCCCAGCCCCCCGGTGATAAGAGGAAAGGGGTCTCTACAGGGAAGCCTGTTGAGACCGGCCCTCGCAAGTGTTATGCATGTGACCAGGTAGGTCACTTTAAGGGGGACCCCAAGTGCCCAAAGGGGACACAGCCACCCACCGGTGGACAGTCCAAAGTGTTGGCTAGTGTAGCGCTTGGGGAGGATGGGGGCCCACAGGAGGGTGGGGATCCCGCAGAAATGACCCTTGTCTCACTAGGGGACAGTGAGATGGTCCCAGGAAACCAGGTGCCCCCTAACACAAAGAAATATAGCACCTGGGTGACCATTAATGGGAACAGGGTAGAGGCTCTCAGAGACACTGGAGCCAGTGTGACCTCAGTCCGGTGTCACCTGGTGTCTGAGAAGCAAGTAGTCCCCGGGGCATTCCACCAAGTAGTTGCTGTAGACAACTCAGAGCGCCAATGTATGGTGGCGCAGGTTCCCTTTGAATGGGGGGGTCTCAGGTCCCTTGAGGGTGGTTGTGAGCCCTACCATGCCTGTGGATTGTCTGCTAGGAAACGACCTGGAGCAGTCCTTATGGAAGGAGGTTGAGCTCAGGTCTCACTTGGAGATGCTTGGGTTGCCAGAGTGGGCATGCGTGTCTACTCGGTCAATGGCAGCCAGAAAGGGTGATCAAGAGGACTTGGAGCCTGGAACAGTGGCCCAAGTCCCTGCCAAGAGAAAGGGCAGGGCGCGGGAAACCGGCCCCTGAAGTTCCCACGGACCGGGAGGAGGCGGACCTCGAGGGGGACGCCCCGGTGCCTACAGGGGAGCAGGTAGCCGAACTGGGAGACATCTCTGAGCTGACCCATTGGCAGCAAGAAGGGGGTCCCACCAAGGAGGAGTTCTGCAGGGAGCAGAACGGGTGCCCTACTCTGGAGGGTCTGCGGCGGCAGGCTGCAGACCAGGCAGCTGGTAATCAGTCCGGGTCACATCTGATCTACTGGGAGAGTGGTCTCCTATACAGTGAGCCTAAGGTTGCTGAGCCTGGGTCAGCCTGTGTGCTGGTGGTACCCCAGCGCTTCAGGACCTTCCTACTGGGTCTGGCTCATGCTGTGCCTTTAGCAGGACATTTGGGGCAGGACAAGACCTTTGACAGGCTTGTCACCCACTTCTTTTGGCCCCAAATGCGAAGGCAGTCAGATGCACACTGTAGGTCTTGCCAAACTTGCCAGGCAAGTGGTAAGAGTGGGAGGAAGGTCAAAGCTCCTCTCCAACCTTTTCCTGTTGTTGGTACATCCTTCGAAAGGGTAGGGATGGATATTGTGGGGCCACTGGACCCCAAGACAGCCATGGGCAACAGGTACATCCTGGTTTTGGTGGACCATGCCACCCGGTACCCGGAGGCAATCCCTCTCAGGACAACGACGGCGCCAGTGGTGGGCCGGGCGTTAATGGGGATCTTTTCCCGTGTGGGATTCCCCAGAGAGGTGGTTTCTGATAGGGGGACCAATTTCATATCCAAGTATATGACATCCCTGTGGAAGGAGTGTGGTGTAACCTACAAGTTCACCACTCCTTACCACCCACAAGGAAACGGTCTGGTGGAGAGATTCAACCAGACCTTGAAAGGCATGATCAAGGGTCTAACAGAACCCATGAGGCGTAAGTGGGACGTCCTCTTGCCATGCCTACTCTTTGCACACAGGGAGGTGCCTCAGAAGTATCTTGGGTACAGCCCCTTTGAGCTCCTGTATGGCCACCCTGTCAGAGGACCTCTGAGTTTGGTAAAGGAAGGCTGGGAGGCAGCTCCCAGGAAAACTCCCAGGATGTATTTAGCTACATGCTGGCCTTTAGAAACCAAACTGCCTGCTTCAGGAAACTCGCTCAGGCGAACCTAGAAGCAAGCCAGGAAGAAATGAAGAGATGGTATGACCAGAATGCCACTCTGGTCGAATTTCAACCTGGGCAGAAAGTGTGGGTCATGGCCCCAGTGGCACCTTGTGCCTTGCAGGACAAGTGGACTGGGCCATATGAGGTAAAGGAGCGCAAAAGTGACGTCACCTACCTGGTGGATTTGCAGGCTCCAAGGAACCCTTTGAGGGTCCTTCACGTGAACCGCCTCAAGCTCCACTTCGAGAGGTCCGAAGTGAGTATGCTCTTGGCGACAGATGATGGGGTGGAAGAAGAGAGTGAGCCTCTCCCTGACCTCCTGTCTACCAAGGAGCATGATGGGTCAGTAGAGGGTGTGATCCTCTCCCCTACTCTGACTCAAGAGCAGCAAGGGGACTGTTGCCAGTTGTTGGGACAGTTCACCCCACTGTTCTCTCTGACCCCCGGTGTTACTCACTGGTGTACCCATGACGTGGACACTGGTGACAGCCCTCCTGTGAAGCACAAGATTTACAGGTTGACTGACCGGGTCAGAGCCAGCATCAAGGAGGAGGTCTCTAAGATGTTGGCGTTAGGGGTGATTGAGCCCTCCCACAGTCCTTGGGCCAACCCAGTAGTCTTGGTCCCAAAGGCTGCTGCGCCCGGTGCCACTCCAGAACTCCGGTTTTGTGTGGACTATCGTGGGCTCAATGCCGTCACCAGGACTGACGCGCACCCCATCCCCAGAGCTGATGAGCTCATTGATCGGTTGGGAGCTGCCCGGTTCCTCAGCACGTTTGATTTGACGTCTGGGTACTGGCAGATTGCCTTAACCGATGGGGCCAAGGAGAGATCAGCATTCTCAACCCCAGAAGGTCATTACCAATTCCGGGTGATGCCCTTTGGGTTGAAGAATGCCCCTGCCACCTTTCAGAGGTTGGTCAATCAGGTGTTGGCTGGGCTGGAGGATTTCAGTGCCGCCTACCTGGATGACATTGCTGTGTTCAGTTCCAGCTGGGAAGAACATTTACAGCACCTTGAGAAAGTGTTGAGGGCTCTGCAAGGTGCAGGCCTCACGATCAAGGCCAGTAAGTGCCAGATCGGGCAGGGTTCTGTGGTGTACTTGGGACACCAGGTAGGAAGCAGCCAGGTGGCGCCCCTACAACCCAAGATTGACACCATTCTGGCTTGGGAGCCCCCAAGACCCAGACAGAGGTGAGAGCCTTCTTAGGTCTCACCGGCTACTATAGGAGATTTGTTAAGGGCTATGGCACCATCGTTTCCCCCTTAACAGAGCTGACCTCTAAGAGGCAGCCCAGGAAAGTGATCTGGACTGAGTCCTGCCAGAAAGCTTTTGATGCCCTGAAGGCAGCCATGTGCAAAGCGCCCGTGCTCAAGGCACCTGACTTCTCCAAGGAATTTGTCGTGCAGACTGACGCTTCAGAGCATGGTGTGGGAGCGGTGCTCTCACAACTGAACGAAGAGGGCCTGGATCAGCCTGTAGTCTTCCTTAGCAGGAGACTACTTCCCAGGGAACAGAGGTGGAGTGCCATAGAAAGGGAAGCTTTTGCTGTGGTCTGGGCGCTGAAGAAGTTGAGACCATACCTGTTTGGGACTCACTTCCGGGTTCAGACAGACCACAGGCCCCTCAGATGGTTGATGCAAATGAGGGGTGAGAATCCAAAACTGCTGAGGTGGTCCATCTCCCTACAGGGAATGGACTTTACGGTGGAACACCGTCCTGGTACAGAACACGCCAACGCAGATGGTCTGTCCAGGTTCTTCCGCCTTAGTGAAGAGAACTCCAATGGGGTTGGGTAGTTCTCCCTACTCTCAGCTGGAGGGGACATGTGTTAGACTTGGCATCTTTTGGCATGTTTCCCCTGACTTTTTGCTTTCTGACCTCCCGGTTTTGACTCTGTTTTTGCTGGTGTAATGAATCTGCGCACTTTCCTCACTGCTGTCCAGTGGGAAAGTGCAAGTGCTCCTGTTTAAAATGTGTTATGGATTGGTGTTTCCATGATTGGCCTATTTGGTTTATGTGTCAGTCCCTTGTAAAGTGCACTGCGAGTGCCAGGGCCTATAGACCAAATGCTGTTGGTGGGCTGCAGCACTGGATTGTGCCACCCACGCAAACAGCCCGTAAAGTGTAACTCGGGCCTGCCAACGCAGAGCCTGTGCGCAGCCTGGGGCTGCCATATCGACTTGGCAAGTGCACACACTTGCAAGTCCCTAAACCTTCCCTTTGCTACATGTTAGTCACCCCTAAGGTAGGCCCAAGGTACCCCTGTGGGCAGGGTGCGTTGTATGCGAAAGGTAGGACATGCCCTGGTGTGTGTGGCATGTCCTGATAGTGAATTACAGCCTAGTTCGTTTTTCACTATTGCAAGGCTACCTGTTCCCCATAGGCCAGAACGGGCAGTTTTGATTATTACAGCTTATAATCCTAACTGACCCCGGGAACATGGTAGAAATTCGAGTTTAGTATGCCTGGACTCAGAATGATAAAATGCATCTTTTAGTGAAGTTGGTTTTAACATTCTGTGTTTGAAAATACCACTTTTAGAAAGTGGGTATTTTCTTGTCTAACCATCCAAGCCTGCCTCCGCGAGATTGTGTATTCCTTGTCTGGAGTGTGAGTGACAGGGGCTGGGGGATGCCAGGAGACAGGGTGAGTCAGCACCGGGCTGAATAGCAAGATCTACATGTAGATGGGTGGGAGGGGTTGCACCTGGGCCCTGAATAGGACAGTGCCTTCCCTCCACAATGCTGGCTCCACCTCCTGTGGTGCGTCTGATGTCCCTGGCCTACTCACTGAAAGAAGGGACGGAGACTTGTCAACAAAGTGCTCCAGAACTGGTTTGGACTAGGCAAAGGCCTCTCTGCCTTCAGAGAACAAAGGAATTTGGGATATAAATATTGGGGCCCTGACCCCATGAATTTAGATCTCGCTGGAATCAAGGAACCTGCCAAGACGAAGAGCTGGAAGAGCTGCCAGGAGGAGTACTGCCCCTTTGCTGTGTTGTTGCTTTGTTGGGTTGGCCTGCAGCTGCTGCTTCTGCCTTGGGCAGTGAAAGGACTGAACTTTCTACAAACTTGTGCTGAGTATCTCCAAGGGCCTGGAACCGAGCTGGCCTCCTGTTAAGAAGTCTCAGGGACTGCAAAGACTTCACAAGCCTCTGGGTACCGCTTCTGGAACGCTGTTTCAGTTGCCACAGAGGAAGGGAACTGCAACCGACTCCGTCAACCGAATCCATCCCTGGCCGGTGACCTGTTTGCACCGCAGACCGCATCGCCCCGCTTCGCATCGCAACCCTGGTCTCACCGTAGGCGACGTCCGACGCCGTCCACATCGAGCCGCTGCTTGCACCGTGACCTGTGGGCACCGCAGTTCGCATCGCATCGCATCGCTTCACTGAACCAGCCGGACCCGACCGACGCGGTCGCTGCAACTGGCTCAAGAGTCGTGACCGCACCGCATTTGGGGCACCGCTCGCATGTCTGCGACGCACCGCTCCGACTCGCACCGCTGTCCGACGCCAGCTCCCGCACTCCGGCTTGGTCGCCTGCATCGCAACCTGTCAGCACCGCATCGAGCATCGTCTCACCCTGCGTCGCACGCCTTGGACTCACCGACTCCGTCTGCACGACGCTCATCGAGCCGCTGCCTGCACCGCATCGAGGGACACCGCACCTTGCATCGCTCCGTCTTGCACCGCAACCGCGACGAATGCCGACCGGCTCGTACACTCCGTACCAGCCACAACGAGAAAGGTACTGTGACCGAGTCTGTTCACGACTCTGCTGGCCCGTATCGACGCGGTCGGCTGGAACTGTTAGACTCTGTGGTTTTCAGCATCACGGTAGGCTCGGACGGAGCTACTGACTCGTACGAACTTTGTTTTTGAACTATTCCTGCAAAGAAGAAGTTACCTTAACAAGCATTCGTTTAAAGTATAGTATTGTGGATTTTTGTCGTAATTGGTCTTGTCTTGAGTATATAAAATATTGGTTATTTTTCTAAACTGGTGTGGTGTCCGTTTGTAGTGCTTACACTGTATTACTGTTGGTTATGTGCAAATGCTTTACACACTGCCTCTGAATTAAGCCTGACTGCTCGTGCCAAGCTACCACGAGGGTGAGCAGGGGTTACTTCACGAGTGTAACACCCTTACCCTGACTAGGAAGAAGGGTCCCTACTTGGACAAAGGTGCAAGCCCTTGCCAACTAGAGATCCCATTTCTAACACCGAATGCGTGTTTCCCAACCGATTCGTACACTCGTCCGGACGAACAAGTACGATGCGTCTAACAACCCAGTTTCCGAGCGAGCCGTACTCACCCAATCCAGCTCCTGTTCCCCGCCCGAGCCGGATCCGTGAACGCCGAATCGAGCAGCACGGAAGCAAATACACAGCACCTTCCGGCCGGACTAGTACGATGCGTAATCCGTACGCGCCGAACCCGTCGCTACGTCCGGCACGTTTGAGCATCCGGGCGAGCCGTACATAAGCTCAGTTTCGAGCCACAAGACGATCCACGGCTACGAGACGACCAGCCAGCGACGAGTACGAGTCGAAGACACGAGAAACCCGAACGAGACGATCCAAGCATGAATCCCATTGCGCAGGTCCTACCTATACTCTACATCTATTACCGGGACCGGCACGGACGCGTACGGCGCAGACGGTAATTCAAACACCAACAATACAAACAAACTACACGTACACGAAATATGTCACACACACGTAGGGATGCACAAATAACGTACACTAGCAACAGCAGAACCATAGGGGTGGGATGGCCAACACCAATGCCATACACACCCATAGGGGGATGGATGCCTACCACCAACACCACCCTACCACCAACCCTACTCATGGGTGCCTGGATGCCTGTCACTACTACCATCCCCACTCATGGGGGGATGGATGCCTACCACTACCACCATCACTACTCAGGGGGGGCTGGATGCCTACCACTACCACCACCCCTACTCATGGGTACCTGGATGCCTGTCACTACTACCATCCCCACTCATGGGGGGATGGATGCCTACCACTACCACCATCACTACTCAGGGGGGGCTGGATGCCTACCACTACCACCACCCCTACTCAGGGGGGCCTGGATGCCTGTCACTACTACCATCCCCACTCATGGGGGGATGGATGCCTACCACTACCACCACCCCCACTCAGGGGGGGCTAGATGCCTGCCAGCACCACCACCCCTACTCAGGGGGGGCTGGATGCCTGTCACTACTACCATCCCCACTCATGGGGGATGGATGCCTACCACTATCACCACCACTACTCAGGGGGGGCTAGATGCCTGCCACCACCACCACCCCTACTCAGGGGGGGCTGGATGCCTGTCACTACTACCATCCCCACTCATGGGGGGATGGATGGCTACCACTACCAGCACCACTACTCATGGGTGCCTGGATGCCTGTCACTACTACCATCCCCACTCATGGGGGGATGGATGCCTACCACTACCACCACCCCCACTCAGGGGGGGCTAGATGCCTGCCAGCACCACCACTGCTACTCAGGGGGGGCTGGATGCCTGTCACTACTACCATCCCCACTCATGGGGGGATGGATGCCTACCACTACCAGCACCACTACTCATGGGTGCCTGGATGCCTGTCACTACTACCATCCCCACTCATGGGGGGATGGATGCCTACCACTACCACTGCCCCCACTCAGGGGGGGCTAGATGCCTGCCAGCACCACCACCCCTACTCAGGGGGGGCTGGATGCCTGTCACTACTACCATCCCCACTCATGGGGGATGGATGCCTACCACTACCACCACCACTACTCAGGGGGGGCTGGATGCCTACCACTACCACCACCCCTACTCATGGGTGCCTGGATGCCTGTCACTACTACCATCCCCACTCATGGGGGGATGGATGCCTACCACTACCACCATCACTACTCAGGGGGGGGCTGGATGCCTACCACTACCACCACCCCTACTCAGGGGTGCCTGGATGCCTGTCACTACTACCATCCCTACTCATGGGGGGATGGATACCTACCACTACCAGCACCGCTACTCATGGGTGCCTGGATGCCTGTCACTACTACCATCCCCACTCATGGGGTTGGATGCCTACCACTACCACCACCCCCACTCAGGGGGGGCTAGATGCCTGCCAGCACCACCACCCCTACTCAGGGGTGGCTGGATGCCTGTCAATACTACCATCCCCACTCATGGGGGATGGATGCCTACCACTACCACCACCACTACTCAGGGGGGGCTGGATGCCTACCACTACCACCACCCCTACTCATGGGTGCCTGGATGCCTGTCACTACTACCATCCCCACTAATGGGGGGATGGATGCCTACCACTACCACCATCACTACTCAGGGGGGGCTGGATGCCTACCACTACCACCACCCCTACTCATGGGTACCTGGATGCCTGTCACTACTACCATCCCCACTCATGGGGGGATGGATGCCTACCACTACCACCATCACTACTCAGGGGGCATCTGGTTGGATAAGTCCCTTAATTTCAATTGTCAAGCAGCCAAACTATCAGCCACTTGCTTTGGTCTACTTAGGCTTCTGCGGAAGATTCTCCCCTTATTGACTTTCCAAGCAAGACAGATCATGGTCCAGGGTCTCATTCTGTCTCGTCTGGATTTTGGGAACGCTCTCTACTTAGGGACCCCCCAAACCACCTTGCGCAAGCTCCAGATTATACAGAACTGCGCTGCCCGAACATTGCTTCAGATCCCTCGTCGACTTCCAGTCAAACCCGGACTAAAGAGCCTTCACTGGCTCCCAGTCAGGGAAAGAATCGAATTTAAGACCCTGTGCATTGCCCACCCAGCCTTCTGGAAAACAGGTGCTGTTATCAATCATTCACTGATCACCTCCTACCATCCGAACAGACAGCTCAGATCAGCATCATCTTTCCTCACGACAGTACCCAGGATCAAGAGAGCCAGATGTGGGGGCCGGTCGTTCTCTTACAACTCAGCCAAACTTTGGAACTCCCTTCCCTTTCATCTACGTTCAGAGCCCAATTTACTATTGTTCCGTAAACACTTAAAAACCCTGCTTTTTAATAAATCTGAATAAGCTTCAATTGTTTCTTCTATATGCGTTGTCCGTAGCGCTGGGACGCCTGAGGGTAGCTATCGCGCTTAATAAATGGTCATTTCATTTCATTTCATTTCAGGGGGGGCTGGATGCCTACCACTACCACCACCACTACTCAGGGGGGCCTGGATGCCTGTCACTACTACCATCCCCACTCATGGGGGGATGGATGCCTACCACTACCACCATCCCCACTCATGGGGGGCTGGAGCCTACCACTACCACCACCCCTACTCAGGGGGGCCTGGATGCCTGTCACTACTACCATCCCCACTCATTTGGGGATGGATGCCTACCACTACCAGCACCACAACTCATGGGTGCCTGGATGCCTGTCACTACTACCATCCCCACTCATGGGGGGATGGATGCCTACCACTACCACCACCCCCACTCAGGGGGGGCTAGATGCCTGCCAGCACCACCACCCCTACTCAGGGGGGGCTGGATGCCTGTCACTACTACCATCCCCACTCATGGGGGATGGATGCCTACCACTACCACCACCACTACTCAGGGGGTGGATGCCTACCACTACCACCACCCCTACTCATGGGTGCCTGGATGCCTGTCACTACTACCATCCCCACTAATGGGGGATGGATGCCTACCACTACCACCATCACTACTCAGGGGGGCTGGATGCCTACCACTACCACCACCCCTACTCATGGGTGCCTGGATGCCTGTCACTACTACCATCCCCACTCATGGGGGATGGATGCCTACCACTACCACCACCCCTACTCAGGGGGGCCTGGATGCCTGTCACTACTACCATCCCCACTCATGGGGGGATGGATGCCTACCACTACCAGCACCACTACTCATGGGTGCCTGGATACCTGTCACTACTACCATCCCCACTCATGGGGGGATGGATGTCTACCACTACCACCACCCCCACTCAGGGGGGGCTAGATGCCTGCCACCACCACCACCCCACTCAGGGGGGGCTGGATGCCTGTCACTACTACCATCCCCACTCATGGGGGGATGGATGCCTACCACTACCACCACCACTAGTCATGGGGGCCTGGATGCCTGTCACTACTACCATCCCCACTCATGGGGGGATGGATGCCTACCACTAACACCACTCCTACTCATAGGACGGGTAATGCATGACACAACTAGCATACTCCCACATAAGGAATGACAGAAATTACATCCCCCCCCAACACCATGACAAGTGTGTGTAGTCTGTGTCAAATGCCTACAACACTGAACATGACATTGAACATACAATGTGACCCCCTAGCACATGTGTCACACATAAATGTGTGTGGCCTCCACAATGCAAGCAGACCATGGCCACTGTGGCAATGGGCTCGAACACCCCATCACCACAGTGACCAAAAGGTAAGTGTGGTGTCCATAGCTGATGCACATTTTGAACAGTGTGGCAATGTGGCCTAAAGCCCCATCACCACAGTGACCAAAAGGGAAGTGTGGTGTCCATAGCTGATGCACATTTTGAACAGTGTGGCAATGTGGCCTAAAGCCCCATCACCACAGTGACCAAAAGGGAAGTGTGGTGTCCATAGCTGATGCACATTTTGAACAGTGTGGCAATGTGGCCCAAAGCCCCATCACCACAGTGTCCAAAAGGGAAGTGTGGTGTCCATAGTTGATGCACATTTTGAACAGTGTGGCAATGGGGCCTAAAGCCCCATCACCACAGTGACCAAAAGGGAAGTGTGGTGTCCATAGCTGATGTACAATTTGAACAGTGTGGCAATGGGGCCTAAAGCCCCATCACCACAGTGACCAAAAGGGAAGTGTAGTCATGGAAAAAGCTGCCAAAGCCAAACTGCATGGATGAATCCTGGTCACACAACAACAAACACATCAGTGGCATAGTAGTGCTTGTGTCCCATAGCAACATAGATTGGTCGAGGCAAACAGTGCAGTGTCACTGAAACATCGTTTTGGCCATGTGCATACAAACATCACCCATGGGGGCCCACATTGTCAACATTCACAAATAACACAATGACAGAAGTGACCATCATAATGCTGACCCACATATCTGCACCAATGGACACACAAATGTAGATATCATGTGGAGACTGTAGATGTCAGGTGAACAAATACCATACCATGGCATCAATGGGACATACAAACCATGATTATTGTGCTGACTGATGACCTAGGAGTCCCAGGGACAGCAGGGGAAAGCCACCAAACAACATACAGCCAATGGCACACTCAAGATATGCCAATGCAGTGGTGCAAAGGCACAAACACAAACAGGCAGACTCACACTGCATATCAAACACAACAGGTGATGGGGGGTGTGCCAGTGTCCCCAGGCAACCACACAACACATGAGGAGGCCTGAATTCCAACCACACAGATGTGTATACAGTGCCATACAAAAGTTACTCATGGATCGGATACCCCTATGTGGGCAATCAGGCATTGTTAGATGAGAGGGAGCCCAAATTACACATGTCACAGAAGCTTGTAGGAACAGCAACTAACACAGCAAGAGACAGACCCACCACAGCACTACCCCCAGGGACCCCTCATTGTGCTGACACTAGCCTGCATGATAATCCCACTGTGATGACAAAGGTAGATGTCGTTCACACTGTGAACCACAGCCATGTGTCCTGAGCAACAAACTACCATCACACCTACACAAGCTCCAATCAATCAGCACGGCCTGCCAGCCAAGGCCAATATGGAGGTAGGGGTCTAGCCGTGCAACAACTCACTTTTGCACACACTCAACACCACACACCCTGATCTCCACCAATGTGCAGCAGTGAAGCTCACATGGACTGGTGACATTGGACATGCACCCATGACAATACCAGGGGTGGTGGTGGGAACTAAGGTGCAGAAACCCATCACACATGGCCAGTCAACAAGACTCGTGAATGTCTGACACACAGCACAGTATGCCGTACATGGGCATGATGTGAAATCCACCACAATCAATGGGATCCTGGCCATAGTCACACACCAACGAAGAAGCCAAGGTGACACACGAAGAACACACGTACACAACTTCCAACATTGCAGCTCTGACCCTGAGGAGTGGCAGCAGTCACACCCACAACGTGTCACAATCACTGAAAGCTAACACAAACTGAAAATCACATGACTTGTGTAAACAACAAGTGCCAAGGGGAATCCTGAATGTGTCCCATCTGCGTTTGCCCACATCCGCAGCCCTGACAACAAAGACAACCTGGCATGACAACCTCATGAACATTAGTTTGCCATGCACCCACATCACGGAGAAACCAGGTCCAAGATGCTGGATGAACACAGAACAACTCAGCAAGCATCACAAACAGGAACATCCCTAGGGACACAGTCTGTGTAGGAAAAGGGAAGGGAACACGCACAGACATGCTTACACAACACACAACACAGGCCCACGCAATGTCACGGGATTACACACTGCCATGAGGGCACTCCACTCCTGTGGAAGGTCCGCTGTGCCAAACCTTGTCTGTGCACGACCCAAACATGTCAGCAGAACACTCCGTCAGTGAGTCAACAACCACAACACACAGAAGCCTCTGCTCACATCAGCCTGGGTACGGGAGTGTCACGTCAGTCATCTGCATACACACAAAACACGTGACAAGCAAGTTGCACTGTATACACAGATGTGTCCTTCGACATTGATGTGCAAAACTGCATGTCCAGTGGAGCTGGGCACACAGTCAGGGAAATCGGAACATTGAACAGTGGTAAGCCCACCAGATGTGCATCAGTGTAAGACAAAGATGTTCATTTACAAATGCAAAATGTACATCCCTGGGTCAAATGCTGAACATTACACCCTCAGACTGCAGCAAAGGATGCCATAGATCCAGACTACAACAGGACACATATCCCATGGACCACATGGAGTCCATCACAGCAACACTTCATTTTCCTGATATGAACACTATTACAACTGCAAATGCAGGATGCTACTCATCCACATCATGTACATCAAAAGAAAAGCCACAATTAAACAAAAAGAGGCTTTATTCAGCAAATGGCACGGAAAACTCTGAAGTCCCAAAGAAACTAAGGCCAATGGCCAGTCCAAAATCACAGTCCCAACAGGGTGATAAGTGACAACTGGTCACCCATTGCTTGCCTGCACTTGTACGGACAGGGGACATCCCCCTTGGAGGGGCATACAAGGGGCAGGCCAGGCACCGCAGGGACAGGATCAGGGGATGGCAGAAGGAGGCAGTGAAGGGGTGGTGGGTGCAGGAGTGTCACCGGCAACTGCAGTGGAGGTGTCTGACTCAGGGGGGGCGGCACCACTGTGGTACACAAGTCAGTTGTGTGGGTGCTGCAACCACTGCAGTGGTCTGGTCTGATGTAGTGGACTGGGTCCCCACTGCAGTGCCCAAGTCAGATGGGGTGGTTGTGGACTCCACTGCAGTGCATGACTCCAAGGGAGTGGAAGGGGGGGCAGATGAGGTGGGCAGGACAGAGGGGGGACCCGGTCTCCACACCAGTGGCACTAACAGGCAGAGCATCTGGGTTGGGGGTGGAAGAGCAAGTGGCAGGGGGAGGGCCTAAGCAGTCTGGGGATGCGGTATCGGTGTGTGGGGGAACCTGGGGTAGGGTGTGGCAGGGGAACCTGTGGAGTGGTGGCCTGGGGGATGGAGGAGAGAGACTGGGTGGTGGAGCTGCGTGGTGGTGGTGGTGGTGGTGGGGTCTTGCTCTTCCTGGTCCGGGGGGACTTCCAAATGGGGTCCTGTGTCTGCCTGCGCCTGGGGGAGGGTGTCCGGGGGCGAGGGGCACTCCCCTCTGTGTGGGTGGACTTCCTCTTCCCCCGGTATGCTGGATCAGCAGGATCGGAGGGGAAGAGGCCGAGGTTACACAGGAAGATCTGCTGTGTAGGTGGGGTAGCAGGTGAGGCAAGGGAAGGGGTCTTGGAGGGAGAGGATTTGGAGGACTGCGGAGTGACTGTGGATGCCTGTGTGTGGTATCAGTCCCCTGAGGATGCTTGTGTGCACGTCTTGCCTTTCTCTTGGGTGTGTCTGTGCTGCTCGTGTCTGTGTGCTTGGGTGATTGTGCAGGTGTGCATCTGCTTTGGACAGGTAGGGTGGCAGGAAGTGTGGATGGGGCAGAGGCGGGAGGGGTGAGGGACTGTTGGAGGAGGGACACTGCTGCCGTCAGGGAGGAGTCCATGGACTTATTGCTCCTCTGTAGGGCAGACATACCCGTCGAGAAGCCCTCCATGAACGACACCAGCTGTGTCAACAGAGTGGTGTGTGCATGGAGGACACTCAGCATTGCTGTCTGCCCTACATGGAGCTGCCGAAGGAGGTACACAGACTCCTCACTCAGGGCAGCAGGGGACACAGGGGCAGGGGGTGCAGTGCCTGGCACGAAGGAGACACGCTCCCAAGCACGGGAGCCTCCACGGACCTCAGGAATGGGAGCCAATGGGAGGGCGGTGGTGGTGGTGGTGGTGGTGGCGGGGCCAGACAGACTAGCTGGCCTTTGGTGGCTGCTGAGACCCGCCTCCACAAGGGAGTCATCCTCTGAGCTGCTGTGGTCCTCAGCTGAGGTGGATGGTGCTGAGGACTCCTCGGTGTGGCTCCCCTCGCCCTCCGTGCCACTGGGTCCCTTTGACCACTCGTCGGATGCTGACCCAGTCTGGCTCCGCTGCTCCTCCTGGTCCATGGAGCTGTCCCCTCCTGTGGCCGTGGATGTATCTGCAAACAATTAGGGAAACAGACAAACATCAGTCACCTGCACTGACCGCACACACCACAGTAAGTACAGCACATCACAGAGCAAGCCCTGGCATCCTTAGTTGAACATTGCCTAAAGTCCTCACACAGATTCGGGAAGCCAATTGTCAGTCTGATGGTCAACCATGGGACTCACACCCCTCCTGCCCTTGCACCCATCTGTCTGGTGCCTGTCTGATGGTAAGACCCCAGTGTGGACACATGCACCACCTACACAGTTGTTGGACATTGCAGGGAACACGGTGAAGTATGTGAACATGCACACATCACATCTCTTGCCACTGAGTCAGTGCAGGTGTCCGGATGAAAGGGATGGCCAGAGTCTAAATAGAAATGCATGTGATGCATACCAGCACCAGACACCATGATGCACCCATGTCCGGATAGTCAATGCGACAATGGGGTGCATGTTGCACATGTCACACCCCTGCAGGATCAGTCTCAGGAAGTTTAATGCCATGACACAGGAATGCGTGCAAAGTCATACATTACTGTCTCCAGTCACATGGCCATGGCAGCCAGCCAACAACAGTCTGCACTGTGTCACAATCCGAGGGCATGGGGAATGCAAGTTATGTGACTGACAAGTGCACATGTCCATCCCCCAAAAACAACATCATCTGTACTACTATTTGTCCACGTCATACCAACTGGACATATGGGGGACATGAAACACAACTCTCTGAACATGAGCACCTCACAGTGTGCTGTGAATGAAAAACAGCTGCCTGAAAGTCACAGTCGCAAACACCTGTGTGCACAGTCAAGTGATCAGACACCTATAAGTCACAGAAGTATCATCTATCATGGTCACATCTCCGATGGCATGCTGAGCCCTAACCGATAAACATACCAGTAGTCCTGACAACGAAGACACAGCACAATGAGACAGAGGCAGACACATGAGGGTACATTTCACTGATCACAACATGCCAGATGATACACGGGAGTGGGAGTACAGAGTGTATTGTATGCCCTGGAGTAGGCATGACTGTCCAGCTCCACCTGTAAGAGGGATGAGTCCTGGGCAGTAGGCAGGTGGCTAAGCATGTGTGACACACTTGATACACATACTCCTGAGGCCCAAACATTGTTCCCACCAGCAGCATGGGTGTGTGCCAAATTCCACAGGGACATGTGGTGATTCAGATCAGCAAGTGGACCACATATCAAAGTTACACCCAGATTACATGTCAGAACTTAGGCATTGTGTAAGCAATTGACCCACCCATGAGTCGCACAACATAGTCACAGGAACAAATGCTGTCCCCCACCTTGAGCAAAGCTAAATGCAATGACACAGTCCCCAAATGACACAATTTCCTGACTTTAAGGGCCACACATATGCGTATCAGAGGAGAAGTGGGCATGTCACAAATGAGGGACATGGGTCCTGGACCACATGACTGATGTACTGTGGAAGTTTAACCAGGCCAGAAGAGGGCACATAGCATGTCAGACAAAGTGCACAGTGCAGTCATGGACTCACCCCCTCCTTGCTGCTGTCTGCCCTTCAGCTGCCCATCCAGGTCAGGGAAGACCACCGCCAGGATCCGGAGCATGTGGGGGTCAGGGTCCGGTGTCCGCCCCTCCTGCGAGGAGGCGACAGCTTCAGCTGGACCCTTGCGATCCTCGGGGTCCAGCCCCGAAGGTCCTGCCACCTCTTCTGGCAGTTGCGGATCCTGCGCCTGTAGACCCCCACGGATCTTACTTCCCGGGCGATGGTCAGCCAGATTTCCTGCTTCTGTTGGGCATCAACCTGTGAGGATGACAAAGTGAAAAGGCCATTACTACACATGCAACATATACGTGCATCACACAGTTGGATATACATGCCTCAATCACAGGGGCATATGATGTACACAGGCAGTGCAACAATGGCTATGAACAGTTTGCCAGCAGTCACAACATGGTATCATTGCATGGGAAGCAAACCTAGTTGGAATGCACTGTTACTGCACTGTACCAGTTCAGTGCATGTAACTACACACTTTGGGGTCTGACAACTACTCAGTGAGCATGCTAGCCAGTGGTGTGCACACTGTAAGTCCTGCTAGTCAGACAACATGCACAATTAGTAAGGCAGTGGACAGTACACTCACGTGCTCCCCTGGTTTCCCATACAGCTTGCTGTACTGTGGAAGGAGGCTGTCCAGCAGGGCCTGGTTCTCCTCAAGGCTGAAGGCTGGGGCTCTCTCCACAGTACGTGCCATTGCAGTAGCCAGAGGATTCAGAAACAGCAGCAGTGTTGGTGGCAGATGTCGTCCTGGAGCATGTGGTGCAGGCAAGTGAGCTCTCAGGGGAACAGCCAGCATTATATGTGTGCTGCAGAGGCAGATGCTGTCCCATGTGTCCAAAGTGATAGGTCCAAGTCGTTTGCATCTTCTGAATCTGACCAATGCATGGAATAGCAGCACTAATACATGCCCACAGCATCCTTCAAATCTTCAACTTCATGACACCCATGATTTTGCAACATTGTTGTGGCTGGCCAACTGAATTCACTGCATCAGACTCTTTGGAGCTTCGAAAACGCGTCCGTTGCCATGCCAGGCCCCAGCCAATGCGTGCACACCGATCGGTCCATTGCTGTACAACGCATATTTCGGGATACAACGCGTACCCGCTCACAACACATGCAATGGGCCGGCCGGGCACACCGATCGGTCTATTGCTGTACAACGCGTATTTCGGGATACAACGCGTACCCGCTCACAACACATGCAATGGGCCGGCCGGGCAGACCGATCGGTCCATTGCTGTACAACGCGTACCCGCTCACAACACATGCAATGGGCCGGCCGGGCAGACCGATCGGTCCATTGCTGTACAACGCGTACCCGCTCACAACACATGCAATGGGCCGGCCGGGCAGACCGATCGGTCCATTGCTGTACAACGCGTACCCGCTCACAACACATGCAATGGGCCGGCCGGGCACACCGATCGGTCCATTGCTGTACAACGCGTATTTCGGGATACAACGCGTACCCGCTCACAACACATGCAATGGGCTGGCCGGGCAGACCGATCGGTCCATTGCTGTACAACGAGTACCCGCTCACAACACATGCAATGGGCCAGCCGGGCAGACCGATCGGTCCATTGCTGTACAACGCGTACCCACTCACAACACATGCAATGGGCCGGCCGGGCACACCGATCGGTCCATTGCTGTACAACGCGTACCCGCTCACAACACATGCAATGGGCCGGCCGGGCACACCGATCGGTCCATTGCTGTACAACGCGTATTTCGGGATACAACGCGTACCCGCTCACAACACATGCAATGGGCCGGCCGGGCACACCGATCGGTCCATTGCTGTACAACGCGTATTTCGGGATACAACGCGTACCCGCTCACAACACATGCAATGGGCCGGCCGGGCACACCGATCGGTCCATTGCTGTACAACGCGTATTTCGGGATACAACGCGTACCCACTCACAACACATGCAATGGGCCGGCCGGGCACACCGATCGGTCCATTGCTGTACAACGCGTATTTCGGGATACAACGCGTACCCGCTCACAACACATGCAATGGGCCGGCCGGGCACACCAATCAGTCCATTGCTGTACAACGCGTATTTCGGGGTACAACGCGTACCCGCTCACAACACATGCAATGGGCCGTGCGGGCACACCGATCGGTCCATTGCTGTACAACGCGTACCCGCTCACAACACATGCAGTGGGTCGGCCGGGCACACCGATCGGTCCATTGCTGTACAACGCGTATTTCGGGATACAACGCGTACCCTCTCACAACACATGCAATGGGCCGGCCGGGCACACCGATCGGTCCATTGCTGTACAACGCGTATTTCGGGGTACAACGCGTACCCGCTCACAACACATGCAATGGGCCGGCCGGGCACACCGATCGGTCCATTGCTGTACAACGCGTATTTCGGGATACAACGCGTACCCGCTCACAACACATGCAATGGGCCGGCCGGGCACACCGATCGGTCCATTGCTGTACAACGCGTATTTCAGGATACAGCGCGTACCCACTCACAACAGATGCAATGGGCCGGCCGGGCACACCGATCGGTCCATTGCTGTACAACGCGTATTTCGGGGTACAACGCGTACCCGCTCACAACACATGCAATGGGCCGGCCGGGCACACCGATCGGTCCATTGCTGTACAACGCGTCCCTGTACAGGTCAGTCGCATATGTCACCATGCTTGTCACTGGTGAACGTATGCCAGCCACATATACCTGCCAGAGACCCAGGGGCACACATACAACACCACACCCAGTCCACACTGTTTCCTAAGGCATGTAAGGCTGCATTTCCTTCTCTGTGTATGGGGTTAACATGTGGTTTCTGTGGTGGCACTTGTGGGCAGCCACACCCAGGCTGTGCATGTGTTCATGGGGACAGGGTCCTTTGTGTGTTGTGCACATGACCACTGTGATGTGCAACAGTTCATTTTGGAGCATGTGGCATGGTCACATTTCCAGGTTGTGTATGTGTATGACATGTCACATACCCCCAGAGGCCCATGTGGGAAGGCATGTACGTCACAGGATGACCCATTGCCACAATAGTGATGTCCCTCCACAGTCTGTGTCCATGTTGTGTTTCCGATGTCTCTGATTCCATGTGCACGATGGGAGACAATCTCCACATCAACGTTGTTTGTGCATGGACTTTGATGTTGTGCGTCACTGGCGTCCATGTCTGTCCTGCGGATGCGACAGGGGCCACTACCTGTGGGAGTCATGTTTCATTTTCTGACGTGTACATGATACGCCATGTCATGCCAGTGTCCATGTGGCAAGACAGGGTCACTGGGAATCTACCTGTCAATGAGCTGTGATGCCTGTGGCGCATCTGTCCAGACATGTCACTGTGGTGTGTGTGTGGAACGTGACAGCAGTAAATGGGTACTGTGACACAGCCTAATGGTTTCCCATAGCACAACCTGGTACCTGTTGTGCACACATGTTGTACTGAGAAGTTAGATGATGGCCATGTAGGTGCGAGTTATGTCCGACAGAACGGCACACACATCAAGTACTTGTGTCACGTAATGATGTATCATGTGAAATTGTGTATGGTGAATGGCACATATGTGGGGTGACTGACAATCTTTCTTCCTTCAACCTATGCACTGCAGGGCTCCAGCTGTCCATAGACCATTCCCTGACCTGGCAACGATGGTGGAACGTGACAGCATCCGACGGTACCGCTTCACCAGGCAGCTGATTGAGGATTTGGCAGTGCGCTTGGCACCACATTTGCAACCTGGCCGGACGTACCCTATGGCGCTGACCCCCAAGGTGAAGGTAATGGCAGCCCTACACTTCTTTGCCACCGGTACCTTTCAACACACTGTTGCGACTGCCGGTGGGATGTCACAGACTATGCTCAGCCGTGTGCTACGCGATGTTTTGGAGGCAATGTTGAGATGCCTGAACCAGTACATCTATTTCCCTACACGTCAACAACTCACTGACGTCAAGAGTGACTTCTATGCCCTGGGGAGGATGCCACATGTCATTGGCTCCATTGATGGGACACATGTGGCTTTGATACCACCACAGGCACATGAGCAGGCATACCGGAACCGTAAACATTACCATTCGATCAATGCTCTGGTGGTATGTTTAGCAGATATGAGCATCACACATGTGTGTGCCCGTTTCCCTGGTTCAGCACACGATGCCTACGTGATGAGGAGTAGTCGCATCCCGAGGATGATGGCACAGATGCAGAACCAGCGTGCCTGGCTTGTCGGTGTGTACTGACTTTGTACCATTGTGTGTGTTCTGATCTGTAGTATTCCACCCACTTTTCCAAATCAGCTAATGTGCACTTGTCTGTCCGTAGGTGACTCCGGATACCCCAACATGCCGTGGTTGCTGACACCCCTCAGGAACCCTGTGACACCAGCCCAGATGCGCTACAATGAGGCACATGGTCGGACCAGGAGAGTGATAGAGCGGACCTTTGGTCTCCTGAAGAGCCGCTTCCGCTGCCTGGACAAGACAGGAGGGGCCCTCCCATATGCCCCAGCAAAGGTGTGCAAGATTGTCACGTCTGCTGCATGCTACACAACCTGGCAGTGCGGAAGGAGTTGCCTCTCATCCTGGATGACGATGACCAACGTCCGCCACCTGTGGAGGATCCTGGCCTGGACCACGATGCCAGTGATGATGCTGATGATGATGATGGTGATGTCCGCACACAGCTCATCACCAACTTCTTCAGCTGAATGTGAGTATCCAGGGAGATGTAATGTGAATGACGTGAGTTTGCATGATATGTGTGGGTGGTGCTCTGGTGCTGTTTGAGTGTGGCCATGTGCTACTTGACTAGATGCGTGCAGCAATGTGTCCTTCCAGGTAGTCTGAACTCCCCAACAGTTCTGACATGCTAACTTGGATTTGTGTAGTTGTCTTGTGACATGTATTGGGCATGAGTATTGCAGTACTGTCCTGTTCTACAGTGATTTTAACTGTGTGTCATGTCTGTCCTTCACAGGGTGCTTACTGTGTACTTTGGTCAACTTGGATCCCCCGACACCATGATTCAGCTTTCAGGGTGGCAGCAGTAGTTTCCCTACAAGTGATGTGCCACACACCCCTGGACTTCATATCTTCTGCACTTGTTGACTGTGTGGCCACTGCCACGTGGGTAAACCTTGCATTTGTAGTGGAAACAACATGTTGCTAATGTGTAATAAACCTGTGCTTCACTTTGGGATCTGCGTTGTCTGTGGTCACACATCTGACTGACATTTGCTTACTGCACCTGTGGGCTAGTTGACACAGACTCTGAATAGGTGTGGTGTCTGTGCATTCCACTGTATTTCCTGGCAACATCACTGTGGGCGATGAGTCCGATGGCCCTGGTGTCTGTGTTCTGTAGCCCTAGTGGTGTGTCTCCCTCATATGTGTCACGTCACCATGACTCACACAACGGTGTTGTACTTGCTGTAGCAGTTAGCATACACAGTGTAATTTGGCAGAACATCATCACCATAACAGTATCCACATTTGAATAACAACAGTGGCAAGTATGGTGTACTAGTGATTTTATTTACAGAAATGTGTGTGTGTATAGTGCACAGGATGGTGGGTGCTGTACATTGGGATTGTGATCCAAAGTTCCCAGATGAGTTGGAAGTCTTGGTAGCAGAAATGTCCTGAGTGAAGTCCACAGTCATATGATACATTAGTCCAACTTGAACTCCCCATGTCATGTGGGAAAGTACTGTTGCATTCGACAGGGTGAAACGTTTGCACACAAAGGATAATTTCCGGAACAGGTGTTGGCTTCCTGGGGGATGTACGTGGCCATCAACCTCTCAGTTTTCCTTCCTCGGACGACCCCTCTTCTTTGGGGGGGACCCTCACGTGCAGGCTGCTGCGGTGCAGGGGAGTCTCCGCCAGAGTCCTCCTCCCTCCCTGAGGCGGTGTCAGTTGTTGCAGCACCAGATGTTGTGGGCACACAGGGAGGTGTGGCCATGTTGGTGCTAATCTGGCGGAGGCATGTCAATATGTCCCTATGCACCGCTGTGAGTTCTTGCAATGTGTCCCACTTGGACTCCATGCGAGACATGTGTGTCTCCACACGGGACATGTGGGAGTCCAAGCGGGCATGATGGGCAGCCTGCTGCTGTTGTATGTCCTTGAGGATCCCCACTAACTGTCTGACCTCTCCGGTGCTATCCTGGTACGCATCAGCGATGTTTGCCAGTTGTGGGTCATCATGCAGTCCAGACACCTCTGCAAGCAGCGACATATGTCTACCACCCCTCCCACCACCCCTGGCGACACATGCAGGACCTCCGGTGGCACGCACAGGTGACCCGAGGCCCACTTGGGGGTTGTTAGTGGTGTTGTCATCCGTTGCTCCACGGTGGGCCTGGGGACCTGTGCTGTTGTCAGCGGTGGTCCTTGGTCTGTCTGTGTCGGCGGGGGTGGTCTGTATGTTGGCAGTTGTTGGAGGGGTGGGTGCAGGGGGTGCAGATGTTGGTCCAGCTGGTGCTGCATGATGACTCACACCGGAGGGGCCAGGTAGGTCTTCGCCATCCGAGGAGGGCAGAGGCTGTTCCACACCAGTGAGCTCTGTGTCCCCCGGAACTTGGGACAGGGACTCCTCCTCGCCTGCTGCTGTGTCCCCATCATCGTCACCTGTATTTGGAAGAGACACACATTGTATGTAATGTTTCTACAGGCATCAATGGTTCACACACCTGACAGTTGTGACTGTACCTCTGGATGCGGGCATGTATATTGCATTGTCCTAAGTTGTCACAGTAAGAGGTTGATAATGGTGTAGCACATTGTCATGCATACCTGGGGCATTTCAATATGAATGTTGAGGTGTGTGCATGGCCAGCATTGGTTGTATTTGGTGCACATCCGGCCATCCTTCTCCACCTGGCCCAGTTATCCCACCATGAAGCATGCCACCCTTGCAGTGGGTTCAGGTTGACTCTCAGGATGTCAGGCAGTGGTGTTGTGCTGTTTGTTGGTGCACAGTTCCCAGCAGGGCCTTGTGCTCCCCACAGCAGTAGCCAGTGTCAGCCATCTTGTCAGTCCTTATCCACTCCCTGTGATGTGAGCATGGTTCAGAGTGGTGTTGATGGGCCAATTGTGAGGGTGAGCAGTATCTGTGACTCCAACTCCCATCATGCTATTGCCTACACCCCCTTCCCAGCATGCCCGTACTTCCTTCCTTTGGACTCTGCTTCCCTGTGGGGTAGTGTGCCTGTGCTGACAGGAAGGCTGACAGTGTTGTCCTTGCGTTTGTTTGGCTACAAGTCCCAGGTGTGTCCCTGTGCTTCACACAGCATTACCCAGGGTGGTGGTTCTTTGTGGGATCTTCATTTGGTATGTGAGGCATTGCATTCTCCCAGGTGGGTTATGTGGAGTTTGTGTTGAGGGGGTGTGTGAGGTGAGCTGCTTGTAACTATGGTCAGTGCTGTGAGTCCTCCTTCCCACCCAGCCAGATATCCCACCATGCAACGTGCTTGCATTGCAGAGAGTGCAAGTTGGCTTTCAGGATGTCAGGCAGTGGTGTTGTGCTGTTTGTTGGTGCACAGTTCCCAGCAGGGCCTTGTGCTCCCCACAGCAGTAGCCAGTGTCAGCCATCTTGTCAGTCCTTATCCACTCCCTGTGATGTGAGCATGGTTCAGAGTGGTGTTGATGGGCCAATTGTGAGGGTGAGCAGTATCTGTGACTCCAACTCCCATCATGCTATTGCCTACACCCCCTTCCCAGCATGCCCGTACTTCCTTCCTTTGGACTCTGCTTCCCTGTGGGGTAGTGTGCCTGTGCTGACAGGAAGGCTGACAGTGTTGTCCTTGCGTTTGTTTGGCTACAAGTCCCAGGTGTGTCCCTGTGCTTCACACAGCATTACCCAGGGTGGTGGTTCTTTGTGGGATCTTCATTTGGTATGTGAGGCATTGCATTCTCCCAGGTGGGTTATGTGGAGTTTGTGTTGAGGGGGTGTGTGAGGTGAGCTGCTTGTAACTATGGTCAGTGCTGTGAGTCCTCCTTCCCACCCAGCCAGATATCCCACCATGCAACGTGCTTGCATTGCAGAGAGTGCAAGTTGGCTTTCAGGATGTCAGGCAGTGGTGTTGTGCTGTTTGTTGGTGCACAGTTCCCAGCAGGGCCTTGTGCTCCCCACAGCAGTAGCCAGTGTCAGCCATCTTGTCAGTCCTTATCCACTCCCTGTGATGTGAGCATGGTTCAGAGTGGTGTTGATGGGCCAATTGTGAGGGTGAGCAGTATCTGTGACTCCAACTCCCATCATGCTATTGCCTACACCCCCTTCCCAGCATGCCCGTACTTCCTTCCTTTGGACTCTGCTTCCCTGTGGGGTAGTGTGCCTGTGCTGACAGGAAGGCTGACAGTGTTGTCCTTGCGTTTGTTTGGCTACAAGTCCCAGGTGTGTCCCTGTGCTTCACACAGCATTACCCAGGGTGGTGGTTCTTTGTGGGATCTTCATTTGGTATGTGAGGCATTGCATTCTCCCAGGTGGGTTATATGGAGTTTGTGTTGAGGGCGTGTGTGAGGTGAGCTGCTTGTAACTATGGTCAGTGCTGTGAGTCCTCCTTCCCACCCAGCCAGATATCCCACCATGCAACGTGCTTGCATTGCAGAGAGTGCAAGTTGGCTTTCAGGATGTCAGGCAGTGGTGTTGTGCTGTTTGTTGGTGCACAGTTCCCAGCAGGGCCTTGTGCTCCCCACAGCAGTAGCCAGTGTCAGCCATCTTGTCAGTCCTTATCCACTCCCTGTGATGTGAGCATGGTTCAGAGTGGTGTTGATGGGCCAATTGTGAGGGTGAGCAGTATCTGTGACTCCAACTCCCATCATGCTATTGCCTACACCCCCTTCCCAGCATGCCCGTACTTCCTTCCTTTGGACTCTGCTTCCCTGTGGGGTAGTGTGCCTGTGCTGACAGGAAGGCTGACAGTGTTGTCCTTGCGTTTGTTTGGCTACAAGTCCCAGGTGTGTCCCTGTGCTTCACACAGCATTACCCAGGGTGGTGGTTCTTTGTGGGATCTTCATTTGGTATGTGAGGCATTGCATTCTCCCAGGTGGGTTATGTGGAGTTTGTGTTGAGGGTGTGTGTGAGGTGAGCTGCTTGTAACTATGGTCAGTGCTGTGAGTCCTCCTTCCCACCCAGCCAGATATCCCACCATGCAACGTGCTTGCATTGCAGAGAGTGCAAGTTGGCTTTCAGGATGTCAGGCAGTGGTGTTGTGCTGTTTGTTGGTGCACAGTTCCCAGCAGGGCCTTGTGCTCCCCACAGCAGTAGCCAGTGTCAGCCATCTTGTCAGTCCTTATCCACTCCCTGTGATGTGAGCATGGTTCAGAGTGGTGTTGATGGGCCAATTGTGAGGGTGAGCAGTATCTGTGACTCCAACTCCCATCATGCTATTGCCTACACCCCCTTCCCAGCATGCCCGTACTTCCTTCCTTTGGACTCTGCTTCCCTGTGGGGTAGTGTGCCTGTGCTGACAGGAAGGCTGACAGTGTTGTCCTTGCGTTTGTTTGGCTACAAGTCCCAGGTGTGTCCCTGTGCTTCACACAGCATTACCCAGGGTGGTGGTTCTTTGTGGGATCTTCATTTGGTATGTGAGGCATTGCATTCTCCCAGGTGGGTTATGTGGAGTTTGTGTTGAGGGGGTGTGTGAGGTGAGCTGCTTGTAACTATGGTCAGTGCTGTGAGTCCTCCTTCCCACCCAGCCAGATATCCCACCATGCAACGTGCTTGCATTGCAGAGAGTGCAAGTTGGCTTTCAGGATGTCAGGCAGTGGTGTTGTGCTGTTTGTTGGTGCACAGTTCCCAGCAGGGCCTTGTGCTCCCCACAGCAGTAGCCAGTGTCAGCCATCTTGTCAGTCCTTATCCACTCCCTGTGATGTGAGCATGGTTCAGAGTGGTGTTGATGGGCCAATTGTGAGGGTGAGCAGTATCTGTGACTCCAACTCCCATCATGCTATTGCCTACACCCCCTTCCCAGCATGCCCGTACTTCCTTCCTTTGGACTCTGCTTCCCTGTGGGGTAGTGTGCCTGTGCTGACAGGAAGGCTGACAGTGTTGTCCTTGCGTTTGTTTGGCTACAAGTCCCAGGTGTGTCCCTGTGCTTCACACAGCATTACCCAGGGTGGTGGTTCTTTGTGGGATCTTCATTTGGTATGTGAGGCATTGCATTCTCCCAGGTGGGTTATGTGGAGTTTGTGTTGAGGGTGTGTGTGAGGTGAGCTGCTTGTAACTATGGTCAGTGCTGTGAGTCCTCCTTCCCACCCAGCCAGATATCCCACCATGCAACGTGCTTGCATTGCAGAGAGTGCAAGTTGGCTTTCAGGATGTCAGGCAGTGGTGTTGTGCTGTTTGTTGGTGCACAGTTCCCAGCAGGGCCTTGTGCTCCCCACAGCAGTAGCCAGTGTCAGCCATCTTGTCAGTCCTTATCCACTCCCTGTGATGTGAGCATGGTTCAGAGTGGTGTTGATGGGCCAATTGTGAGGGTGAGCAGTATCTGTGACTCCAACTCCCATCATGCTATTGCCTACACCCCCTTCCCAGCATGCCCGTACTTCCTTCCTTTGGACTCTGCTTCCCTGTGGGGTAGTGTGCCTGTGCTGACAGGAAGGCTGACAGTGTTGTCCTTGCGTTTGTTTGGCTACAAGTCCCAGGTGTGTCCCTGTGCTTCACACAGCATTACCCAGGGTGGTGGTTCTTTGTGGGATCTTCATTTGGTATGTGAGGCATTGCATTCTCCCAGGTGGGTTATGTGGAGTTTGTGTTGAGGGGTGTGTGAGGTGAGCTGCTTGTAACTATGGTCAGTGCTGTGAGTCCTCCTTCCCACCCAGCCAGATATCCCACCATGCAACGTGCTTGCATTGCAGAGAGTGCAAGTTGGCTTTCAGGATGTCAGGCAGTGGTGTTGTGCTGTTTGTTGGTGCACAGTTCCCAGCAGGGCCTTGTGCTCCCCACAGCAGTAGCCAGTGTCAGCCATCTTGTCAGTCCTTATCCACTTCCTGTGATGTGAGCATGGTTCAGAGTGGTGTTGATGGGCCAATTGTGAGGGTGAGCAGTATCTGTGACTCCAACTCCCATCATGCTATTGCCTACACCCCCTTCCCAGCATGCCCGTACTTCCTTCCTTTGGACTCTGCTTCCCTGTGGGGTAGTGTGCCTGTGCTGACAGGAAGGCTGACAGTGTTGTCCTTGCGTTTGTTTGGCTACAAGTCCCAGGTGTGTCCCTGTGCTTCACACAGCATTACCCAGGGTGGTGGTTCTTTGTGGGATCTTCATTTGGTATGTGAGGCATTGCATTCTCCCAGGTGGGTTATGTGGAGTTTGTGTTGAGGGTGTGTGTGAGGTGAGCTGCTTGTAACTATGGTCAGTGCTGTGAGTCCTCCTTCCCACCCAGCCAGATATCCCACCATGCAACGTGCTTGCATTGCAGAGAGTGCAAGTTGGCTTTCAGGATGTCAGGCAGTGGTGTTGTGCTGTTTGTTGGTGCACAGTTCCCAGCAGGGCCTTGTGCTCCCCACAGCAGTAGCCAGTGTCAGCCATCTTGTCAGTCCTTATCCACTTCCTGTGATGTGAGCATGGTTCAGAGTGGTGTTGATGGGCCAATTGTGAGGGTGAGCAGTATCTGTGACTCCAACTCCCATCATGCTATTGCCTACACCCCCTTCCCAGCATGCCCGTACTTCCTTCCTTTGGACTCTGCTTCCCTGTGGGGTAGTGTGCCTGTGCTGACAGGAAGGCTGACAGTGTTGTCCTTGCGTTTGTTTGGCTACAAGTCCCAGGTGTGTCCCTGTGCTTCACACAGCATTACCCAGGGTGGTGGTTCTTTGTGGGATCTTCATTTGGTATGTGAGGCATTGCATTCTCCCAGGTGGGTTATGTGGAGTTTGTGTTGAGGGGGTGTGTGAGGTGAGCTGCTTGTAACTATGGTCAGTGCTGTGAGTCCTCCTTCCCACCCAGCCAGATATCCCACCATGCAACGTGCTTGCATTGCAGAGAGTGCAAGTTGGCTTTCAGGATGTCAGGCAGTGGTGTTGTGCTGTTTGTTGGTGCACAGTTCCCAGCAGGGCCTTGTGCTCCCCACAGCAGTAGCCAGTGTCAGCCATCTTGTCAGTCCTTATCCACTTCCTGTGATGTGAGCATGGTTCAGAGTGGTGTTGATGGGCCAATTGTGAGGGTGAGCAGTATCTGTGACTCCAACTCCCATCATGCTATTGCCTACACCCCCTTCCCAGCATGCCCGTACTTCCTTCCTTTGGACTCTGCTTCCCTGTGGGGTAGTGTGCCTGTGCTGACAGGAAGGCTGACAGTGTTGTCCTTGCGTTTGTTTGGCTACAAGTCCCAGGTGTGTCCCTGTGCTTCACACAGCATTACCCAGGGTGGTGGTTCTTTGTGGGATCTTCATTTGGTATGTGAGGCATTGCATTCTCCCAGGTGGGTTATGTGGAGTTTGTGTTGAGGGTGTGTGTGAGGTGAGCTGCTTGTAACTATGGTCAGTGCTGTGAGTCCTCCTTCCCACCCAGCCAGATATCCCACCATGCAACGTGCTTGCATTGCAGAGAGTGCAAGTTGGCTTTCAGGATGTCAGGCAGTGGTGTTGTGCTGTTTGTTGGTGCACAGTTCCCAGCAGGGCCTTGTGCTCCCCACAGCAGTAGCCAGTGTCAGCCATCTTGTCAGTCCTTATCCACTCCCTGTGATGTGAGCATGGTTCAGAGTGGTGTTGATGGGCCAATTGTGAGGGTGAGCAGTATCTGTGACTCCAACTCCCATCATGCTATTGCCTACACCCCCTTCCCAGCATGCCCGTACTTCCTTCCTTTGGACTCTGCTTCCCTGTGGGGTAGTGTGCCTGTGCTGACAGGAAGGCTGACAGTGTTGTCCTTGCGTTTGTTTGGCTACAAGTCCCAGGTGTGTCCCTGTGCTTCACACAGCATTACCCAGGGTGGTGGTTCTTTGTGGGATCTTCATTTGGTATGTGAGGCATTGCATTCTCCCAGGTGGGTTATGTGGAGTTTGTGTTGAGGGGGTGTGTGAGGTGAGCTGCTTGTAACTATGGTCAGTGCTGTGAGTCCTCCTTCCCACCCAGCCAGATATCCCACCATGCAACGTGCTTGCATTGCAGAGAGTGCAAGTTGGCTTTCAGGATGTCAGGCAGTGGTGTTGTGCTGTTTGTTGGTGCACAGTTCCCAGCAGGGCCTTGTGCTCCCCACAGCAGTAGCCAGTGTCAGCCATCTTGTCAGTCCTTATCCACTTCCTGTGATGTGAGCATGGTTCAGAGTGGTGTTGATGGGCCAATTGTGAGGGTGAGCAGTATCTGTGACTCCAACTCCCATCATGCTATTGCCTACACCCCCTTCCCAGCATGCCCGTACTTCCTTCCTTTGGACTCTGCTTCCCTGTGGGGTAGTGTGCCTGTGCTGACAGGAAGGCTGACAGTGTTGTCCTTGCGTTTGTTTGGCTACAAGTCCCAGGTGTGTCCCTGTGCTTCACACAGCATTACCCAGGGTGGTGGTTCTTTGTGGGATCTTCATTTGGTATGTGAGGCATTGCATTCTCCCAGGTGGGTTATGTGGAGTTTGTGTTGAGGGTGTGTGTGAGGTGAGCTGCTTGTAACTATGGTCAGTGCTGTGAGTCCTCCTTCCCACCCAGCCAGATATCCCACCATGCAACGTGCTTGCATTGCAGAGAGTGCAAGTTGGCTTTCAGGATGTCAGGCAGTGGTGTTGTGCTGTTTGTTGGTGCACAGTTCCCAGCAGGGCCTTGTGCTCCCCACAGCAGTAGCCAGTGTCAGCCATCTTGTCAGTCCTTATCCACTTCCTGTGATGTGAGCATGGTTCAGAGTGGTGTTGATGGGCCAATTGTGAGGGTGAGCAGTATCTGTGACTCCAACTCCCATCATGCTATTGCCTACACCCCCTTCCCAGCATGCCCGTACTTCCTTCCTTTGGACTCTGCTTCCCTGTGGGGTAGTGTGCCTGTGCTGACAGGAAGGCTGACAGTGTTGTCCTTGCGTTTGTTTGGCTACAAGTCCCAGGTGTGTCCCTGTGCTTCACACAGCATTACCCAGGGTGGTGGTTCTTTGTGGGATCTTCATTTGGTATGTGAGGCATTGCATTCTCCCAGGTGGGTTATGTGGAGTTTGTGTTGAGGGGGTGTGTGAGGTGAGCTGCTTGTAACTATGGTCAGTGCTGTGAGTCCTCCTTCCCACCCAGCCAGATATCCCACCATGCAACGTGCTTGCATTGCAGAGAGTGCAAGTTGGCTTTCAGGATGTCAGGCAGTGGTGTTGTGCTGTTTGTTGGTGCACAGTTCCCAGCAGGGCCTTGTGCTCCCCACAGCAGTAGCCAGTGTCAGCCATCTTGTCAGTCCTTATCCACTTCCTGTGATGTGAGCATGGTTCAGAGTGGTGTTGATGGGCCAATTGTGAGGGTGAGCAGTATCTGTGACTCCAACTCCCATCATGCTATTGCCTACACCCCCTTCCCAGCATGCCCGTACTTCCTTCCTTTGGACTCTGCTTCCCTGTGGGGTAGTGTCCCTGTGCTGACAGGAAGGCTGACAGTGTTGTCCTTGCGTTTGTTTGGCTACAAGTCCCAGGTGTGTCCCTGTGCTTCACACAGCATTACCCAGGGTGGTGGTTCTTTGTGGGATCTTCATTTGGTATGTGAGGCATTGCATTCTCCCAGGTGGGTTATGTGGAGTTTGTGTTGAGGGTGTGTGTGAGGTGAGCTGCTTGTAACTATGGTCAGTGCTGTGAGTCCTCCTTCCCACCCAGCCAGATATCCCACCATGCAACGTGCTTGCATTGCAGAGAGTGCAAGTTGGCTTTCAGGATGTCAGGCAGTGGTGTTGTGCTGTTTGTTGGTGCACAGTTCCCAGCAGGGCCTTGTGCTCCAAACAGCAGTAGCCAGTGTCAGCCATCTTGTCAGTCTTTATCCACTCCCTGTGATGTGAGCATGGTTCAGAGTGGTGTTGATGGGCCAATTGTGAGGGTGAGCAGTATCTGTGACTCCAACTCCCATCATGCTATTGCCTACACCCCCCTTCCCAGCATGCCCGTACTTCCTTCCTTTGGACTCTGCTTCCCTGTGGGGTAGTGTGCCTGTGCTGACAGGAAGGCTGACAGTGTTGTCCTTGCGTTTGTTTGGCTACAAGTCCCAGGTGTGTCCCTGTGCTTCACACAGCATTACCCAGGGTGGTGGTTCTTTGTGGGATCTTCATTTGGTATGTGAGGCATTGCATTCTCCCAGGTGGGTTATGTGGAGTTTGTGTTGAGGGGTGTGTGAGGTGAGCTGCTTGTAACTATGGTCAGTGCTGTGAGTCCTCCTTCCCACCCAGCCAGATATCCCACCATGCAACGTGCTTGCATTGTAGAGAGTGCAAGTTGGCTTTCAGGATGTCAGGCAGTGGTGTTGTGCTGTTTGTTGGTGCACAGTTCCCAGCAGGGCCTTGTGCTCCCCACAGCAGTAGCCAGTGTCAGCCATCTTGTCAGTCCTTATCCACTTCCTGTGATGTGAGCATGGTTCAGAGTGGTGTTGTGGGCCAATTGTGAGGGTGAGCAGTATCTGTGACTCCAACTCCCATCATGCTATTGCCTACACCCCCTTCCCAGCATGCCCGTACTTCCTTCCTTTGGACTCTGCTTCCCTGTGGGGTAGTGTGCCTGTGCTGACAGGAAGGCTGACAGTGTTGTCCTTGCGTTTGTTTGGCTACAAGTCCCAGGTGTGTCCCTGTGCTTCACACAGCATTACCCAGGGTGGTGGTTCTTTGTGGGATCTTCATTTGGTATGTGAGGCATTGCATTCTCCCAGGTGGGTTATGTGGAGTTTGTGTTGAGGGTGTGTGTGAGGTGAGCTGCTTGTAACTATGGTCAGTGCTGTGAGTCCTCCTTCCCACCCAGCCAGATATCCCACCATGCAACGTGCTTGCATTGCAGAGAGTGCAAGTTGGCTTTCAGGATGTCAGGCAGTGGTGTTGTGCTGTTTGTTGGTGCACAGTTCCCAGCAGGGCCTTGTGCTCCCCACAGCAGTAGCCAGTGTCAGCCATCTTGTCAGTCCTTATCCACTTCCTGTGATGTGAGCATGGTTCAGAGTGGTGTTGATGGGCCAATTGTGAGGGTGAGCAGTATCTGTGACTCCAACTCCCATCATGCTATTGCCTACACCCCCTTCCCAGCATGCCCGTACTTCCTTCCTTTGGACTCTGCTTCCCTGTGGGGTAGTGTGCCTGTGCTGACAGGAAGGCTGACAGTGTTGTCCTTGCGTTTGTTTGGCTACAAGTCCCAGGTGTGTCCCTGTGCTTCACACAGCATTACCCAGGGTGGTGGTTCTTTGTGGGATCTTCATTTGGTATGTGAGGCATTGCATTCTCCCAGGTGGGTTATGTGGAGTTTGTGTTGAGGGGGTGTGTGAGGTGAGCTGCTTGTAACTATGGTCAGTGCTGTGAGTCCTCCTTCCCACCCAGCCAGATATCCCACCATGCAACGTGCTTGCATTGCAGAGAGTGCAAGTTGGCTTTCAGGATGTCAGGCAGTGGTGTTGTGCTGTTTGTTGGTGCACAGTTCCCAGCAGGGCCTTGTGCTCCCCACAGCAGTAGCCAGTGTCAGCCATCTTGTCAGTCCTTATCCACTTCCTGTGATGTGAGCATGGTTCAGAGTGGTGTTGATGGGCCAATTGTGAGGGTGAGCAGTATCTGTGACTCCAACTCCCATCATGCTATTGCCTACACCCCCTTCCCAGCATGCCCGTACTTCCTTCCTTTGGACTCTGCTTCCCTGTGGGGTAGTGTCCCTGTGCTGACAGGAAGGCTGACAGTGTTGTCCTTGCGTTTGTTTGGCTACAAGTCCCAGGTGTGTCCCTGTGCTTCACACAGCATTACCCAGGGTGGTGGTTCTTTGTGGGATCTTCATTTGGTATGTGAGGCATTGCATTCTCCCAGGTGGGTTATGTGGAGTTTGTGTTGAGGGTGTGTGTGAGGTGAGCTGCTTGTAACTATGGTCAGTGCTGTGAGTCCTCCTTCCCACCCAGCCAGATATCCCACCATGCAACGTGCTTGCATTGCAGAGAGTGCAAGTTGGCTTTCAGGATGTCAGGCAGTGGTGTTTGCTGTTTGTTGGTGCACAGTTCCCAGCAGGGCCTTGTGCTCCCCACAGCAGTAGCCAGTGTCAGCCATCTTGTCAGTCTTTATCCACTCCCTGTGATGTGAGCATGGTTCAGAGTGGTGTTGATGGGCCAATTGTGAGGGTGAGCAGTATCTGTGACTCCAACTCCCATCATGCTATTGCCTACACCCCCTTCCCAGCATGCCCGTACTTCCTTCCTTTGGACTCTGCTTCCCTGTGGGGTAGTGTGCCTGTGCTGACAGGAAGGCTGACAGTGTTGTCCTTGCGTTTGTTTGGCTACAAGTCCCAGGTGTGTCCCTGTGCTTCACACAGCATTACCCAGGGTGGTGGTTCTTTGTGGGATCTTCATTTGGTATGTGAGGCATTGCATTCTCCCAGGTGGGTTATGTGGAGTTTGTGTTGAGGGGGTGTGTGAGGTGAGCTGCTTGTAACTATGGTCAGTGCTGTGAGTCCTCCTTCCCACCCAGCCAGATATCCCACCATGCAACGTGCTTGCATTGCAGAGAGTGCAAGTTGGCTTTCAGGATGTCAGGCAGTGGTGTTGTGCTGTTTGTTGGTGCACAGTTCCCAGCAGGGCCTTGTGCTCCCCACAGCAGTAGCCAGTGTCAGCCATCTTGTCAGTCCTTATCCACTTCCTGTGATGTGAGCATGGTTCAGAGTGGTGTTGATGGGCCAATTGTGAGGGTGAGCAGTATCTGTGACTCCAACTCCCATCATGCTATTGCCTACACCCCCTTCCCAGCATGCCCGTACTTCCTTCCTTTGGACTCTGCTTCCCTGTGGGGTAGTGTGCCTGTGCTGACAGGAAGGCTGACAGTGTTGTCCTTGCGTTTGTTTGGCTACAAGTCCCAGGTGTGTCCCTGTGCTTCACACAGCATTACCCAGGGTGGTGGTTCTTTGTGGGATCTTCATTTGGTATGTGAGGCATTGCATTCTCCCAGGTGGGTTATGTGGAGTTTGTGTTGAGGGGGTGTGTGAGGTGAGCTGCTTGTAACTATGGTCAGTGCTGTGAGTCCTCCTTCCCACCCAGCCAGATATCCCACCATGCAACGTGCTTGCATTGCAGAGAGTGCAAGTTGGCTTTCAGGATGTCAGGCAGTGGTGTTGTGCTGTTTGTTGGTGCACAGTTCCCAGCAGGGCCTTGTGCTCCCCACAGCAGTAGCCAGTGTCAGCCATCTTGTCAGTCCTTATCCACTTCCTGTGATGTGAGCATGGTTCAGAGTGGTGTTGATGGGCCAATTGTGAGGGTGAGCAGTATCTGTGACTCCAACTCCCATCATGCTATTGCCTACACCCCCTTCCCAGCATGCCCGTACTTCCTTCCTTTGGACTCTGCTTCCCTGTGGGGTAGTGTGCCTGTGCTGACAGGAAGGCTGACAGTGTTGTCCTTGCGTTTGTTTGGCTACAAGTCCCAGGTGTGTCCCTGTGCTTCACACAGCATTACCCAGGGTGGTGGTTCTTTGTGGGATCTTCATTTGGTATGTGAGGCATTGCATTCTCCCAGGTGGGTTATGTGGAGTTTGTGTTGAGGGGTGTGTGAGGTGAGCTGCTTGTAACTATGGTCAGTGCTGTGAGTCCTCCTTCCCACCCAGCCAGATATCCCACCATGCAACGTGCTTGCATTGCAGAGAGTGCAAGTTGGCTTTCAGGATGTCAGGCAGTGGTGTTGTGCTGTTTGTTGGTGCACAGTTCCCAGCAGGGCCTTGTGCTCCCCACAGCAGTAGCCAGTGTCAGCCATCTTGTCAGTCCTTATCCACTTCCTGTGATGTGAGCATGGTTCAGAGTGGTGTTGATGGGCCAATTGTGAGGGTGAGCAGTATCTGTGACTCCAACTCCCATCATGCTATTGCCTACACCCCCTTCCCAGCATGCCCGTACTTCCTTCCTTTGGACTCTGCTTCCCTGTGGGGTAGTGTGCCTGTGCTGACAGGAAGGCTGACAGTGTTGTCCTTGCGTTTGTTTGGCTACAAGTCCCAGGTGTGTCCCTGTGCTTCACACAGCATTACCCAGGGTGGTGGTTCTTTGTGGGATCTTCATTTGGTATGTGAGGCATTGCATTCTCCCAGGTGGGTTATGTGGAGTTTGTGTTGAGGGGGTGTGTGAGGTGAGCTGCTTGTAACTATGGTCAGTGCTGTGAGTCCTCCTTCCCACCCAGCCAGATATCCTACCATGCAACGTGCTTGCATTGCAGAGAGTGCAAGTTGGCTTTCAGGATGTCAGGCAGTGGTGTTGTGCTGTTTGTTGGTGCACAGTTCCCAGCAGGGCCTTGTGCTCCCCACAGCAGTAGCCAGTGTCAGCCATCTTGTCAGTCTTTATCCACTCCCTGTGATGTGAGCATGGTTCAGAGTGGTGTTGATGGGCCAATTGTGAGGGTGAGCAGTATCTGTGACTCCAACTCCCATCATGCTATTGCCTACACCCCCTTCCCAGCATGCCCGTACTTCCTTCCTTTGGACTCTGCTTCCCTGTGGGGTAGTGTGCCTGTGCTGACAGGAAGGCTGACAGTGTTGTCCTTGCGTTTGTTTGGCTACAAGTCCCAGGTGTGTCCCTGTGCTTCACACAGCATTACCCAGGGTGGTGGTTCTTTGTGGGATCTTCATTTGGTATGTGAGGCATTGCATTATCCCAGGTGGGTTATGTGGAGTTTGTGTTGAGGGTGTGTGTGAGGTGAGCTGCTTGTAACTATGGTCAGTGCTGTGAGTCCTCCTTCCCACCCAGCCAGATATCCCACCATGCAACGTGCTTGCATGGCAGAGAGTGCAAGTTGGCTTTCAGGATGTCAGGCAGTGGTGTTGTGCTGTTTGTTGGGGCACAGTTCCCAGCAGGGCCTTGTGCTCCCCACAGCAGTAGCCAGTGTCAGACATCTTGTCAGTCCTTATCCACTTCCTGTGACGTGAGCATGGTTCATAGTGGTGTTGATGGGCCAATTGTGATGATGAGCAGTATCTGTGACTCCAACTCCCATCATGCTATTGCCTACACCCCACTTCCCAGCATGCCCGTACTTCCTTCCTTTGGACTCTGCTTCCCTGTGGGGTAGTGTGCCTGTGCTGACAGGAAGGCTGACAGTGATGTCCTTGCGTTTGTTTGGCTACAAGTCCCAGGTGTATCCCTGTGCTTCACACAGCATTACCCAGGGTGGTGGTTCTTTGTGGGATCTTCATTTGGTATGTGAGGCATTGCATTCTCCCAGGTGGGTTATGTGGAGTTTGTGTTGAGGGGGTGTGTGAGGTGAGCTGCTTGTAACTATGGTCAGTGCTGTGAGTCCTCCTTCCCACCCGGCCAGATATCCCACCATGCAACGTGCTTGCATTGCAGAGAGTGCAAGTTGGCTTTCAGGATGTCAGGCAGTGGTGTTGTGCTGTTTGTTGGGGCACAGTTCCCAGCAGGGCCTTGTGCTCCCCACAGCAGTAGCCAGTGTCAGCCATCTTGTCAGTCCTTATCCACTTCCTGTGATGTGAGCATGGTTCAGAGTGGTGTTGATGGGCCAATTGTGAGGGTGAGCAGTATCTGTGACTACAACTCCCATCATGCTATTGGCTACACTGACTTCACCAGCATACACAGAATTCCTTCCTTTAAGTGAGCTTCCCTGTGAGGTGGTGTTCTAGTGGTGGCAAAATATCAGGCAGTGTTTGTTGGTTATATTTGTGCCACTGCCTTGCTCTATTTGTTGTTAGGTTTGTACATGTCATGACACAGTTACATATCACTATGAGATGGCATGTATTGTGTTTATCTAACTGACATACACATCTTGGGATGATTATCTTTTGGTTGCTGTTGATTTGCTAGGGGTGGATGGTTTGACTGTCCCCTTGACAGTGATGTGTGTGTATTGGCACACAATATTGTGTATATTAGTTGTGTACTCACCAGGCTCTGGGATGTCTGTTAGTCCATATATGCTCACTGGTGGTAGGATGGCCCGCACCTTCTCCTCCCAGGGCCTGAGGTATACTGGTTTTGCAGGAGGGCCACTGCCGGTGTGCTGGCTCAGGAGGTAATCCTTCTTCAGTAGGTCTCTGACCCTCCTGCGCACATCATACCACCTGTTCTGGATGTCTTCCTTTGTGCGCAAACATGGTGATTGTGCGTTCACCCTGTCGACGATCCTCGCCCACATCTTGGTTTTCTGCGACATGGGGGTCTGTTGGACCAATGTGCCAAACAACTGTGGCTCTACCCTCAGGATCTCGTCTACCATGACTTCCAATTCACTATCTAGGAACTTTGGATTCTTCTTTAGGGGCATGGTGATGGGTGGTGGTGGTGATTGATGTGTGTGTGTGTGCAAGTGAGGGTGTGTGTGTGTAGGTTTTGCTGTGTGTGTGTGAGGGTGCTATTTGTTGAGGTGCTAATGGTGTGTGGCTTTTGTGTTGGATGAGCTGTGTGTGTGTCTGTGTTTGCTGTGTGATGGTGTTCTGTGCTGGCAGATCAGTGGAATTTGCAAAGGATCATGGTAGGGATTTGTGGGCTTTATGTAGGTGGAGTTGGGGGTGTGTCCTTGTTCCATTTTTTTCACCCCCTGTATTTATTGGCTTTGTCATTGCTTGTTTGGCCCTTTTTTTTTTTTTTTCATTTGTGATTATTGTGCATGTAGGAGTCGTTCTTCTGACCGAGTAGGACGTTGCAGTTGTCTCGTGCGCACCTCTCCGAGTCGTTCCCGCTGTGTTTCAGCTCAGTTTCATATGCGGCGTACGCGTCGGTCGCGGAGTATTGTGTTTGTTCGGCTGGGTTTTGTATGCGTGTCGGTCGTACGGCTTGGGCTCCGTACGAATCGGTCTGAATTTGCACCCATTGCATCGTACTGCGCGGGTCGGAGTTCGCGGGTACGTTTCGTTCGGGTTATTTCCTGATGCGTGTCGGTCGGTTCGATTCGCGTGGTTTCCCGGCTGGATAGCTTGTTTCCGTCCGGGTCGGTCGTTCGCCTTGTGTTCCGTACGAGTCGGTCGTGATTCCCATGCATTTCATCGTACTACCCGGGTCGGACGGCGCCGGTACGTGTCGGTCGGGCTAAATTCCAGTGCCGAGTCGGTCGGTATTTTTTCCGGCCCGAATCGGAATCGGCCCCTAAATTTTTACATTGGGAGTGAGTGGCATGACATTGTATGTCATTATATTGGGAGTGCCTTTACATCGCATACCTTTACATCTCTAGTCCTTAACTTCACAGTTAAGTAGGTACTACTTTTAAACCCTTATAATTTAATTTATATATCTTAATATTAACTTATGATATATATAAACTTAATTTACATTTACATATTTATACTATTTTTTATGTATATACATATAAATACCTGAGATGAATATGTAAAGAAATTCGACACTAACATATTTTTAGTTGTTAAAATTAATTTTATTAAATATTTTACTATTTTAAATTATTTAATTTTTAAATGATAAAATAATACAAGTTAGTTAAATAATGTATATGAATTTTAAAATACCACTACCTATACATTTAAATTGTCTTACTACCCACAACCCATGCCTGATCTCTAAAAATTCCTTACTGCCACTACACTCTGCTCACCCCTGAGCCTTAAACTCATTACTACCCTTATATGCAACCAACTGCTAAAAGCACATTACAACCCCTGTGCACTATACATCTCTAAACTGAAAAAACACCCTACTATCCTTATGCTCTACACATCCCTTAGCCCTAAAAATGCCTTACTAACCCTGTACGCTACCTACTTCTAGACACTAAAAACTCCTTGCTACTCTATACACTATCCATCCCTGACTTGTAAAACTCCTAACTATACCTATACAAATCCAAGCCTGAAGCCTTATAACTCATTATTACCTCTCTACACAACCCATCGCTGAACCCTAAAAACTTCTTACTATCCCTCTACACTAGCCATCCGTGAATCGTAAAAACTCCCTAAAGTACCCATCTGTGAGGCCTAAAAATCTCTTACTACCCCTATACACTGCCCACTCCTTAACTCTACAAAAAACTTACTACTTCTATACATTACCCATAAAAATTAGTTGCTTATAATTAGGCCAGAGTTTCCATAGGAAGAATGTTTATTGTTTTGCTAATCACTATTGCACTGTTTGATGTATCTGCACAAAACTTTCCCAAAAATGTTCATGTGTGTCGGAAAGTGGCCCTTTTTGACATGGTCACCCCCACTCTTCGCCTGGTATTTGATGTGATGCTGACTGGAAGTGCACCGGGTTCCAGCTAACCAGGTCCCCAGTGCCAGCTGTTCCCCATTGAACCTGTGCCAACTATGTCATTTCCTGCAGCTGTCATGCCTCCAAAGCCTGGGAGGATGGCCTGCCTTCAATAATGACTCAAGAACTCCCGTGGAGCAGTGGAATTCCTCCCCCGCATCGTGAGGCACCCCAAGAAGAACCGTGAGGACTCCGGAACTGCTTAAACCTGATGCCGCCAAGTACCACTGCAACCAAGCCCCCCAACCTGTGTCGAAGTATGCCATCAGTGTCAGCGTGCCTCCAGAGACAGAGTTCACTTTGGTTTCACTCCTCGTGAACTCTCCGACGTTGTCTGCAGCCTCTGTTTGCAGGCCCCATCAACCACGAGTGCTTCCGGAAGAAGAAACCAGACACCTCAAAGACCCCCTCACCCAGCTGACCCGGCCCAAGGAGAAAAGGACCACCGGTATCCCCACATCCTCTAGCATCGCAAGACTTGAACCCTCCTGTTTGTTCAGCCTGACTTGCCTCCCAGTCAAAACCTGCAGCCTCTTTTGACAAAGACCGATCCCAATAGACTAACATTGGGCACCCGACACTGTATTGCACCTCTGCAACCGGCCACCCTCATGCCGTTGGAAGCGACTTGCTGGTGCTGCCTTGGACCTTGCCCTATACTCACCTCAAGTCCAGGAGATTGGTTTTGTAAGTCACTGTACTGTCCCTGAATGCCGTACTTGTTTTTCCTCCTATAGGATAACATGGCAGCTTTTTAAAAATGCAGTCAACTTTTTGAACGCAAAAGTATTTCTCTTGAAAAACTTACTTACCTGATTGTATTGATTCTGGTGCTAAAATGTATATAGAAATACGTGTTATTTTTATAAAATTATGTGCACTTCCTTATTGAGTCTAGTGCATCATTTATTGACTATTGTGTGTATTTGCAGATGTCTAACACTCTTCTCTGATAAGCCTAAGGCTGCTCGACCACACTACACCCTAGAAGAGCACCTTGGGATTGCTAGAGCAAGTCACTTTCCACTCATAAGGAAACCCCTGGACTCTTTGCCTGATATACCTCATTTTGGTATATCATAAAGAGCCAGCTTCCTACAATGTGCCTCTCCCTGAATGATGGTGGATGCCTCCTACGCACGTCCCCGCTAGTGCACCTGGCCTGGATAGCCGCGGGAATTGAAGATTCGCAGCCGATCTGGGCTGTCAAAGGATGCCGACATGGCGGAGCTGGCACCCCCGCCGAACATGTGACTGAGCGTTACGGGCCGATTTTGTGGCGGCCCTGGCTTTAGTTTGGCGATGAGAGGGTGGATGAAATGGGGATGTTTACCCGCCCTTGAAATACATATGCTGGCAAGCTGCAGATTCGGTATTCAGGAGGGTGCAGGCGATGTGGTGAGTGGCCCCTTTGGAGACTGCACAGCTGCAAAACCTGAGTCTACGCGGCCACACGAGATGTAAGTGAGCAACGCATCAGGTGTAGAGCTTCATTATTGGATTTTCCTATTGCCTCATTTGGTTCTGTGCTGCCCCCACCTCCTTTCTTTCTGTTTCCTTGGCATAGAGGGTATATTAACGTAGTGTGGTGGACTCATATTGAATATTGAATAAAACCGTACCCTTCACTTGCTTGGTCATGACTGGAGTTGAACTCATCTACGAAAGGGGAGGTCAGCAGAGGCTGGGAACCAGCTGCTAGCTGCTGTCGGTTGCTAATACAATCACAGTGTGCGCACACTCAAGCGCAAGCCTCTCGGTGTCAACGTAGCCCCCTCGAACCAGTCCACCCTCGCTCAGAGGCAACGCCAAAAGGGTATTTCAGAGAAACCACCTACGAAGGCACGAGCACTGCGGCACGCACAGCAGAGAATGGATACTAAAGTGCAGCAACTACTAGAAGCTGGGCACCTGGAGGTCCCTACCACACAGATACAAAGCGAAAGCGGGCGAGAAATGGATAACAGTAGAGATATCAGTTTGGCGCACACCGAGAATGTAGAAGATGCAGAAAACAGCAACCTATTGGAAGACTGTCTAAAATCGACTATAGCAGAGCCTTTCTCAATCCCCACCTGCTGCAAGCAGTACCCTCTCTTTTCTAAATCTCATATAGCCCAAGCAGCTTCAAGTGACAGTGATCAGACACAAGCTCTGTTGCTATTACAGCCTGCTTCAATCCCGCCTCAGCAACATCCTCCGCATAAAGAAAATGGATTGACAACTGATACAATAACAGTACCAGCATCAGCTGCAGAGAAAGTTCCTCTCCAGGATACTGAGCAAGATCTGCAACTCGGCCAAACGGTGAAAAATATGTTCGAGCTCATCCTCTCCATGATAAAAGAGCTCCGCTTAACACAATCTCAGGAAATTGCTTCCCTCCATGCAAGACTGTCGAATATTGAGGAAGCTATGAATAAACCTCCGGAGCTGACAGAAGCCGAGGAACGGGTCTCTGTTTAAGAAGATAAAGTGGGGACCTTTCAGCAGGAGATTATGCAGATAAAGCAAAGTAAAGATGCTCTGGAGTCCAAGCTTCAAGATTTGGAGAAGTATAATAGACGTTCAAATCTTCATTTGGTGGGGGTACCAGAATCAATTGAAGGGCCTCAAGTGCAGAACTGGGTAGAATCCCTACTGAAAGAGGCTATACCAGAGCTAACACGGGACTTAACGATTACAAGGGCACACAGGATACCCTCTCAGCGTCTCACTAATGCAAAATACCCTCGAACAATTTTGGTTAATTTTGCCAATTTTCGAGTATGAGAGAAAATACTGACTAAAGCCATTGAAAAGAGATCCTTCACGACGCAAACAGTTTCTCAATTTAAGATCTTTTCAGATATGACGGCACTAGCTGCAAAAAGAAGAAGAGACTTTGTGCGAATGATTGACTCTTTTAAAACAAAAGGCGGTCACACAACTATTGTGCAGCAATCCAAGCTGAAAGTTCTTGCAAATGGCAAACTGCATATATTTGATGATATAGGGAAACCACAGGGGCTCCTGCAGCAGATGCCTTGTTCACTGTAAAACCAACATATGTTGGCAAAGTTTTGATGGCTGTAGATTATAGTGCAATTTATGGGGGTGTTTTTTTGGGGGGGTTTTGTTTTGGGGGGGTTATGGGGCCTCTCTAGAATACTATGGGGGAAGTGGCCAGCAGCCAAAAGACTGTGGGGCCGATTCCGATCTCGGCAGGTAGGGCACCGAATCGGATTCGCTTAACCGGATCCGATTCGGAGCCCTCTTTCCCGACCGATTCGTATGTGCGTCCGGGCGAGCGAGTACGATGCGAGTACTTGCGAAATCGCCGACCGACTCGTACGCGGGTCCAACCCGCTCCGACCGACTCGCACGGACACTGTTCGCACCGCGCAATGGAGACGTTCCCCGGCCGGGCAAGTACGATGCGCGCCTCGAGCAGTCCGACCGACTCGCGCCGTCCGGCTCGAAAGAGCAGTCGGAGCTGGACTTTGGGCGTCCGTGTCGGACCCCCCTGTATGCGTAGCCGCGCGAGTCGGACACAGGGGGGACCCATGGGTCCCCCCTACCTGTGCATATACGGCGCGAGTTGCATCGCAGCGTACCCGCTGTGGGGGGCGCCCTTGTTCGCCTCGCACCCATTGAGTCAATGGGAGCCCGCGTACGCGTTGTACGACCGGCTCCCATTGACTTCAATGGGAGTCTGACCGAATCGAGTCCGATAGCATGCGTACGCATCGTACTCGTTCGGTCGGGCTGCTAGAGTCCGATTCGGTTGGAAATCTCTCCGGGTCCGGCTCGGTCGGAGTGATTTCCGGCCTGTATCGGAATCGGCCCCCAAGTGTCTTTTCGCTAACCAGGGGCATACAACCATAGGTGCAAAGTCATGGCACCTAAGGTACTTAGTGGGATTTGGGAGAAGGTGTGGGCTATTCTTCCAAAGGGCACATGGGCGAGTGACAAGGCGGGTGAGTTGGGTGGGGGTAGGGCAGGGCACTGGGTGTTCATATGGGGTAAAAAATGGAGAGTTCATCTTTTTGTTTTGATAAAAGTAAATAGGTCTGCAAGAGATAACCAAATGTTTGACATAGCAAAGCGTCAAGAGAGACCTCCTCCTTTAAATATTATTTCATGGGAATAAGTGTTTATGTACTATGCGCCTTAATCTGCACAAGCACTTTAGGTACCTATCGTATCTCTATATTCCCAGAGCCGATCATAGGAATATGTGGAAAAGGGATATTACGGAATTGCGGTGGTGATATTATCAAATCCGGGCTTAGCTATATGTATAAGTATGGTCTTAGTTTTTTACCCTTGTTCAGAATGCAATACGCACTTTAATTTCTGTGCGTATATGTGCAATATTACTTATGCACTCAGCACTTTGTACTTCGCACTTCATCTTGTATAGGCACTTTAATAAGGGGTAAAAAAAGGGACTTAATATGCACTTTAGATAAGCTGGAACCATTATTTTATTAGGTTATTATGATTATTTATGATAAAACTGTTGATGAGGATATGTACTTCATTCTTCTGTGCACTTTAGTGGGTATGGGTTGGGGTGGTGCTTTAGGCAATGGTTAATGGAAAAAGGTAACGAGATAGTACTGCTTTTAAGACCAGTTCATAGTGGGAGCCCTATTATGAATGCACAGTGCACTTTAAAAGATGCATTGGGAGGTACGATGATTAATAGGCACATTTATTATTTAAATGCATAAAGGTTCCATCTGCATTGTCTCCCTAAATGTGAACGGCCTCAATAATAAGATTAAATCCCAAGCCATAGATGAATGGATACGAGGCCATACCTCTGACATTGTGTTAATACAGGAGACGCATTATACGGGAAAAACGGACTCCACACACAGAATGTTTAGACACTGGTCAAGTGGTCAATATTTTTCGTCAGCTAAAGCCGCCCATAGGGGGATCGCAATCTTTATTAATAAATCATTTCATTTTCAAATTACTTCATTTCAGACCTATAAAGAAGGGAGATGGGGTTTGATTAGTGGCTAATTAATCAGTGTAGATTATGGATAGCTTCAATATACGCACCTGTAGAAGATAATCCAGCATAATTATTAGATCTTTGTCACGCACTTATACAGATTTCAGGGTCGTTAATAATAGGTGGTTATTTTAATTTTTTGCAAAACCAGGAAATGGCTTCGTCCTCTGAGACCCGTAAACAAAATAAGCCCGAATAGCTAGGGCTTTGGCAGAATGCATGCAAAAACTAGATCTAATTGACATCTGGCAGGCTAGGTACCCAGTAAAGAGAGAGTACTCGTGTTTCTCGGCCACATATAAAACTGCGGATCGACTGGACTACTTTCTTACTTCCCTAACCTAAGATTAAACAATTACATGCATATTCAGAATGGCTTCTCTGATCATGCCCTGATAAAAATGGAGGTAACAGGGCTCGACAAAGGTAAAATATGTTCAAGATGGGTCTTTAATAAAATTCATCTTGAGGATGAAGGTTGGTGCACTGAGGTCCATAATGAAATAAGATGTTTTTTTCAACTGAATAGAGCTACAGCTAAAGTAGAAAGTGTCTTGGAAGGCTTTAAGGCAACCATTCATGGTTATATAACCTCCAAAGATATCGCAATAAAGGGCTCCCAAAAGATAGAGAGATCACAACTAGAACTAGTGGTCCACCAGGCAAATTAACAATATATCAGAACTAAGAGCACTAAAGACAAATTGGCTCTCGTGCATGCACGTAAAAGGATGCAAGAATACTATTATAACATAGGTTGCTTGGCTAATTCAGCATACCTTCAAAAAGTATATGAAGAAAGTTAATTCTCCAGGAAATTCTTAGCTTGGCAAATTAGAAAGCGACAAGCATCCAACAGGATAACATCTCTGGTGGAAAAAAATACATCCGCATGACAGAAGAAACACAAATTCATGAGTATTTCTTTAACCATTACAAAGCCATCTACTCCACGATACAGGAGGTTAATGTCGTAAAACTTAAGGAGTTTCTGTGTAAGATTACAGTCCCCAAATGACAGGTAAACCATGCAGGGGATCTGCTGGCAGATATCACAATAGAGGAAGTGGTGCAAACCTTAGCTAACAGTAAAGCAAGTGGAGAAGATGGATTTCCAGCTGAATTATATAAAAAGTTCTCTGCAGTATTAAACCCTGAATTGGTATTATTAGCCAATTATATTTTGCGGGGGGTACCACCCTCCTTTAAAACGGTGGTAGTGGTTAAATGTTTTAAAGAAGAATAAAGAAAAGGAGGATGGGAACTCATACAGACCAATAAGTCTTCTAAATACTGACTACAAGATTACAGCTAAACTGAGAGCTAATAGAATAAGTAAGTGTATAGGGTCAGTAATACATCCAGATCAGTGCAGATTTCTGTTAGGGAGGCAGCTATCTTTTAACACTACTTTTTTAATTGAGGCCTATTTTAGCCATAATAAAATTCCGGCCCAGATTATGATGCTAGATGCGGAGAACGTTTTCGATTTGGTTTGCTGGGAAAGTCTTTTTTGCATCTTGGCTGCATTAGGATTCCCTGCTAGATTTATCAGCCTGATCTCAGGTTTTTATAGAGGGGCCTCAGCACAAATAATTATTAATTCCAGCTGTATTGGCACGTGCAGTGTTTACAGAGGAACAAGACAAGGCTGTCCCTTGTCACCAATACTTTTGCGCTTTTTATAGAGCCATCAGCAATTGCCATTCGTTCAAGCAGCAACTTAACCTTTCCAATGCGGGGCATGACAAAAATAAAGTTGTATGCCGTCGACATAGCCTTATTTCCTAAACCGGATCTAGGGATTCAAAAAGCATATTTTACATTTTTTAGAGGTACCAACTGATCTGAGGCTATAAGATAAATAAATCGAAAACAGAGATCCTGGTGTGCAATACTGCACTAGACACTTTAATACCAGAACTTCGCTCAGTAGTTAATACCAGACCTAAGATGTATTTGGGAATATACGTCGCAGAAAACATTCATGATTTATACATTTTAAACTTTGTTCCTCTGCTTAATCAAATTAAAAGCCTATTCCTAAAATGGAATAATTTACAGCTGTCAATAATTGGCTAAGCTGCACGGATTCGTATGTCAATTTTACCATTATGTAATTTTTATTTTCTGCCATCCCAAGTGCAATACAGATGACATTTTTAAGGAAGTGCAGGGTATGTTTACAACTTTTTTATGGGCAAATAAAGTGCCTAGATTAGCTATAGATACATTATATAGACAACTGAACGAAGGCGTACTGGCCCTCCCTGATTTAAGGGAATATTACTTTGCGACTTTTGCACATATTGCGTACAGATCAGATATGATCATTTTTTTTCAAGAATATAATATTACCGATTTCATGCGATTAACCAAAACCCCCAAAAAGTCAGGTATACGGTTCTACAGTGGAATATAAAACGTAGGCAGCACTTTTTCAGCTATTATGATATCCCGATACTCAATGCCACAACCCGTTTATCAGATATATATGCCGGGGAAGTTCGCCTGATGGATAGGAATGGTGTGTCAAGTTGGTTGAGTAATGGGTACGAAAGGATACATGATTTTCTGGATGGAAGCTGCAAAAAATGGAATGAAATAGCACCCAGCATCCAGCATAATACAGCATCATTACAATGGTCCTTTATTAGAATAAGGCATTTCCTACTGGATCTAAACCCCACTCAGATTGTGGCATCGGCAGAGCTTATCGAAGATCTGATAGAATCCAACACCCGCAGGTCTATTAGCTACTGGGTCTCACTCTTGCATAAATATGGGGCGTCTAAGCTCCATGAGAAAGCACTAGCTAAATGGCAGGCTAAAGAAAATCTCCATTAGCGCCCGCTTGGTATAAGATTAACGAGTTTAATTTTCACTATTAAAGGGTGCAAATATGCAGCGCATGCAATTTTCTACCAAATGGCTGCTATATAGAACCCCGCCTTCCTCCACAAGATTAATCAACAGATTCCTGCCAATTGTTTCAGATGTGAGGTTGAGGAAGGGGGCAATTGGAAGCATACGATGTGGACCTGTCAAAAGCTGAGTAAGTTCTGGGATGAGATCAGTCAATTTTGCTGTTACTCATTGCAATTGCAACAACCATTAGACACTCTGACAGCTGTTTTCGGGTACTCGCACAAGCTGAAAGCTGAAATTCTCCTGGTGAGGAGGGGTTTCCTGGAGACAGTTTTAATCCACCTCTTTCACAAATTTGTCAACATCAAAAAAACCTGCTACGCTGCAATCAGGCACTTTGCCACTGGATTCAAGCTAGCCTGGCTGATGAAGGGTGTTACCCAGAAACCGGTCCCAGGATGCTTGTTTCCGGTTCAAGGAAGACCTGGCTTGGCAGTTCGGGCTGGACTGTTCCCATGAGGCACAGGGTCAAGACTGATTTGCATATAGCTGGGTCTGAACTGAGGTGGCGAAGTGAGCTAAAGAATGAGGATGGATTCAACCCAGATCTGTGACTGGGGGTGAGTGTCTGAAAAGTTTCAGCACTCCGTCCATCATCTCCTTGTGTTTGCTTTGTTCGCCCTAATTTGGCAGGGTATGCCCAGACGTGGGTCCCTTGCTCACTTTGCCACTGGATTCAAGCTAGCCTGGCTGATGAAGGGTGTTACCCAGAAACCGGTCCCAGGATGCTTGTTTCCGGTTCAGGGAAGACCTGGCTTTGCAGTTCGGGCTGGACTGTTCCCATGAGGCACAGGGTCAAGACTGATTTGCATATAGCTGGGTCTGAACTGAGGTGGCGAAGAGAGCTAAAGAATGAGGATGGAATCAACCCAGATCTGTGACTGGGGGTGAGTGTCTGAAAAGTTTCAGCACTCCGTCCATCATCTCATTGTGTTTGCTTTGTTCGCCGTAATCAGGCATCGAAGCACAACTAGGCTGCACTCGGCACCCTAGGTGGGAGCCCAATGATGAAGCATGCCACTAACTAGATGGGTTTATGTGATGAATTTTCACATAGTGCATAAGTGGAGATTAGTTGTTCATCAGAATTTGGGACTGATGAATCTGGTAGTGAGGAGGACCATCAGGTGAAAGAGAAAAAGGAGAGATATAAGGCCACTGACATGGAGGTAATTAAGGATCCTTTAGGGGATTCAATGTTTGATCCTTTTCTGGGCAGGCACCCTCTGTCTCCAGAGTGGTCGCCTCTGGAGCATGTGGCAGATTACATGCATTCATGGATAAGAAAACAAATCACTAAAGAAGTAAGGGTCAGGTTGAGATCAAAGTGTCCTAGACCATCCTTGGAGGATACAGTAATTTTGACCCCAGAGTTGGATCCAAAAATACTGGCATTTACAGGGAAAGGGGGAAGTGATCTCCGAAAGGGTTTGGATAAGGGTCTACGTATGTGCCAAGATCAGCTTCTGGATGTTTCTGGGCCGCTGACAAAGATTTTTGATTTGGTAGAGGAGGCACATATAAATAAGGAAAATGTAGATACAGACGAGTTGTGCCAGGGGGTCCAACGGGCAATTTGCCTGCTGGGCAACGCAAATACTGCTTTGTCTGTGGAGAGGAGAAAGAGCATTCTGGTAAGAATTTACCAAAAGCTTGCTGATTTGGCCAACAATGAGTCTGTTTCAGCTGCAAAAGGTCTTCTCTTTGGAGACGACTTTATTAAGTCAATTTCAAAGTGTGTGGGTGTATATTCTTCAAAACAAAAGTCCCAGAGATATATTAAGAGGGTCTTCAATGACTGTGTTTTTGGTTGGGCCAGGAGACCAATGGGTCGATTTCCCGGCCGAGGACAAAGAATTACAAGATCTTCTTTTTTCTGGGGATATGGCCCCTCGCAATGCCAAGGCACATGAAAGGCCTTTAGTTTCTACCCTTAGAGACAGCGAATTAGGAGTCGTGGAGGACAGAGTGATCGTCAGTTCAGAGGAACAGGTAAGATCAGGCCTTACTTCTATCCCAGTAAAGTTGGGAGGCACACTTGCCCAATTTTACCGCAATTGGTTTCAGGTAACAAGGGATCCTTGGGTTTTGGAGACGGTGCAGGGTTATCGCATCTAATTTATAGAGGAACTGGTTCAGAGGTCGGTGCCTGGTGTGGTACAATTTGGTGTGGAACAAGCAAATTTTGTAGACAAAAAAGTATTACAGCTGAGAGAGAAAGGAGTGATTGTGGAAGCATGCCAGGAACACGTGGGTTTTGTAAGCAATAGTTTCATAGTAGAGAAAAAGGACAAAGGGGTGAGACCAGTAATACATTTGAGAAGTCTCAAAGATTGGGTGGTGGACCACCACTTCAAGATGGAAGGGATGCACATGTTGAGGGATATCCTGAAAACAGGAGACTGGTTGACTCGATTAGATTTAAAGGATGCATCTCTGACGGTTCCAGCTTGGGGACCACATCAGAAGTATCTCATGTTCAGGTGGGGCAGCAAGACTTGGAAATTTGTGTTCCTTCCATTTGGTCTTTCATCAGCCCCTTGGTGTTTTATGAAGATGTTGCGACCAGTAGTGTCATTTCTGAGAGAAAGAGGGGTAAGATTAATAATCTACCTAGACACATTTTGATCATGGATGAGAGCAAATTACGTGTATTAGAGTATACAGGGATGACGAGCAGTTTGCTAGAATCTTTAGATTTTGTGGTCAACAGACAGAAATCTTGTTTAGAACCAATGCAGGAGACTCAGTTTTTGGGTTTTCTAGTGAACACTGTTATGTTTCATATAGGTACCCTAATATAGGCCCGGGTAACATCATACCCTTTCACCTACATCACCGCCCCTACATTACAAACTAACAAGCCTTTTAAGGATTGAACGCCTTTTATGGACTGAACCTTTCACCTAGTTCTAGGCCTGGGTGCAGAACAAGGGTTTTTCCCGAACAATAGTGTTCTATGACTTCATCTTTAGACTGACACTGCATGAATAAAATATTCATGAGGCTACTTGGAAACCAGGCAGGGGCTATACACCTAGTATGCACTGTAACTACCTACAGGCAGGTCAGGCACCGTTTTCCATGCACGGCGTCCTGACACCGGATCCTCGCTAATTAGCCGCATTTAGCGCGGGCGCTTTGACGCTTCACGATATATAAAGCGCGTAGTGGTGTTCCTCAGTTACCAGCGAGGAAGCGAGGTGATCGGATATAGGTGCAGAGGCGGGAGATTTCTCCTCTCACAGTAAGAGTACGTTTGGGAAGTATGAGTGAATTATTTCTTTCCTGGTAAAATGCTCCAGGCGCATGACTAATGTTTACATCATTTTGAGCATAACATTGATATGCCTTTGACTCCACCCGGATTTCTTCCTTTCTTTCTCCCTATTTTTATTTTAGCGTTTGACCAAAGGGGTCTCCCCTCCTCACTCTCCTATGGGGCTAGTAGGTCCCAACAGTTAGGGTAAGCATTGGGGACACTGTTCCCAAATTGTTAACTTTTTCCTTCTAAGTGCACAGATGAATGACACGATTAGATGCACTTATAGCCACGCACTTATATTCTGCATGAGTATGTGGCAGACTAGATGACCTTTATCAGATGTGTTATTGTATCATTTCTTTTGTTTTCTTGTTACAGGCGTTACTTTTAGCCGCACATACGGTGGTGTGTGAAATCATTCACCTCACCTAGTGGAACCCTCACCAGTATAGCACGGTAAGGGCGGAGCCCGTTTATATAGTATAGGTCCTGATGAACGCCACGGACCCTTCGGGGCCAGTAGGCAGAAACATGTTGACCATTTATAGTACGGTGGGGGGACAATAGAATCCCCAGTACACCGACCATTTCATTTTTTTAAATACCATATAGATGCCAGTTACATTAAAATGAGTATGACATCTGTAATGGCCTTTTAAACTTCACAATTTTTTGTAAGGGCCCCACTTAGTTTTAGAAGTGCATCCCTGTCTTCAGGTGTATGCCCGCCCTCTATCAAACCAAGTTTTTAGAGGGCGAGGACTGGTCAATGATGAAGCATGACACCAGGTGGTGTGTGAGACCAGTCTGTCACTTTTTGTGAGATGCCTGCACTCACAAGGTAGCATTTAGGTCATCATACTAGGAGCGGCTCTTTTGTGTTAAACATTATAGTTTGGAGGCTGCCTACTCCTAGCACCCCGTGCCTCTAGTTCCCTTCCCCAGGTCTTTCCTGAGGTTTTGTGGTTAAATACTTTTGTACAGCGGACAGCTGTGGGAACATTTATAGGGGTGGATTATTGACCCAATTGTGGGCCCAACTCGGTGTCTGGAACCAAACGAAACCAGATTCCGTTTTCTGTTGAAAAATGGATACCGAATTAGCGTTTAATGAGGAGAATTACGCAGAAATCCTAAGAACACCGTCTCTTTTAGCGGAAACGGTGGTGTCACACGCAGTCCAGAATTCAGATGAGTGGGAATCACTCACCGCAAAAAAGAAAGAGCAGATTAGAACGGCTCTGCATGGTGCTTTCATGACAGAGTACCTGCGAAAGAACAGTGCCCCTAGAGGTCTAGTGGTTACTAATGAGCCAAGACTTTTTCTTAATAATAAGGAGTTCCGGACCAATTGGTCTAGAATTGCGTGGAAATGCACTAAAGATTGGCTAGTCCTTATTATTAATACCGCCAGGGAATTGGCGGACGCGCTTCTGGTAGAAATCCAGCAAAGTGAGAGCAAGTTAAAAACTATGGTGCAGATAACAGTATTTAAGAAAAAGCTAGATGAGATAAATAAAGACCATACTGATTACAAGGAATACCTCACCCAGTCAAAGCTGACAAAACTCAAGAAAGATGTCCAGAAATTTAACCGGGAGAACGTATATCCTTATACCACGGATGAATACTATACTAAGGCTCCCCAACAACAGCAGAATAGGAAGCCACAACGATTCAGACCCACTCCACAGAACTGGACTTTCAGTTCAGGAGAAGAAAGGAGCACGAGCGGAAGCAGTAGCGAGGAGAGTACTGATGGCCATCAAGTTAGACGACAGCAGAACTACCACAATCCGATGATGCAGCCACCTATGCCACAGTTTGGGTTCTGGCAACAACCATATTTTCCAACAGGTTTTGGTTTCCCACAAGGCCCGCAGTCTTTTTTATACAGAGGCCGTGGAAGGGGAAGAGGAAAGAAAAACAGAATACAAGAATACAATGGGACGACCAATCATCAGTCGCCATGGGAACAAGGAGCAGAGGGAGAGGGAACGGCCCATCAACGAGCCTAGAGTAACGAATATTGTTAACTTAAGTGACCACAACCTGTCTAAAGACGAGGAAACAGTTCTCTCCAAAGGCCTGGGGTTCGTTCCTACACCAGTGAATGATCTTTTTACCCTCAACACTGAACTAGCACAATTTTTTAGAAAGATCAAACTTCGCAACTATTTTGGGGACAAAGGAGGAGAGCAGCCAGAGGCAAGAAACACAGGCCTTAAGAAGAAATCCACATTTGTACCCCCAATCAGACCATCCCATGCCATATATTGGCCTTTGAACAACGAGTTCTGAAGGAAGTGGAACAGATCAATTTTGTACAGGAAAAAGGTTTCCAAAACCTGACAAGAGCAGAACGGAAAGCACTAGAAGACCTGAAGACCAATCCGGACCTCACGATCAAACCAGCTGATAAAGGGGTGCAATCGTGTTGATGAACAAAACTATGTACAGGAACGAGTGCAATCGGTTACTCTCAGATAGTACCAGTTATGAAATCCACACGGAAAATCCAACATTGCGTCTGATTAGTAAAATCAAAAACATGGTGGATGAAGCACTTTGCCATGATTGGATAACAAAACAGGAAGCTGACTTCCTTATCAATGAGACCCCAAGAACACCAAGATTTTATACACTCCCTAAAATTCACAAAGGGAGGATGCCACCCCCGGGCAGACCAATAGTCTCGGGCATTGGATCAGTTTTGGAGCCCCTTTCGCAATTTTGCGATTGGTTTCTAAAACCTGTAGTGCAAAAATCTCCTTCTTATCTTAAAGATACCAAAGATGTATTATGTCTACTGCGAGATCTGCAGACAAATGGCTCAGAAGACATCTTTATTACAATGGACATCGAGGCTCTATACACAAGCATCCCACAAAGACGGACCCTGGCAGTAGTTGAGGAAATCTTGTTGAATTTAGATTGGGATTTCCTCACTCCCCGACATTTCATCATGGAATGTGCAGAGTTGGCCCTTACGGAAAAATTTTTTGAATTTGAAGAAAAAATTTATCATCAAATCACAGGGACTTCGATGGGCAGCACATTCGCCCCTAGCCTGGCATGTCTGTACGTGCACCAATTTGAGGAGGACCACATTTTCAACATCAACAACCCCTATGCTGAACAAATGAAAACGTGGAAGCGCTATATTGATGACGTGTTCATCATATGGAGAGGGGATGAGGACTCAGCAAAAAGTTTTGTAGACTGGGTGAACACAAGAGATAACCACCTGAGATTCACCTACTCCATCAGCAAAAATCATGCCGTCTTTCTTGATCTAGATATTAGCATGACGGAAGAAGGCATTAGTACAAAAGTACACAACAAACCAACGGATAAGAACAGCCTCCTGTTATATGAGAGTCACCATCCTAAAGCGTTGCGTGATAACCTGCCATTTGGCCAGTTTTTACGGGTACGCAGGAACTGCTCAGAGACAGAGAACTTTACAATACAAGCGGAGGAACTTGAAAAAAGTTACTGAATCGACATTACCCTGGGAAATTGATTAAAAAAGCCAAAAAGAGAGCCAGGAATAACAATCGTGAGGCCTTGTTAGAGGACAGTAAAAAGAGAAATCAGACCGCATTGTGTGTGTTACTACATACACTCCAATCTCAAACAGTGTACAAAGGATTATCAGGAAGAACTGGCATATTTTGGATGGAGCTGAGAAACAATGGGCACCCCGCTTTTTGCTTTCAAAGGAGCAAAAACATCAGAGATGTCCTAGTACATGCTAAAGACCCTCCAACACCAGTGAACAATCAGATTACCCTATGGAACACTCAGAAGCCCACTGGCCATTTCGCCTGTGGTAGCTGTGTGGCGTGCCCATTGACTACAAATACTAAAGAAGTAGACATAGGCACAGGAAACCCGTGGAAACTTAACAGTTTTAGTAACTGTAACACCGAAAATGTGGTCTATCTCCTGTCATGTCCGTGTGGTCTCATGTACGTGGGAATGACCACCAGGAAGATAAAGGTTCGCATTAGTGAACATCGTAGTACGATACGATGCAAAAAAACAAATACCAAACTCACCAGACACTTTTTGGAATCCAATCATAAGGAAAGCGACCTGAGATGGGTAGTCCTGGAAGTCATGAAAAAACACAAAACTGAACTCACCAAACCACTACACATTAGAGAACAAAGGTGGGTCCATAGACTTCGTACATGGGAAAAGGGACTCAATGATGAGATCCCTTGGCTCCATTTGGCACAGTGACCTTTTGCGATCTATTTAGTCTCTCTTTTTCTGTAACTTAAGACACATAAATTTAGTTTTCTCTACCAACCCCTACCAAGAAATCATAATGACCACATGTATCATTATTTTGTTATCCAAGAAGTACTATCTTGGATACTTGTAATGTCATTATAAAAGTCCCTAGCCAAAATGACCAATATAGACAAGTATACCCTTCTTGGGCGAATGCAATTACTGCCCTTGGGTGAATGCCATGGCCACCGGGATCTGCAGTCTCTTTTTTACACACTTTTTTATTTACTGCATACTCGTTTGTCTGTTTTTCTATCATGGTTTTACTAGTATGATTTTGCGTCTATATATTGTGTTTTCCGCTTTCTTTATTAGATAAACGTGCTGCATTAGAAATTAACAGCCAGCAGCATTTGGATGTTTTTTGACGTTTGTGGGGGAATGTATTTATCTCTTGCTTTCTCAAACCATTTTAGAATCACCATCTCGTGAGAAAACGCGCGCCATTAGGACAAGTTGTTGCATATGAGTATTGTTTATTTATTTTTTATAATCTTCTGTTAACCCACAGTAGCGCTTTTTCTATTTGAGCCGAAATGCTTTCTAATACTTGCATTTACGTGCTGCATCAGCAGCCCGCTCTAGTGAAACATAGGACGCATGCGTGGCACAGAGACAGACCTCATGTAAGTTAGTGCGCTTGCGCCTAGACACAGACACTGCAAGCTACTCTGACGGCCCTTCGTCATGCCGTATTTCTCAGGCAATCTAAACATTGGGACATCGGATGTCCTTTTTGGGCCGCACTACCCTGTAACTACCTACAGGCAGGTCAGGCACCGTTTTCCATGCACGGCGTCCTGACACCGGATCCTCGCTAATTAGCCGCATTTAGCGCGGGCGCTTTGACGCTTCACGATATATAAAGCGCGTAGTGGTGTTCCTCAGTTACCAGCGAGGAAGCGAGGTGATCGGATATAGGTGCAGAGGCGGGAGATTTCTCCTCTCACAGTAAGAGTACGTTTGGGAAGTATGAGTGAATTATTTCTTTCCTGGTAAAATGCTCCAGGCGCATGACTAATGTTTACATCATTTTGAGCATAACATTGATATGCCTTTGACTCCACCCGGATTTCTTCCTTTCTTTCTCCCTATTTTTATTTTAGCGTTTGACCAAAGGGGTCTCCCCTCCTCACTCTCCTATGGGGCTAGTAGGTCCCAACAGTTAGGGTAAGCATTGGGGACACTGTTCCCAAATTGTTAACTTTTTCCTTCTAAGTGCACAGATGAATGACACGATTAGATGCACTTATAGCCACGCACTTATATTCTGCATGAGTATGTGGCAGACTAGATGACCTTTATCAGATGTGTTATTGTATCATTTCTTTTGTTTTCTTGTTACAGGCGTTACTTTTAGCCGCACATACGGTGGTGTGTGAAATCATTCACCTCACCTAGTGGAACCCTCACCAGTATAGCACGGTAAGGGCGGAGCCCGTTTATATAGTATAGGTCCTGATGAACGCCACGGACCCTTCGGGGCCAGTAGGCAGAAACATGTTGACCATTTATAGTACGGTGGGGGACAATAGAATCCCCAGTACACCGACCATTTCATTTTTTTAAATACCATATAGATGCCAGTTACATTAAAATGAGTATGACATCTGTAATGGCCTTTTAAACTTCACAATTTTTTGTAAGGGCCCCCACTTAGTTTTAGAAGTGCATCCCTGTCTTCAGGTGTATGCCCGCCCTCTATCAAACCAAGTTTTTAGAGGGCGAGGACTGGTCAATGATGAAGCATGACACCAGGTGGTGTGTGAGACCAGTCTGTCACTTTTTGTGAGATGCCTGCACTCACAAGGTAGCATTTAGGTCATCATACTAGGAGCGGCTCTTTTGTGTTAAACATTATAGTTTGGAGGCTGCCTACTCCTAGCACCCCGTGCCTCTAGTTCCCTTCCCCAGGTCTTTCCTGAGGTTTTGTGGTTAAATACTTTTGTACAGCGGACAGCTGTGGGAACATTTATAGGGGTGGATTATTGACCCAATTGTGGGCCCAACTCGGTGTCTGGAACCAAACGAAACCAGATTCCGTTTTTCTGTTGAAAAATGGATACCGAATTAGCGTTTAATGAGGAGAATTACGCAGAAATCCTAAGAACACCGTCTCTTTTAGCGGAAACGGTGGTGTCACACGCAGTCCAGAATTCAGATGAGTGGGAATCACTCACCGCAAAAAAGAAAGAGCAGATTAGAACGGCTCTGCATGGTGCTTTCATGACAGAGTACCTGCGAAAGAACAGTGCCCCTAGAGGTCTAGTGGTTACTAATGAGCCAAGACTTTTTCTTAATAATAAGGAGTTCCGGACCAATTGGTCTAGAATTGCGTGGAAATGCACTAAAGATTGGCTAGTCCTTATTATTAATACCGCCAGGGAATTGGCGGACGCGCTTCTGGTAGAAATCCAGCAAAGTGAGAGCAAGTTAAAAACTATGGTGCAGATAACAGTATTTAAGAAAAAGCTAGATGAGATAAATAAAGACCATACTGATTACAAGGAATACCTCACCCAGTCAAAGCTGACAAAACTCAAGAAAGATGTCCAGAAATTTAACCGGGAGAACGTATATCCTTATACCACGGATGAATACTATACTAAGGCTCCCCAACAACAGCAGAATAGGAAGCCACAACGATTCAGACCCACTCCACAGAACTGGACTTTCAGTTCAGGAGAAGAAAGGAGCACGAGCGGAAGCAGTAGCGAGGAGAGTACTGATGGCCATCAAGTTAGACGACAGCAGAACTACCACAATCCGATGATGCAGCCACCTATGCCACAGTTTGGGTTCTGGCAACAACCATATTTTCCAACAGGTTTTGGTTTCCCACAAGGCCCGCAGTCTTTTTTATACAGAGGCCGTGGAAGGGGAAGAGGAAAGAAAAACAGAATACAAGAATACAATGGGACGACCAATCATCAGTCGCCATGGGAACAAGGAGCAGAGGGAGAGGGAACGGCCCATCAACGAGCCTAGAGTAACGAATATTGTTAACTTAAGTGACCACAACCTGTCTAAAGACGAGGAAACAGTTCTCTCCAAAGGCCTGGGGTTCGTTCCTACACCAGTGAATGATCTTTTTACCCTCAACACTGAACTAGCACAATTTTTTAGAAAGATCAAACTTCGCAACTATTTTGGGGACAAAGGAGGAGAGCAGCCAGAGGCAAGAAACACAGGCCTTAAGAAGAAATCCACATTTGTACCCCCAATCAGACCATCCCATGCCATATATTGGCCTTTGAACAACGAGTTCTGAAGGAAGTGGAACAGATCAATTTTGTACAGGAAAAAGGTTTCCAAAACCTGACAAGAGCAGAACGGAAAGCACTAGAAGACCTGAAGACCAATCCGGACCTCACGATCAAACCAGCTGATAAAGGGGTGCAATCGTGTTGATGAACAAAACTATGTACAGGAACGAGTGCAATCGGTTACTCTCAGATAGTACCAGTTATGAAATCCACACGGAAAATCCAACATTGCGTCTGATTAGTAAAATCAAAAACATGGTGGATGAAGCACTTTGCCATGATTGGATAACAAAACAGGAAGCTGACTTCCTTATCAATGAGACCCCAAGAACACCAAGATTTTATACACTCCCTAAAATTCACAAAGGGAGGATGCCACCCCCGGGCAGACCAATAGTCTCGGGCATTGGATCAGTTTTGGAGCCCCTTTCGCAATTTTGCGATTGGTTTCTAAAACCTGTAGTGCAAAAATCTCCTTCTTATCTTAAAGATACCAAAGATGTATTATGTCTACTGCGAGATCTGCAGACAAATGGCTCAGAAGACATCTTTATTACAATGGACATCGAGGCTCTATACACAAGCATCCCACAAAGACGGACCCTGGCAGTAGTTGAGGAAATCTTGTTGAATTTAGATTGGGATTTCCTCACTCCCGACATTTCATCATGGAATGTGCAGAGTTGGCCCTTACGGAAAAATTTTTGAATTTGAAGAAAAAATTTATCATCAAATCACAGGGACTTCGATGGGCAGCACATTCGCCCCTAGCCTGGCATGTCTGTACGTGCACCAATTTGAGGAGGACCACATTTTCAACATCAACAACCCCTATGCTGAACAAATGAAAACGTGGAAGCGCTATATTGATGACGTGTTCATCATATGGAGAGGGGATGAGGACTCAGCAAAAAGTTTTGTAGACTGGGTGAACACAAGAGATAACCACCTGAGATTCACCTACTCCATCAGCAAAAATCATGCCGTCTTTCTTGATCTAGATATTAGCATGACGGAAGAAGGCATTAGTACAAAAGTACACAACAAACCAACGGATAAGAACAGCCTCCTGTTATATGAGAGTCACCATCCTAAAGCGTTGCGTGATAACCTGCCATTTGGCCAGTTTTTACGGGTACGCAGGAACTGCTCAGAGACAGAGAACTTTACAATACAAGCGGAGGAACTTGAAAAAAGTTACTGAATCGACATTACCCTGGGAAATTGATTAAAAAAGCCAAAAAGAGAGCCAGGAATAACAATCGTGAGGCCTTGTTAGAGGACAGTAAAAGAGAAATCAGACCGCATTGTGTGTGTTACTACATACACTCCAATCTCAAACAGTGTACAAAGGATTATCAGGAAGAACTGGCATATTTTGGATGGAGCTGAGAAACAATGGGCACCCCGCTTTTTGCTTTCAAAAGGAGCAAAAACATCAGAGATGTCCTAGTACATGCTAAAGACCCTCCAACACCAGTGAACAATCAGATTACCCTATGGAACACTCAGAAGCCCACTGGCCATTTCGCCTGTGGTAGCTGTGTGGCGTGCCCATTGACTACAAATACTAAAGAAGTAGACATAGGCACAGGAAACCCGTGGAAACTTAACAGTTTTAGTAACTGTAACACCGAAAATGTGGTCTATCTCCTGTCATGTCCGTGTGGTCTCATGTACGTGGGAATGACCACCAGGAAGATAAAGGTTCGCATTAGTGAACATCGTAGTACGATACGATGCAAAAAAACAAATACCAAACTCACCAGACACTTTTTGGAATCCAATCATAAGGAAAGCGACCTGAGATGGGTAGTCCTGGAAGTCATGAAAAAACACAAAACTGAACTCACCAAACCACTACACATTAGAGAACAAAGGTGGGTCCATAGACTTCGTACATGGGAAAAGGGACTCAATGATGAGATCCCTTGGCTCCATTTGGCACAGTGACCTTTTGCGATCTATTTAGTCTCTCTTTTTCTGTAACTTAAGACACATAAATTTAGTTTTCTCTACCAACCCCTACCAAGAAATCATAATGACCACATGTATCATTATTTTGTTATCCAAGAAGTACTATCTTGGATACTTGTAATGTCATTATAAAAGTCCCTAGCCAAAATGACCAATATAGACAAGTATACCCTTCTTGGGCGAATGCAATTACTGCCCTTGGGTGAATGCCATGGCCACCGGGATCTGCAGTCTCTTTTTACACACTTTTTATTTACTGCATACTCGTTTGTCTGTTTTTCTATCATGGTTTTACTAGTATGATTTTGCGTCTATATATTGTGTTTTCCGCTTTCTTTATTAGATAAACGTGCTGCATTAGAAATTAACAGCCAGCAGCATTTGGATGTTTTTTGACGTTTGTGGGGGAATGTATTTATCTCTTGCTTTCTCAAACCATTTTAGAATCACCATCTCGTGAGAAAACGCGCGCCATTAGGACAAGTTGTTGCATATGAGTATTGTTTATTTATTTTTTATAATCTTCTGTTAACCCACAGTAGCGCTTTTTCTATTTGAGCCGAAATGCTTTCTAATACTTGCATTTACGTGCTGCATCAGCAGCCCGCTCTAGTGAAACATAGGACGCATGCGTGGCACAGAGACAGACCTCATGTAAGTTAGTGCGCTTGCGCCTAGACACAGACACTGCAAGCTACTCTGACGGCCCTTCGTCATGCCGTATTTCTCAGGCAATCTAAACATTGGGACATCGGATGTCCTTTTTTGGGCCGCACTACCCTGTAACTACCTACAGGCAGGTCAGGCACCGTTTTCCATGCACGGCGTCCTGACACCGGATCCTCGCTAATTAGCCGCATTTAGCGCGGGCGCTTTGACGCTTCACGATATATAAAGCGCGTAGTGGTGTTCCTCAGTTACCAGCGAGGAAGCGAGGTGATCGGATATAGGTGCAGAGGCGGGAGATTTCTCCTCTCACAGTAAGAGTACGTTTGGGAAGTATGAGTGAATTATTTCTTTCCTGGTAAAATGCTCCAGGCGCATGACTAATGTTTACATCATTTTGAGCATAACATTGATATGCCTTTGACTCCACCCGGATTTCTTCCTTTCTTTCTCCCTATTTTTATTTTAGCGTTTGACCAAAGGGGTCTCCCCTCCTCACTCTCCTATGGGGCTAGTAGGTCCCAACAGTTAGGGTAAGCATTGGGGACACTGTTCCCAAATTGTTAACTTTTTCCTTCTAAGTGCACAGATGAATGACACGATTAGATGCACTTATAGCCACGCACTTATATTCTGCATGAGTATGTGGCAGACTAGATGACCTTTATCAGATGTGTTATTGTATCATTTCTTTTGTTTTCTTGTTACAGGCGTTACTTTTAGCCGCACATACGGTGGTGTGTGAAATCATTCACCTCACCTAGTGGAACCCTCACCAGTATAGCACGGTAAGGGCGGAGCCCGTTTTATATAGTATAGGTCCTGATGAACGCCACGGACCCTTCGGGGCCAGTAGGCAGAAACATGTTGACCATTTATAGTACGGTGGGGGACAATAGAATCCCCAGTACACCGACCATTTCATTTTTTTAAATACCATATAGATGCCAGTTACATTAAAATGAGTATGACATCTGTAATGGCCTTTTAAACTTCACAATTTTTTGTAAGGGCCCCCACTTAGTTTTAGAAGTGCATCCCTGTCTTCAGGTGTATGCCCGCCCTCTATCAAACCAAGTTTTTAGAGGGCGAGGACTGGTCAATGATGAAGCATGACACCAGGTGGTGTGTGAGACCAGTCTGTCACTTTTTGTGAGATGCCTGCACTCACAAGGTAGCATTTAGGTCATCATACTAGGAGCGGCTCTTTTCTGTTAAACATTATAGTTTGGAGGCTGCCTACTCCTAGCACCCCGTGCCTCTAGTTCCCTTCCCCAGGTCTTTCCTGAGGTTTTGTGGTTAAATACTTTTGTACAGCGGACAGCTGTGGGAACATTTATAGGGGTGGATTATTGACCCAATTGTGGGCCCAACTCGGTGTCTGGAACCAAACGAAACCAGATTCCGTTTTTCTGTTGAAAAATGGATACCGAATTAGCGTTTAATGAGGAGAATTACGCAGAAATCCTAAGAACACCGTCTCTTTTAGCGGAAACGGTGGTGTCACACGCAGTCCAGAATTCAGATGAGTGGGAATCACTCACCGCAAAAAAAGAAAGAGCAGATTAGAACGGCTCTGCATGGTGCTTTCATGACAGAGTACCTGCGAAAGAACAGTGCCCCTAGAGGTCTAGTGGTTACTAATGAGCCAAGACTTTTTCTTAATAATAAGGAGTTCCGGACCAATTGGTCTAGAATTGCGTGGAAATGCACTAAAGATTGGCTAGTCCTTATTATTAATACCGCCAGGGAATTGGCGGACGCGCTTCTGGTAGAAATCCAGCAAAGTGAGAGCAAGTTAAAAACTATGGTGCAGATAACAGTATTTAAGAAAAAGCTAGATGAGATAAATAAAGACCATACTGATTACAAGGAATACCTCACCCAGTCAAAGCTGACAAAACTCAAGAAAGATGTCCAGAAATTTAACCGGGAGAACGTATATCCTTATACCACGGATGAATACTATACTAAGGCTCCCCAACAACAGCAGAATAGGAAGCCACAACGATTCAGACCCACTCCACAGAACTGGACTTTCAGTTCAGGAGAAGAAAGGAGCACGAGCGGAAGCAGTAGCGAGGAGAGTACTGATGGCCATCAAGTTAGACGACAGCAGAACTACCACAATCCGATGATGCAGCCACCTATGCCACAGTTTGGGTTCTGGCAACAACCATATTTTCCAACAGGTTTTGGTTTCCCACAAGGCCCGCAGTCTTTTTTATACAGAGGCCGTGGAAGGGAAGAGGAAAGAAAAAACAGAATACAAGAATACAATGGGACGACCAATCATCAGTCGCCATGGGAACAAGGAGCAGAGGGAGAGGAACGGCCCATCAACGAGCCTAGAGTAACGAATATTGTTAACTTAAGTGACCACAACCTGTCTAAAGACGAGGAAACAGTTCTCTCCAAAGGCCTGGGGTTCGTTCCTACACCAGTGAATGATCTTTTTACCCTCAACACTGAACTAGCACAATTTTTTAGAAAGATCAAACTTCGCAACTATTTTGGGGACAAAGGAGGAGAGCAGCCAGAGGCAAGAAACACAGGCCTTAAGAAGAAATCCACATTTGTACCCCCAATCAGACCATCCCATGCCATATATTGGCCTTTGAACAACGAGTTCTGAAGGAAGTGGAACAGATCAATTTTGTACAGGAAAAAGGTTTCCAAAACCTGACAAGAGCAGAACGGAAAGCACTAGAAGACCTGAAGACCAATCCGGACCTCACGATCAAACCAGCTTATAAAGGGGTGCAATCGTGTTGATGAACAAAACTATGTACAGGAACGAGTGCAATCGGTTACTCTCAGATAGTACCAGTTATGAAATCCACACGGAAAATCCAACATTGCGTCTGATTAGTAAAATCAAAAACATGGTGGATGAAGCACTTTGCCATGATTGGATAACAAAACAGGAAGCTGACTTCCTTATCAATGAGACCCCAAGAACACCAAGATTTTATACACTCCCTAAAATTCACAAAGGGAGGATGCCACCCCGGGCAGACCAATAGTCTCGGGCATTGGATCAGTTTTGGAGCCCCTTTCGCAATTTTGCGATTGGTTTCTAAAACCTGTAGTGCAAAAATCTCCTTCTTATCTTAAAGATACCAAAGATGTATTATGTCTACTGCGAGATCTGCAGACAAATGGCTCAGAAGACATCTTTATTACAATGGACATCGAGGCTCTATACACAAGCATCCCACAAAGACGGACCCTGGCAGTAGTTGAGGAAATCTTGTTGAATTTAGATTGGGATTTCCTCACTCCCGACATTTCATCATGGAATGTGCAGAGTTGGCCCTTACGGAAAAATTTTTTGAATTTGAAGAAAAAATTTATCATCAAATCACAGGGACTTCGATGGGCAGCACATTCGCCCCTAGCCTGGCATGTCTGTACGTGCACCAATTTGAGGAGGACCACATTTTCAACATCAACAACCCCTATGCTGAACAAATGAAAACGTGGAAGCGCTATATTGATGACGTGTTCATCATATGGAGAGGGATGAGGACTCAGCAAAAAGTTTTGTAGACTGGGTGAACACAAGAGATAACCACCTGAGATTCACCTACTCCATCAGCAAAAATCATGCCGTCTTTCTTGATCTAGATATTAGCATGACGGAAGAAGGCATTAGTACAAAAGTACACAACAAACCAACGGATAAGAACAGCCTCCTGTTATATGAGAGTCACCATCCTAAAGCGTTGCGTGATAACCTGCCATTTGGCCAGTTTTTACGGGTACGCAGGAACTGCTCAGAGACAGAGAACTTTACAATACAAGCGGAGGAACTTGAAAAAAAGTTACTGAATCGACATTACCCTGGGAAATTGATTAAAAAAGCCAAAAAGAGAGCCAGGAATAACAATCGTGAGGCCTTGTTAGAGGACAGTAAAAAGAGAAATCAGACCGCATTGTGTGTGTTACTACATACACTCCAATCTCAAACAGTGTACAAAGGATTATCAGGAAGAACTGGCATATTTTGGATGGAGCTGAGAAACAATGGGCACCCCCGCTTTTTGCTTTCAAAAGGAGCAAAAACATCAGAGATGTCCTAGTACATGCTAAAGACCCTCCAACACCAGTGAACAATCAGATTACCCTATGGAACACTCAGAAGCCCACTGGCCATTTCGCCTGTGGTAGCTGTGTGGCGTGCCCATTGACTACAAATACTAAAGAAGTAGACATAGGCACAGGAAACCCGTGGAAACTTAACAGTTTTAGTAACTGTAACACCGAAAATGTGGTCTATCTCCTGTCATGTCCGTGTGGTCTCATGTACGTGGGAATGACCACCAGGAAGATAAAGGTTCGCATTAGTGAACATCGTAGTACGATACGATGCAAAAAAACAAATACCAAACTCACCAGACACTTTTTGGAATCCAATCATAAGGAAAGCGACCTGAGATGGGTAGTCCTGGAAGTCATGAAAAAACACAAAACTGAACTCACCAAACCACTACACATTAGAGAACAAAGGTGGGTCCATAGACTTCGTACATGGGAAAAGGGACTCAATGATGAGATCCCTTGGCTCCATTTGGCACAGTGACCTTTTGCGATCTATTTAGTCTCTCTTTTTTCTGTAACTTAAGACACATAAATTTAGTTTTCTCTACCAACCCCTACCAAGAAATCATAATGACCACATGTATCATTATTTTGTTATCCAAGAAGTACTATCTTGGATACTTGTAATGTCATTATAAAAGTCCCTAGCCAAAATGACCAATATAGACAAGTATACCCTTCTTGGGCGAATGCAATTACTGCCCTTGGGTGAATGCCATGGCCACCGGGATCTGCAGTCTCTTTTTACACACTTTTTATTTACTGCATACTCGTTTGTCTGTTTTTCTATCATGGTTTTACTAGTATGATTTTGCGTCTATATATTGTGTTTTCCGCTTTCTTTATTAGATAAACGTGCTGCATTAGAAATTAACAGCCAGCAGCATTTGGATGTTTTTTGACGTTTGTGGGGGAATGTATTTATCTCTTGCTTTCTCAAACCATTTTAGAATCACCATCTCGTGAGAAAACGCGCGCCATTAGGACAAGTTGTTGCATATGAGTATTGTTTATTTATTTTTTATAATCTTCTGTTAACCCACAGTAGCGCTTTTTCTATTTGAGCCGAAATGCTTTCTAATACTTGCATTTACGTGCTGCATCAGCAGCCCGCTCTAGTGAAACATAGGACGCATGCGTGGCACAGAGACAGACCTCATGTAAGTTAGTGCGCTTGCGCCTAGACACAGACACTGCAAGCTACTCTGACGGCCCTTCGTCATGCCGTATTTCTCAGGCAATCTAAACATTGGGACATCGGATGTCCTTTTTGGGCCGCACTACCCTGTAACTACCTACAGGCAGGTCAGGCACCGTTTTCCATGCACGGCGTCCTGACACCGGATCCTCGCTAATTAGCCGCATTTAGCGCGGGCGCTTTGACGCTTCACGATATATAAAGCGCGTAGTGGTGTTCCTCAGTTACCAGCGAGGAAGCGAGGTGATCGGATATAGGTGCAGAGGCGGGAGATTTCTCCTCTCACAGTAAGAGTACGTTTGGGAAGTATGAGTGAATTATTTCTTTCCTGGTAAAATGCTCCAGGCGCATGACTAATGTTTACATCATTTTGAGCATAACATTGATATGCCTTTGACTCCACCCGGATTTCTTCCTTTCTTTCTCCCTATTTTTATTTTAGCGTTTGACCAAAGGGGTCTCCCCTCCTCACTCTCCTATGGGGCTAGTAGGTCCCAACAGTTAGGGTAAGCATTGGGGACACTGTTCCCAAATTGTTAACTTTTTCCTTCTAAGTGCACAGATGAATGACACGATTAGATGCACTTATAGCCACGCACTTATATTCTGCATGAGTATGTGGCAGACTAGATGACCTTTATCAGATGTGTTATTGTATCATTTCTTTTGTTTTCTTGTTACAGGCGTTACTTTTAGCCGCACATACGGTGGTGTGTGAAATCATTCACCTCACCTAGTGGAACCCTCACCAGTATAGCACGGTAAGGGCGGAGCCCGTTTATATAGTATAGGTCCTGATGAACGCCACGGACCCTTCGGGGCCAGTAGGCAGAAACATGTTGACCATTTATAGTACGGTGGGGGACAATAGAATCCCCAGTACACCGACCATTTCATTTTTTTAAATACCATATAGATGCCAGTTACATTAAAATGAGTATGACATCTGTAATGGCCTTTTAAACTTCACAATTTTTTGTAAGGGCCCCCACTTAGTTTTAGAAGTGCATCCCTGTCTTCAGGTGTATGCCCGCCCTCTATCAAACCAAGTTTTTAGAGGGCGAGGACTGGTCAATGATGAAGCATGACACCAGGTGGTGTGTGAGACCAGTCTGTCACTTTTTGTGAGATGCCTGCACTCACAAGGTAGCATTTAGGTCATCATACTAGGAGCGGCTCTTTTGTGTTAAACAGGGGCTATACACCACCTTCCTAATATCTACGCACAAGGTTCATCCCATACGTCATCCTCATACCCAACAATGGCTAACACAAGAGCAAGGCACAAAGGGACTCTATATACTTTTCTGTATAAATACAACACCTCTTGCTATCAGTAGTTAGAGGGCACCGAGACTTCCAGGCCGACACACTGACCAGAGACGCTGAGGCTCCTGCATGCAGACGCTCCAGCTGACAGTGGTCTGAACATCCCTTGCGGGGTGTCCAACTCGAGACCAAGAAGGGCTCCTATATTCACACTTCAGGTAATGGGGTTCGACTAAACCCTAGAGGGATTCTTGGCTGCACACCTACTCACATGTTAGGTACACTTAGGTACATCTAGATAGGCATCGTAGGAGTACGCACTCTCTTTTATCAATGCATTTTATATTCATGTATTTATTCATGCTTATTGCAAGATGATAGAACTGTACTATCCATTTATATTCATAGTACTGCTAATCATATATCTCTGCTACTCTCTAATGGTTGTTTCAGCTCATATACTCTACACAAGAATAACAACTGTTCAATAAATCCTCATTGAAATGCCCAGACTGTCTATTCTGTGTACCTCTGAGATAAACTAAATGAGCACGAGTGACTGAGCGAAAAGTAGTACATTGTTTCCACGATCTTGAGGGATCAGGGTTGTCATGTTCTGAGGTTGCCAGAAACTAATCTCTCCCCGATAAGAGGAGACACTAGTGGCACTGTGAGCTAGCTAATGCAAACAGGCTAACATTTCTCGGTGGGGGTGTACAGAATCAGTCTGCCACCAAGCCCACAGTTTATGTTATCCAAACACGCAGGTCCTGCATTGGTACTATAGGAACTACACGACATGGCGCCACCAACGATGGTTGGGCTCTTATTTAACAGTAGAATCTGAGTAATTCAGTCGTGCTATTCTCAGAGACCCCTACTCACAAAATGCCAGAGACGTCTGGAGTGGGTGGGCGCAATCTCCGCCACAGCTGAGTAGGCGAGAAATCCTATTTATTGGCTGTTGGTTAATCAAACTTGTAGGACATTTTTGTTCCTAAAATTGTACATAAACACCTTATCATAGTTTCCTTGAAAGATTAGTCTGTGTTCTATACACAATGACTACTACCCCGGTCTTAGACCCGCTACAGCAAGCACTCCCCCTCACAGACGAGGAGGAAGATGCGAATGCAATACATATTGCACAAAAATTCAGACGCACTATTACCCTGAAACTAATGGACTATGGTTTAACTTCTAGGGGTGGCTTAGTAGCTTTAGTGATTGAGGCACACGAATTAAACAAAACAGAGATTTTTATTCGTGGGTTACATTCCCAGCAGCAAATGCAGTAACACAGACATTTCACTACTATATAGAAGGAGATGCACCACAGGAATACTGTCCTTGCGAGGACATAGAGGTTCCACTCACGTACCAGGAACACCTATACTGGTTTAAAGGCGCCCTACCCCATATAAGACACAGAGTAAGATTAGGCCCGCTCGGAGGAGACGGGGCAACATGGCCAATATTAGCGGCCTACACACCACATCCTGACATTGAAACAATGCCACAGCCAGACTTACTCTTACAACACAAAGATTTAATCAAAATCTACAGAAACCTGACACAGTATGTCATGAGGACTTTCACAGTCCAACCAACATCAGCTGCAACAAATGGAACTCAATTTCAGGGTACAGCAACTAAAATTACACCACAAACATTACATGCAGTAATGGGCAAAATGCCCACAAAACGTGAACAAATGCCATTCAGGGTAGCTCAGAAAATAACTCAGCTCGAGGCAGTATTCCCGAATACTACCCTGTTTGAAAAACACAGAATGCTAACAATCTGCTTGCCCATGGGGATAACACCACAAGTAGAGGACTGCACCTCTTGGGGTACAGTCTTTGCTGCCATATATACTAGAACACATGGTATTCCTTCATTAGCAGTAGTACCAGACGTATTAAGACAAATACAAAACGAGTACGGAGCAGAACCTGCCCTAAACTTAGGGATGAAGTTATTAAATAACTATGACCAGGTATCAGCCATAATACTAGCTAATATTAAAGGGGAAGCAGCTTCAGTGGCAACCCGCCAACGCCTAAGGGAGTTCAGTCCGTTGGATCAACAACATGAACTGCCCAAAATAATTGAAACTGCATATGCAGAATTAGGCAGAGACAGTTTGGGTGGGAAAGCATTAAAACCACAACTGATGGGCAGTCCTGAAAAGGACACTCCAAAGCAGACACCTGCTTCTTCTAAAAAGAAGTGGGATAATAAAAAACAACAAAACTTTAAAGGAAATAGATCTCAATCCCGAGGTAGATCTCCTCCACAGCAGCCCTCTGAAAAGAGGTATAACCTCAGGAATAGGGATAATATTAGGAAACCTGACAGGTATCAGGATACTGATACACGTTCCTCTCGTTCCTTTCAGGGCTCGACGAAAAACTCAGAGAGAGAAGGACGGTCAGAACACAAAGAGGAGCGTACAAAGTCCAGAGACAAGCAGCACGCTCAAGACTATACTTCCAAAAAAGAAGACAAACCAAAATCAAAACCTCAATTTAAGAAAAAGAAAGTTGCAGGCATAAAGATCAGACATGCCCAGAATTCTGAGGACACAGCTTCTGAACGGGGAATGGGCTTTGACGATGCTAGACAGTGTAGCAGAAGTAACAATAGCTCGCCAGATCCTGATGGAATTTCTGGTGACAGCGGACTTGAATGATTACATCACGGTGGAAACACCAGACACCAGGGTGAGCGTCCCTCATAAGTTACACGAAATAACACTCCAAATGGAGGGGGACAAGCCCAGGAAAGTCAAAGGTCTCTTTTGGGAAAATCTGTCATCCGGTTATGACATCCTATTAGCAGAATAAGATTGGCCGCCAACATTCGTTATGGAGTGCCCCAGGGGAGAAACTGTAATTTTTCCATCATTCTCCGACCTCGTTCCCATACATCTTAAACATGCTTATGAACAGGAGTGGGCGGTGGCCCTAGCTCCAGCACTATACAAAAATCATGCCGGTTGGGATGAAGATTCAACCCACCACGTGATCCCGTTAAAAGTTTCACCAAATGCTCAGAGGCAATACCCAATAAAGCAAGACGCTAAGAAACAAGTCAGGGAGATCTTAGATCAACTTAAATACCAAGGGGTGATTGAAACATGCACTGCACCAATGAACAACCCTTTGTTTCCCGTGATCAAAACCAGACAACTCATATTGTCTAGTTTTAGCTTACAGACATTTAAACTCACGCACAAAGACATTCGCTGTCCAAAATGCACACAATGCCGCATTAATGAATAACATTGTGCGGAAAAAATACAAAACTACAATAGATATCTCAAATGGATTTTAGATTACGCAGAAAGAGTAAAACCTTTCTACGACTTAAAAAAACCTGACTTTTCAGTCAAACATTGGACACAGGAACATTCAAATATCCTATGTTCATTACAAGAAGACATGATTGCTTCCAAACACTTACAGACATGCGTGAACATTCGCAACTTGGTGATCCGTGTAATAGCGGGTCAATGCGGGTACACTTACTTCAATGAAGGAGAAACCGTATCAATCGCATACAAATCACACCTATACACAAACGCAGAAATGTGTTTCACTTCAACAGAAAAAATCCTGACAGCAGTTCAGACCGCTGTAGCAAGAGAAAGAGCCCTGGCTCAGGGGAAACGCATAATTGTCGTAACCCCAGTACCAGCTTTAGAAGCTGTTACGAAGGCTAGCATTCCAAATGCTAAAGCCTTTCATCCAAGATGGATACAATGGGCTAATTCTCTTACTGCAACGGACGTTGAATACATATTTGATCCAAGTTTAAAAACACAAGCATTTCTGCAATACGAACAAGAATATTCTCTACCAAATGAAATATTGCCTCTCGATCAGTATGAATACATTATTTACACTGACGGATCTGCTCAACCGGCCATACGGAGTAGGCAACAATATAGCGCAGCGTGTGCAATCGTTGAAGGTCGCATGCGGGATGGAAAGTTCCATCCAAGTTGCACCAAAACGCAATCTCTAGGAGACTGCACAGCTCAGTTGGCAGAGTTAAAAGCACTGATACTGGCACTTGTAAATACGGATCACGAATCCCCCACACTAATTGTGTACGATTCCTTTTACTGTGTGCAGCCATACAATGAGTACTTGTATCATTGGGAACAAAACGGGTTTAAGGACGCGAAAGGTGGCACAATTAAGCATAAAATGCTATGGGAGCAGGTAGTGGAGTTAAAAAACGACCTACCAAGGGCTCACGTGATACACACACTGAGTCATCAGCGTAATGGCATTCACGTTGAAGGGAATTCATTGGCTGATGAAGCGCAAAGGGGGCTGTGCGAAACGGCTTCCGTAGCTGCAATCACTCGTTCAAAAATGAGGATAGATGGTGAGATTATGGTGGCTGTGATTGCCTCAAGCAAGAACAGCGGTGCAGTACCAAAGAAATTTCCACTCAAGTACTCCTACAAGTTAGATGCAAACAACATTCCATTTGCTCAGATTCCTGGAGTGGGGGACAAAGTAATACCAAATATGGATCATAGGCAAGGTTTAATACTAGCAGCACATGAGGGTTTCGGCTCTGTACATACAGGCATCACAGCGACTATTTAATTGTTGAAACAGCGCTATTGGTGGCCCGGTCTAACAAAGCAAACTAAAGACTATGGGGTCGATTCCGATGTCGGCCGGAAGCGCACCTAACAGTATTCGTCCGGAAACAATACGAGCCGAACGCGTGTTTTCCGACCAACTCGAACACTCTACCGAACGAACAAGTACGATGCGTATAACAGCCCAGATTCCGAGCGAGCCGTACTTACCCATTCCAGCTCCTGTTCCCCGCCCGAGCCGGATCCGTAAACGCCGAATCGAGTCGCACGGAACCAAATACACAGCACCTTCCGGCCGGACTAGTACGATGCGTCTTCCGTACGCGCCGAACCCGTCGCTACGTCCGGCACGTTTGAGCATCCGGGAGAGCTGCACATAAGCTCCGATTCGCGCCACAAGACGATCCACGGCGACGAGACGAACAAGCCAGCGACGAGTACGAGTCGAAGACACGAGAAACCCGAACGAGACGAACCAACCATGAATCCCATCGCGCAGGTCCTACCAATACTCTACATCTATTACCGGGACCGGCACGGACGCGTACGGCGCAGACGGTAAGTCAAACACCCACAACACAAACAAACGACACGTACCCGAAATATGTCACACACACATAGGGATGCACAAATGACGTACACTAGCAACAGCAGAACCATAGGGGTGGGATGGCCAACACCAATGCCATACACACCCATAGGGGGATGGATGCCTACCACCAACACCACCCCACAACTACCCCTACTCATGGGTGGCTAGATGCCTGCCACCACCACCCCCCCCACTCATGGGGGGCTGGATGGCTGCCACTACTACCATCCCCACTCATGGGGGGCTGGATGCCTGTCACTACTGCCATCCCCACCCATAGGGGGATGGATGCCTACCACTAACACCACCCCCACTCATGGGGGGCTGGATGGCTGCCACTACTACCATCCCCACTCATGGGGGCTGGATGCCTGTCACTACTGCCATCCCCACTCATGGGGGCTGGATGCCTGTCACTACTGCCATCCCCACTCATGGGGGCTGGATGGCTGCCACTACTACCATCCCCACTCATGGGGGCTGGATGCCTGTCACTACTGCCATCCCCACCCATAGGGGGATGGATGCCTACCACTAACACCACCCCCACTCATGGGGGGCTGGATGGCTGCCACTACTACCATCCCCACTCATGGGGGGATGGATGCCTACCACTACTGCCATCCCCACCCATAGGGGGATGGATGCCTACCACTAACACCACCCCCACTCATGGAGGGCTGGATGGCTGCCACTACTACCATCCCCACTCATGTGGGGATGGATGCCTACCACCAACACCACCCTACAACTACCCCTACTCATGGGTGGCTAGATGCCTGCCACCACCACCACCCCCACTCATGGGGGGCTGGATGCCTGTCACTACTGCCATCCCCACCCATAGGGGGATGGATGCCTACCACTACTACCATCCCCACTCATGGGGGGCTGGATGCCTACCACTACTACCATCCCCACTCATGGGGGCTGGATGCCTGTCACTACTGCCATCCCCACTCATGGGGGATGGATGCCTGCCACTACTGCCATCCCCACCCATAGGGGGATGGATGCCTACCACCAACACCACCCTACAACTACCCCTACTCATGGGTGGCTAGATGCCTCCCACCACCCCCACCCCCACTCATGGGGGGCTGGATGCCTGTCACTACTGCCATCCCCACCCATAGGGGGATGGATGCCTACCACTACTACCATCCCCACTCATGGGGGGCTGGATGCCTACCACTACTACCATCCCCACTCATGGGGGGCTGGATGCCTACCACTACTGCCATCCCCACCCATAGGGGGATGGATGTCTGCCACTACTGCCAACCCCACCCATAGGGGGATGGATGCCTACCACCAACACCACCCTACAACTACCCCTACTCATGGGTGGCTAGATGCCTGCCACCACCCCCACCCCCACTCATGGGGGGCTGGATGCCTGTCACTACTGCCATCCCCACCCATAGGGGGATGGATGCCTACCACTACCACCATCCCCACTCATGGGGGGCTGGATGCCTACCACTACTACCATCCCCACTCATGGGGGGCTGGATGCGTGTCACTACTGCCATCCCCACTCATGGGGGGATGGATGCCTGCCACTACTGCCATCCCCACCCATAGGGGGATGGATGCCTACCACCAACACCATCCTACAACTACCCCTACTCATGGGTGGCTAGATGCCTGCCACCACCACCACCCCCACTAATGGGGGGATGGATGGCTGCCACTACTACCATCCCCACTCATGGGGGGCTGGATGCCTACCACTACTGCCATCCCCACTCATGGGGGGCTGGATGCCTACCACTACTGCCATCCCCACTCATGGGGGGCTGGATGCCTGCCACTACTGCCATCCCCACTCATGGGGGGATGGATGCCTGCCGCTACTGCCATCCCCACCCATAGGGGGATGGATGCCTACCACTAACACCACCCCCACTCATGGGGGGATGGATGCCTGCCACTACTGCCATCCCCACCCATAGGGGGATGGATGCCTACCACTAACACCACCCCCACTCATGGGGGGCTGGATGGCTGCCACTACTACCATCCCCACTCATGGGGGGCTGGATGCCTGTCACTACTGCCATCTCCACTCATGGGGGGATGGATGCCTACCACTACCACCACCCCTACTCATAGGACGTGTAATGCATGACACAACTAGCATACTCCCACATAAGGACTGTCTGTAAATTACATCCCACCCCCAACACCATGACAAGCGTGTGTGGTCTGAGTCAAATGCATACAACACTGAACATGACATTGAACATACAATGTGACCCCCTAACACATGTGTCACACATAATTGTGTGTGTGGCCTACACAATGCAAGCAGACCATGACCACTGTGGCAATGTGGCCCAAAGCCCCATCACCACAGTGCCCAAAAGGTAAGTGGGTGCACCATAGCTGAAGCACATTTTGAACAATGTGGCAATGGGGCCCTAAGCACCATCACCACAGTGCCCAAAAGGTAAGTGTGTGCACCATAGCTGAAGCACATTTTGAACAGTGTGTCAATGGGGCCCTAAGCACCATCACCACAGTGCCCAAAAGGTAAGTGTGTGCACCATAGCTGAAGCACATTTTGAACAGTGTGGCAATGGGGCCCTAAGCACCATCACCACAGTGCCCAAAAGGTAAGTGTGTGCACCATAGCTGAAGCACATTTTGAACAGTGTGGCAATGGGGCCCTAAGCACCATCACCACAGTGCCCAAAAGGTAAGTGTGTGCACCATAGCTGAAGCACATTTTGAACAGTGTGGCAATGGGGCCCTAAGCACCATCACCACAGTGCCCACAAGGTAAGTGTGTGCACCATAGCTGAAGCACATTTTGAACAGTGTGGCAATGGGGCCCTAAGCACCATCACCACAGTGCCCAAAAGGTAAGTGTGTGCACCATAGCTGAAGCACATTTTGAACAGTGTGGCAATGGGGCCCTAGGCACCATCACCACAGTGCCCAAAAGGTAAGTGTAGTCCTGGTAAAAGCTGCTAAACCAAAAATGCAGGGATAATTCCTGGCCACACAACACCAAACACTACAGTGGCATTGTAGTGCTTGTGTCCCATAGCAACATAGATTGTGTGAGGCAAGCAGTGCAGTGCCAATGACACATCGTTCTAGCCATGTGCACACAAACATCAGCCATGGGGGCCCACATTGTCTACATTCACAAATAACACAATGACAGAAGTGAGCATCATAATGCAGACCCACATATCTGCAGCAATGGACACACAAATGTAGACATCCTGTGGAGACTGTAGATGTCATGTGAACAAATACCATACCATGGCAGCAATGGGACATACTAACCATGATCAATGTGCTGACTGATGACCTAGCAGTCCCAGGGCCACCAGGGGAAAGCCAACAAACAACATACAGCCAATGGCAAACTAAAGATATGCCAATGCAGTGGTGCAAATGCGCAAACACAAACAGGCAGACTCACACTGCATATCATACACAACAGGTGAGGGGGGTTGTGTGCCAGTGTCCCCAGGCAAACACACAACACATGAGGAGGCCAGATTCACTAATACACAGATGTCAACACAGTCACATACAAAACTAACTCAGGGATTGGATTCCCCTATGTGGGCAAACAGGCTTGTAGGAACAGCAACAAACACAGCAAGAGACAGAACCACCACAGCACTCCCCCCAGGGACCCCACATTGTGGTGACACTAGCCTGCATGACAATCACACTGTGATGGCAAAGGTAGATGTCATCCACACTGTGAACCACAGCCATGTGCCCTGAGCAACACACTACCATCACACCTATACAAGCACAAAGCACTCAGCATGGCCTGCCAGCCAAGGACAATATGGAGGTAGTGCCCCAGCCGTGCAACAACTCACATTTGCACACACTCAACGCCACACACCTTGAACTCCACCAATGTGCAGCAGTGAACCTCACATGGACTGCTGACATTGCACATGCACCCATGAAAATCCCTGGGGTGGTGGGGGGAAATAAGGTGCAGAAACCCATCACACATGGCCAGTCAACAATACTTGTGAATGTCTGACACACTGCACAGTATGCCGTACATGGGCATGACGTGAAATCCACCCCAAACAATGGGATCCTGGCCATAGTCACACACCAATGAAGAAGCCAAGCTGACCCACAAAGGACACACATAGACAACTTCCAACATTGCAGCTCTGACCCTGAGGAGTGGCAGCAGTCACACACACAACGTGTCACAATCACTGAAAGCATACATAAACAGAAAATCACATTACTTGTGTAACCAACAAGTGCCAAGAGCAATCTTGACTGTGTCCCATCTGCGTTTGCCCACATCCCCAGCCCTGACAACAAAGACAACTAGGGATGACAACCTCATTAACATTAGTTTGCCATGCACCCACATCCCGGAGAAACCAGGTCCAAGATGCCGGATGAACACAGAACAACTCAGCAAGCATCACAAACAGGAACATCCCTAGGGACACAGCCTGTGTAGGAAAAGGAGAAGGGTACACGCACAGACATGCCTACACAACACACAACACGGGCACAGCCTATATCACGGAATCACGCACTGCCATGAGGGCACTCCACTCCTGTGGAAGGTCAGCTGTGCCAAACCTTGTCTGTGCACGACTCAAACATGTCAGCAGAACACTCGGTCAGTGAGTCAACAACTACAACACACTGAAGGCTCTGCTCATATCAGCCTGGGCACGGGAGTGTCACGTCAGTCATCTGCATACACCGGAGACACGTGTCAAGCAACTTGCACTGTGTACACAGATGAGTCCTCCAAATTTGATGTGCTAAACTGCATGTCCATTGGAGACGGGCACACAGTCAGGGTACTAGGAACATTGGACAGTGGTAAGCCCACCAGATGTGCATCATTGTAGGACAAAGATGGTCATCTACAAAAGCTAAACGTACATCCCTGTGTCAAATGCTGAACATTACACCCTCAGACTGCAGCAAAGGATGCTATAGATCAAGACTAGTTTGGACACATATCCCATGGACCACATGGAGCCCATCACAGCAAAACTTCATTTACCTGATCTGAACACTATTACAACAGCAAATGCATGATTCTACACATCTGAATCATGGACCTCCAAAGATTAACCACAAGTAAACAAAAAGAGGCTTTATTCAGCAAGTGTGCAACTCAAATCAAAAGTCCAAAATACACTAAGGCCAATGGCCAGTCCAAATATACAGTCCCAACAGGGTGATGTGTGACAACTTGTCAACAATTGCTTGCCTGCACAGGTACGGACAGGGGACATCCCCCTTGGAGGGGCATACGAGGGGCAGGCCAGGCACCGCAGGGACAGGATCAGGGGATGCCAGAAGGAGGCAGTGAAGGGGAGGTGGGTGCAGGAGTGTCACCGGCAACTGCAGTGGAGGTGTCTGACTCAGGGGCTAGCTGGCACCACCGCAGGGCTCAAGTCTGATGGTGTTGGTGCTGCAACCACTGCAGTGGGCTGGTCAGATGGAGTGGACTGGGTCCCCAATGCAGTGCCCGAGTCAGACGGGGTTGTTGTGGACTCCACCGCAGTGCATGACTCCAAGGTAGTGGAAGGGGGGCAGAAGAGCTGGGCAGGACAGAGGGGGGACACGGTCTCCACACCAGTGGCACAAACAGGCAGAGCGTCTGGTTTGGGGGTGGAAGAGCAAGTGGCAGGGGGAGGGCCTAAGCAGTCTGGGGATGCGGTATCGGTGTGTGGGGGAACCTGGGGCAGGGTGTGGCGGTGGAACCTGTGGAGTGGTGGCCTGGGGGATGGAGGTGAGAGACTGGGTGGTTGACTTGCAGGGCGGTGGCAGGGTCTTGCTCTTCCGGGACCGGGGAGACTTGCGGGCGGGGGGCTCACTCTGCCTGCGCCTGGGGGAGGGTGTCCGGGGCGAGGGGCACTCCCCTCTGTGTGGCTGGACTTCCTCTTCCCCGGTATGCTGGATCAGCAGGATTGGAGGGGAAGAGGCCGAGGTCACACAGGAAGATCTGCTGTGTAGGTGTGGTAGCAGGCGAGGCAAGGGAAGGGGTCTTGGAGGGAGAGGATTTGGAGGACTGCGGAGTTAATGTGGATGCCTGTGTGTGTGTGTGTTCCCCGTCCCCTGTGTCTGTGGTATCAGTCCCCTGAGGATGCTTGTGTGCACGTCTTGCCTTTCTCTTGGGTGTGTCTGTGCTGCTCGTGTCTGTGTGTTTGGGTGACTGTGCAGGTGTGCATGTGCTTTGGACAGGTAGGGGGCAGGAAGTGTGGATGGGGCAGAGGTGGGAGGGGTGAGGGACTGTTGGAGGAGGGACACTGCTGCCGTCAGGGAGGAGTCCATGGACTTATTGCTCCTCTGTAGGGCAGACATACCCGTCGAGATGCCCTCCATGAACGACACCAGCTGTGTCAACAGAGTGGTGTGTGCATGGAGGACACTCAGCATTGCTGTCTGCCCTACATGGAGCTGCCGAAGGAGGTACACAGACTCCTCACTCAGGGCAGCAGGGGACACAGGGGCAGGGGCTGCGGTGCCTGGCACGAAGGAGACACGCTCACGAGTACGGGAGCCTCCACGGGCCTCAGGAATGGGAGCCAATGGGAGGGCGGTGGTGGTGGTGGTGGTGGCGGGGCCAGACAGACTAGCTGGCCTTTGGTGGCTGCTGACACCCGCCTCCACAAGGGAGTCATCCTCCGAGCTGCTGTGGTCCTCAGCTGAGGTGGATGGTGCTGAGGACTCCTCGGTGTGGCTCCCCTCGCCCTCCGTGCCACTGGGTCCCTCTGACCACTCGTCCGATGCTGACCCAGTCTGGCTCCGCTGCTCCTCCTGGTCCGTGGAGCTGTCCCCTCCTGTGGCCGTGGATGTATCTGCAAACAATTAGGGAAACAGACAAACATCAGTCACCTGCACTGACCGCACACACCACAGTAAGTACAGCACATTACAGAGCAAGCCCTGGCATCCTTAGTTGAACATTGCCTAAAGTCCTCACACAGATTCGGGGAAGCCAATTGTCAGTCTGATGGTCAACCATGGGACTCACACCCCTCCTGCCCTTGCACCCATCTGTCTGGTGCCTGTCTGATGGTAAGACCCCAGTGTGGACACATGCACCACCTACACAGTTGTTGGAGATTGCAGGGAACACGGTGAAGTATGTGAACATGCACACATCACATCTCTTGCCACTGAGTCAGTGCAGGTGTCCGGATTAAGGGATGGCCAGAGTCTAAATAGAAATGCATGTGATGCATACCAGCACCAGACACCATGATGCACCCATGTCCGGATAGTAAATGCCACAATGGGGTGCATGTTGCACATGTCACTCCCCTGCAGGATCAGTCTCAGGAAGTTTAATGCCATGACACAGGAATGCGTGCAAAGTCATACATTACTGTCTCAAGTCACATGGCCATGGCAGCCAGCCAACAACAGTCTGCACTGTGTCACAATCCGAGGGCATGGGGAATGCAAGGTATGTGACTGACAAGTGCACATGTCCATCCCCCAAATACCACATCATCTGTACTACTATTTGTCCACGTCATACCAACTGGACATATGGGGGACATGAAACACAACTCTCTGAACATGAGCACCTCACAGTGTGCTGTGAATGACAATACAGCTGCCTGAAAGTCACAGTCGCAAACACCTGTGTGCACAGTCAAGTGATCAGACACCTATAAGTCACAGAAGTATCGTCTATCATGGTCACATCTCAGATGGCATGCTGAGCCCTAACCGATAAACATACCAGTAGTCCTGACAACGAAGACACAGCACAATGAGACAGAGGCAGACACCTGAGGGTACATTACACTGATCACAACATGCCAGATGATACACCGGAGTGGGAGTACAGAGTGCATTGCATGACCTGGAGTAGGCATTACTGTCCAGCTCCACCTGTAAGAGGGATGAGTCCTGGACAGTAGGCAGGTGGCTAAGCATGTGTGACACACTGGATACACATACTCCTGAGGCCCAAACATTGTTCCCACCAGCAGCATGGGTGTGTGCCAAATTCCCCAGGGACATGTGGTGAGTCAGAGCAGCAAGCGGACCACATATCAAAGTTACACCCAGATTACATGTCAGAACTTAGGCATTGTGTAAGCAATTGACCCACCCATGAATCACACAACATAGTCACGGGAACAAATGCTGTCCCCCAGCTTGAGCAAAGCTAAATGCAATGACACAGGCCCCAAATGACACAATTTCCTGACTATAAGGGCCACACATATGCGTATCAGAGGAGAAGTGGGCATGTCACAAATGAGGGACATGGGTCCTGGACCACATGACTGATGTACTGTGGAAGTTTAACCAGGCCAGAGGAGGGCACATAGCATGTCAGACAAAGTGCACAGTGCAGTCATGGACTCACCCCCTCCTTGCTGCTGTCTGTCCTTCAGCTGCCCATCCAGGTCAGGGAAGACCACCGCCAGGATCCGGAGCATGTGGGGGTCAGGGTCCGGTGTCCGCCCCTCCTGCGAGGAGGCGACAGCTTCAGCTGGACCCTTGCGATCCTCCGGGTCCAGCCACGAAGGTCCTGCCACCTCTTCTGGCAGTTGCGGATCCTGCGCCTGTAGACCCCCACGGATCTTACTTTCCGGGCGATGGTCAGCCATATTTCCTGCTTCTGGTGGGCATCAACCTGTGAGGATGACAAAGTGAAAAGGCCATTACTACACATGCAACATATACGTGCATCACACAGTTGGATATACATGTCTCAATCACAGGGGCATATGATGTACACAGGCAGTGCAACAATGGCTATGAACAGTTTGCCAGCAGTCACTACATGGTATCATTGCATGGGAAGTAAACCTAGTTGGAATGCACTGTTACTGCACTGTACCAGTTCAGTGCATGTAACTACACACTTTGGGGTGTGACAACTACTCAGTGGGCATGCTAGCCAGTGGTGTGCACACTGAAAGTCCTGCTAGTCAGACAACATGCACAATTAGTGAGGCAGTGGACAGCACACTCTCCTGCTCCCCTGGTTTCCCATACAGCTTGCTGTACTGTGGAAGGAGGCTGTCCAGCAGGGCCTGGTTCTTCTCAAGGCTGAAGGCTGGGGCTCTCTCCACAGTACGTGCCATTGCAGGAGCCAGAGGATGCATAAACAGCAGCAGTGTTGGTGGCAGATGTCGTCCTGGAGCATGTAGTGCAGGCAAGTGAGCTCTCAGGGGAACAGCCAGCATTATATGTGTGCTGCAGAGGCAGATACTGTCCCATGTGTCCAAAGTGATAGGTCCAAGTCGTTTGCATCTTCTGAATTTGACCAATCCATGGAATAGCAGCACTAATACACGCCCACAGCATCCTTCAAATCTTCAACTTCATGACACCCATGATTTTGCAACATTGTTGTGGCTGGCCAACTGAATTCACTGCATCAGACTCGTTGGAGCTTCGAAAACGCGTCCGTTGCCATGCCTGGCCCCAGCGAATGTGTGCACACCGATCGGTCCATTGCTCTACAACGCATACCCAGGATACAACGCGTACCCGCTCACATACAATGCAATGGGCCGGCCGGGCACACCGATCGGTCCATTGCTGTACAACGCGTACCAGGCATACAACGCGTACCCGCTCACATACAATGCAATGGGCCGGCCGGGCACACCGATCGGTCCATTGCTGTACAACGCGTACCAGGCATACAACGCGTACCCGCTCACATACAATGCAATGGGCCGGCCGGGCACACCGATCGGTCCATTGCTGTACAACGCGTACCAGGCATACAACGCGTACCCGCTCACATACAATGCAATGGGCCGGCCGGGCACACCGATCGGTCCATTGCTGTACAACGCTGCACCAGGCATACAACGCGTACTCCGCTCACATACAATGCAATGGGCTGGCCGGGCACACCGATCGGTCCATTGCTCTACAACGCGTGCCAGGCATACAACGCGTACCCGCTCACATACAATGCAATGGGCCGGCCGGCCACACCGATCGGTCCATTGCTCTACAACGCGTGCCAGGCATACAACGCGTACCCGCTCACATACAATGCAATGGGCTGGCCGGGCACACCGATCGGTCCATTGCTTGACAACGCGTGCCAGGCATACAACGCGTACCCGCTCACATACAATGCAATGGGCCGGCCGGGCACACCGATCGGTCCATTGCTGTACAACGCGTACCCGCTCACATACAATGCAATGGGCCGGCCGGGCACACCGATCGGTCCATTGCTCTACAACGCGTACCAGGCATACAACACGTACCCGCTCACATACAATGCAATGGGCCAGCCGGGCACATCGATCGGTCCATTGCTGTACAACGCGTACCCGCTCACATACAATGCAATGGGCCGGCCGGGCACACCGATCGGTCCATTGCTCTATAACGCGTACCCGCTCACATACAATGCAATGGGCCGGCCGGGCACACCGATCGGTCCATTGCTCTATAACGCGTACCCGCTCACATACAATGCAATGGGCCGGCCGGGCACACCGATCGGTCCATTGCTGTACAACGCGTACCCGCTCACATACAATGCAATGGGGCGGCCGGGCACACCGATCGGTCCATTGCTGTACAACGTGTACCAGGCATACAACGCGTACCCGCTCACATACAATGCAATGGGCCGGCCGGGCACACCGATCGGTCCATTGCTGTACAACACGTACCAGGCATACAACGCGTACCCACTCACATACAATGCAATGGGCCGGCCGGGCACACCGATCGGTCCATTGCTGTACAACGCGTACCCGCTCACATACAATGCAATGGGCCGGCCGGGCACACCGATCGGTCCATTGCTCTACAACGCGTACCCGCTCACATACAATGCAATGGGCCGGCCGGGCACACCGATCGGTCCATTGCTGTACAATGCGTACCCGCTCACATACAATGCAATGGGCCGGCCGGGCACACCGATCGGTCCATTGCTCTACAACGCGTCCCTGGACAGGTCACACGCATATGTCACCATGCTGGTCACTGGTGAACCTATGCCAGCCACATTTACTTTCCAGGGACTCAGGGGCACACCTACAACACCACACCCAGTCCACACTGTATATAAGGCATGTGTGGCAGCATAACCTTATCTGTGTATGGGGGTGAACATGTGGATTTTGGGGTGGCACTTGGGGGCAGACACACCCAGGCTGTGCACGTGTTCATGGGGACAGGGTCCTTTGTGTGTTGTGCACCTGACCACTGTGGTGTGCAACTTTTCATTTTTGAGCATGTGTCATGGTCACATTTCCAGGTTGTGTATGTGTATGACATGTCACATACCCCCAGGCTCACATGTGGGAAGGCATGTACGTCATAGTGTGGCCCATTCCAACAATAGTGATGTCCCTCCACAGTCTGTGTGCATGTTGTGTATCACATGTCTCTGACTCCATGTGCACAATGGGAGACAGTCTCCACATCCACGTGGTTTGTGCATGAACTTTGATGGTGTGTGTGTGTGTGTCACAGACGTCCATGTCTGTCCTGCAGAGGCTACAGGGGCCACTACCTGTGGGTGTCATGTTTGTTTTTCTGACGTGTACATGATACGCCATGTCATGCCAGTGACCATGTGGCAAGATAGGGTCCCTGGGAATCTACCTGTCAATGAGCTGTGATGCCTGTGGAGCATCTGTCCAGACATGTCACTGTGGTATGTGTGTGAACGTGAGAGCAGTTAATGGGTACTGTGACACAGCCTAATGGTTTCCCATAGCACACCCTGGAACCTGTTGTCAACACTTGTTGAACAGAGATGTTAGATGATGTCCATGTAGGTGCCATATATGTCAAACGGAACGACACACACATCAAGTACTTGTGTTTGTTAATGATGTATCATGTGAAATTGAGTATGGTGAACGGCACATAGGTGGGGTGACTGACAATCTTGCTTTCTTCACCTATGCACTGCAGGGCTCCTGCTGTCCATCGACCATTCCCAGACCTGGCAACGATGGTGGAACGTGACAGCATCCAGCGGTACCGCTTCACCAGGCAGCTGATTGAGGATTTGGCAGTGCGGTTGGACCCACACTTGCAGCCTGGCCGGCCGTATCCTACAGCGCTGACCCCCAAGGTGAAGGTGATGGCAGCCCTACACTTCTTTGCCACCGGTACCTTTCAACACACTGTGGCAACTACTGGTGGGATGTCAGAGACTATGTTCAGCCATGTGCTACGCGATGTTTTGGGGGCAATGTTGAGATACCTGAACCAGTACATCTATTTCCCAACACGTCAACGACTCACTGACGTCAAGAGTGACTTCTATGCCCTGGGGAGGATGCCACATGTCATTGGCTCCATTGATGGGACACATGTGGCTTTGATACCACCACAGGCACATGAGCAGGCATACCGGAACCGTAAACATTACCATTCGATCAATACTCTGGTGGTATGTCTTGCAGATATGACCATCTCACATGTGTGTGCCCGTTTCCCCGGTTCGGCACACGATGCCTACATGATGAGGAGTAGTCGCATCCTGAGGATGATGTCACAGATGCCGAACCAGCGTGCCTGGCTTGTTGGTGTGTACTGACTTTGTACCATTGTGTGTGTTCTGCTATGTTGTTTTCCGCACACATTTTCAAATCGGCTAATGTGCAATTGTCTGACTGTAGGTGACTCGGGATACCCCAAAATGCCGTGGTTGCTGACACCCCTCAGGAACCCTGTGACACCAGCCCAGATGCGCTACAATGAGGCACATGGTCGGACGAGGAGGGTGATTGAGCGGACCTTTGGTCTCCTGAAGAGCCGCTTCCGCTGCCTGTACAAGACAGGAGGGGCCCTCCCGTATGCCCCAGCAAAGGTGTGCAAGATTGTCATCGTCTGCTGCATGCTACACAACCTGGCAGTGCGGAAGGAGTTACCTCTCATCCTGGATGACGATGACCAACGTCCCCCACCTGTGGAAGATCCTGGCCTGGGTCACGATGCCAGTGAAGATGATGATGATGATGATGGTGATGTCCGGACACAGCTCATCACCAACTTCTTCAGCTGAATGTGAGTCTCCAGAGGGTTGTAATGTCAATGATTTGAGTTTGCATGATATGTGTGTGTGGTGCTCTGTTGCTGTTTGAGTGTGGCCATGTGCTACTTGACTGGATGCGTGCAGCGATGTGTCCTTGCAGGTGGTCTGTACTGCCCAACAGTGTTGACATGCTAACTTGGTTTTGTGTAGTTATCTCGTGACATGTATTAGACATGAGTATTGCCGTACTGTGCTGTTCTTCAGTGGTTTTGACTGTGTGTCATGTCTGTCCTTCACAGGGTGCTGCCGGAGTTGTCTGATCAACTTGGATCCCCCGAATCCATGATTCAACTTCCAAGGTGGAAGCAGTCGTTTCCCTACAGGTGATGTGCCACACACCCCTGGACGTTCTATCTTCTGCACTTTTTGACTTTGTGGCCACAGCCAGGTTGGATTAGCTTGCATTTGTAGTGGAAACAACATGTTGCAAATGTGTAATAAACCTGTGCTTCACTTTGGGATGTGCGTTGTCTGTAGTCACACATCTGACTGACATTTGCTTACTGCACCTGTAGTCTAGTTGACAGTGACTGTGAATAGGTGGCGTGTCTGTGCATTCCACTGTATTTCGTTGCAACATCAGTATAGGTGATGAGTCTGATGGCCCTGGTGTGTATGTGTTGTTTGGCCCTAGTGGTGTGTCTCCCTCATATGTGTCACGTCGCCATGACTGACATGACGGTGTTGGACTTGCTGTAGCAGTTAGCATGCACAGTGTCATTTAGCAGATCACTATCTACATGACAAAAACCACATTGGAATCACAACAGAGGCAGATATGGTGTATTGGTGAGTTTATTTACATACAGGTGTGAGGATGGTGCACAGGATGGTGGGTGCTGTACATAGAAATTGGAATCCAAAGTTCCCATGTGAATTGGAAGTCTTGGTAGCTGAAATGTCCAGAGTAAAGTCCACAGTCATCTGATAAATTTGGCTAACTAGAGCTCCCCATGTCATGTGGGAGAGTTGGGTTGGCTTCGACAGGGCGAGCAGTTTGCACACAGAGGAAAAGTTCCAGAACAGGTGTTGGCTTCCTGGGGGATGTAGATGGCCATCGGCCTCTCAGTTTGGCCTCCTCGGACGGCCCCTCTTCTTGGGGGGGGGACCCTCAGGTGCAGGCTGCGGCGGTGCAGGGGACTCGCTGCCAGAGTCCTCCTCCCTCCCTGTGGCATTTGCAGTTGTTTCAGCAGCAGATGTTGTGGGCACACGGGGAGGTGAGGCCATGTTGGTGCTGATCTGGCGGAGGCATGTCAGTATGTGCCTATGCACCGCTGTCAGTTGTTCCAATGTGTCCCACTTGGACTCCATGCCAGACATGTGTGTCTCGATACGTGACATGTGTGTCTCGACACGGGACATGTGGGAGTCCAAGCCGGCATGATGGGCAGCCTGCTGCTGTTGTATGTCCTTGAGGATCCCCACTACCTGGCTGACCTCTCCGGTGCTAGTCTGGTACACATCCGCGATGCGTGCCAGTTGTGGGTCATCATGCAGTCCAGACCCCTCTGCAAAGAGCGACCTATGTCTACCACCCCTCCCACCACCCCTGGCGACACTTGCAGGACCTGCGGTGGCACGCACAGGTGACCGTGGGCCCACTTGGGTGTTGTTGCTGGGCTCGTTGTCACCAGCTCCAGTTTGGACCTGGATCCCTGCGCTGTTGTCATCTGTGGTCCTTGGTCTGTCCGTGTTGGCAGGGGTGGCCTGTGTGTTGGCAGTTGTTGGAGGGGTGGGTGCAGGGGGTGCAGATGTTGGTCCTGCTGGTGCTGCATGATGACTCACACCGGAGGGTCCAGCTGGTTCTTCGCCATCCGAGGAGTGCAGAGGCTGATCCACACCAGTGAGCTCAGTGTTCCCCGGAGCCTGGGACAGGGACTCCTCCTCGTCTGCTGCTGTGTCCCCATCATCACCTGTTTTGGGGAGAGACACAGATTGTATGTTATGTTTCTACTGGCATCAATTGTTCAAACACCTGACAGTTGTGACTGTACCTCTGGATGTGGGCCAGGACATTGCATTCTCCTAAATTGTGACAGTCAGAGAGTGATATTGGTGTAGCACATTGTCCTGCCAACCTGTGGCATGTCAATGTGAATGTTGAGGTGTGTGCATGACCAGCATTGGTGGTATTTGGTTGCCATCCAGGCCTCCTTCTCCCCCCAGCCCAGTTATCCCACCATAAAGCGTGCTTCCATTGCAGGGAGTGCAAGTTGTCTTTCAGGATGTCAGTCAGTGGTGTCCTGCTGTTGGTTGTTGCACAGTTCCCAGCAGGGCCTTGTGCTCCCCCCAGCAGTACCCAGTGTCAGCCATCTTGTGAGTCCTTTCCACTCCCTGTGATGTGAGCATGGTTGAGAGTGGTGTTGATGGGCCAATTGTGAGGGTGAGCAATATCTGTGCCTACAACTCCCATCATACTATTGCCTCCACCCCCCTTCCCAGCATGCCCATCCTTCCTTCCTTTTGACTCTGCTTCCCTGTGGGGTGGGGTGCCTGTGCTGACAGGATGGCTGGGAGTGTTGTCCTGGCAGTTGTTTGGCTACAAGTCCCAAGAGTGTGCCTGTGCTTCACACAGCATAACCCAGGGTGGTGGTTCTTTGTGGGATCTTGAGTTAGGATGTGAGGCATTGCATTCTCCCAGGTGGGTTATGTGGAGTTAGTGTTGAGGGTGTGTGTGAGGGGAGGTGCTTGTAACTATAGTCAGTGCTGTGAGTCCTCCTTCCCACCCAGCCAGATATCCCACCATGGAACATGCTTCCATTACAGGGAGTGCAAGTTGTCTTTCAGGATGTCAGTCAGTTGTGTCCTGCTGTTGGTTGTTGCACAGTTCCCAGCAGGGCCTTGTGCTCCCCCCAGCAGTAACCAGTGTCAGCCATCTTGTGAGTCCTTTTCCACTCCCTGTGATGTGAGCATGGTTGAGAGTGGTGTTGATGGGCCAATTGTGAGGGTGACCAATATCTGTGCCTACAACTCCCAACATGCTATTGCCTCCACCCCCCTTCCCAGCATGCCCATCCTTCCTTCCTTTTGACTCTGCTTCCCTGTGGGGTGGGGTGCCTGTGCTGACAGGATGGCTGGGAGTGTTGTCCTGGCAGTTGTTTGGCTACAAGTCCCAAGAGTGTCCCTGTGGTTCACACAGCATAACCCAGGGTGGTGGTTCTTTGTGGGATCTTGAGTTAGTATGTGAGGCATTGCATTCTCCCAGGTGGGTTATGTGGAGTTAGTGTTGAGGGGTTGTGTGAGGGGAGGTGCTTGTAACTATGGTCAGTGCTGTGAGTCCTCCTTCCCACCCAGCCAGATATCCCACCATGGAACGTGCTTCCATTGCAGGGAGTGCAAGTTGTCTTTCAGGATGTCAGTCAGTGGTGTCCTGCTGTTGGTTGTTGCACAGTTCCCAGCAGGGCCTTGTGCTCCCCCCAGCAGTACCCAGTGTCAGCCATCTTGTGAGTCCTTTTCCACTCCCTGTGATGTGAGCATGGTTGAGAGTGGTGTTGATGGGCCAATTGTGAGGGTGAGCAATATCTGTGCCTACAACTCCCATCATGCTATTGCCTACACTGACTTGACCATCATACACAGAATTCCTTCCTTTGAGTGGGCTTCCCTGTGAGGTGGTGTTCTAGTGGTGGGTAAATATCTGAGAGTGTTTGTTGGTTCTATTTGTACCACTGCCTTGCTGTATTTGTTGTTAGGTTTGTAGATGTCATGACACAGTTACATATCACTATGATATGGCAGGTATTGTGTTTGTCTGACTAGCATTCACATCTTGGGATGGATATCTTTTGGTTGCTGTGTATTTGCTAAGTGTGCATGGTTTGCCTATCCCCTTGACTGTGATGTGTGTGTGTTGTCACACCATATTGTGTATATTAGTTGTGTACTCAACAGGCTCTGGGATGTCTGTTAGTCCGTATACGCTCACTGGTGGTAGGATGGCCCGCACCTTCTCCCCCCAGGGCCTGAGGTATACTGGTTTTGCAGGAGGGCCACTGCCGGTGTGCTGGCTGAGGAGGTAGTCCTTTTTGAGTAGGTCCCTGACCCTCCTGCGCACATCATACCACCTGTTCTGGATGTCTTCCTTTGTGCGCAAACATGGTGATTGTGCATTGACCCTGTCGACAATCCTCGCCCACATCTTGGTTTTCTGCGACATGGGGGTCTGTTGTACCAATGTACCAAACAACTGTGGCTCTACCCTGAGGATCTCGTCTACCAGGACTTCCAATTCGCAATCTAGGAACTTATGGTTCTTCTTTGGGAGCATGGTGATGGGTGGTGGTGGTGATTGATGTGTGTGTGTGTGTGTGTGTGCAAGTGGGGGGGTGTGAGTATAGGTTTAACTGGGTGTGTGTGAGGGTGCTATTTGTAGGTGTGGTAATGGTGTGTGGCTTGTGTGATGTATGAGCTGTGAGTGTGTCTGTGGTTGCTGTGTGATGGTGTTCTGTCTGGCAGGTCAGTGGAATTTGCAAGGGATCATGGTAGCGATTTGTGGCCTTTATGTAGGTGGAGTTGGAGGTGTGTCCTTGTTCCATTTTTTTCCCTCCCTGTATTTATTGGCTTATTGGTTGCTTGTTTGGCCCTTTTTTTTCTAATTTTTCCTTGGTGTTTTTGGTGCATGTAGGAGTCGTTCTTGTGTCCGAGTAGGACGCTGCAGTTGTCTGGTGCGATCTTGTCCGACTCGCTCCCGCTGTGTGTCAGCTAGGTTTCATATGCGGCGTACGAGTCGGTCGCGTAGTATTGGGTTGCTTCAGCTGGGTTTTGTATGCGTGTCGGTCGTACGGCTTGTGCTCCGGGCGAGTCGGTCGTGTTTTGCACGCACAGCATCGTACTACGCGGGTCGGAGTTCGCGGGTACGTTTCGTTCGGGTTCAATCCGAGTGCGTGTCGGTCGGTTCGTTTCGCGTGAATTTCCGGCCGGATGGCTTGTTTCCGTCCGGCTCGGTCGGTCGTTTTGTATTCCGTCCGAGTCTGTCGGATTTCACATGCATTTCATAGTACTACCCGGGTCGTACGGCGCCGGTCCGAGTCGGTCAGACTAAATTCCCGTATTGAGTCGGTCGGTATGTTTTCCGGCCCGAATCGGAATCGGCCCCTATGTCTTGAAATGCGACATCTGCCAGCAGATGAAAGGCTCCACCAGAACACGCCCGGCGCAGACACCGTTACTTATATCTGACAAATCTCTTGCATGCGTGTATCTGGACCACTGCGGCCCCATACAATCTGACGGGGCTTACAAGTATATCATGGTTGCAGTGGATTCCTGCTCAAGATTCTTCTGGGTTTGGCCTCAGCGCTCGGCTGACGCTCGAACTGTTATAAAAGATTTGCGAGTCTTTATCGGGACATACGCAGTTGGCATGTTACATTCTGACCGTGGCCCGGCGTTTAGCTCTCGGGCTTACAAAGAGGCCATGAAAAGTATGAGCGTTGCACTGCGGTACTCCTCTCCATACCATCCTGAGGGAAATTCGGTTGTGGAGAGGAAAAACCGGGACTTAAAGCAATCTTTAACAGCTAGTGTATTAGGCAAGGGCGGTAGTTGGGTCAGTCACCTTTATGGGGTACAAAGAGCACTAAACAACCAGCCAAGAAATTCTCTAGGGTGTGTCACTCCATATGAGGTCCTATTTGGGACAAGAATGTGGGTAGCTGATCTTGAGTATGAAGGCACAGTGGCGGATGAGAAACCATTTGATATCGATGATCGTTTGGCTGTTTTACAGGATCTAAATGAATCCAGGACACAACAAAGCAACGTTGTCCAGAAACAGACCGCCACTGAGGAAGTCAAGGCAAACACGGCAAGACCTGTCTGGATCCCAAAAATCGGGGATCTGGTCAGAGAGAAAATAGCGGACAAGAAAGAATTTGGACCATCATACAGAAAGCCTGTACCTGTCCTAGCAATCCAAGGAACACGAACTGTTCTTTTGCCGCCTCTTGCCGGGAAAAAGGAGAAAAGATTTGTCTCAATCGACTTAATCAAACCACACTATGTGGCCGATACTGAACAGTAGGCCTCGTGGACTCCACAGTAGCAGACGCCCTCCTCTCGCTACAATCCAAGAAGTTCAAACAGAAAGACTCATCACGTTTGAAGAGCCTCCTGTACGGAATGAAGGACTAAGCAACAATGCTATGGAACTCGTTCCCCTTGAACCCGAAGTTCATCTACAAAATGAAACTCAAAACAACACTCAAGTTGCAATCAGACCAAATACAGACGTATACGTCAACATGCCTCGACGAGAGCAAAATGTGATTTCAACAAATCCCAATGCAATTCCTACAATTGATCGAACTGCTTCTGGCTACTTCATTAATTTTGATACGTTTTCTTTAGATCCAAGTGAACCGGAAATGACGCCAGCCCAAAAATCAAGTAAACAGCAAGCTAAAGACTTTCTGAACTTTCTTAAAAAGACTTACCTGGTATCGCCTTGGATTGAACTTTGGGTAATTACTGGGATTCTATTTTTTCTCTTCTGGCTAGGCTTAGTGATAACTTTTAGCATGCTTATTAATGGACGATATCTTCAACAGAGCTCTACAGCCCCGAAAATTAATTTGATTTTAAAACCACATCAATCGTCTCATCGTGAACAGAGAGACTTGTCATCAGTGAACCTCACAGCGGTTCCTATACCGGATGGTATAATTTGGGACAAGGTTAATTTCGAAATATTTGGTCCGACTGAACTTTTAAAAATTCCTCATTTATTTAAAATTTCATTAAGTGATATCATTACCTCCAGTACATTTTCTGATGATTGGGACACTGAAACTGTTAATAGCATGTTGTCTGATTTAGAAAAAATGCTGCATTTCCGAACACTGAAATGTTAGAAAGTAATTCAGACTATGACACTTTGTACTGTTACCAACATTACGGTCATCATTTCCTGCACAAATCTATTTCGCCTAGAAATGTGTTTGAGTACCATCAGTGGGAACATTGCCCTACACCACCAAAGGGTAGTTCGCAGACATTTGCACAAAAATGTTCATATTTTTCGGGTTTTAACACCACTGACCCAACCTCATATTATTATAAGGTTACACCAACATCAGCACTGAAAATTATGTTGACAAACACCAAACATATTTACTCTGCTTCCTTTATTGCCCAACTGTCTGAACAGGGTTTTGACCTATGGAAGGACACAATAGACTTAAAATCAGTCTGGGGTTCTAGGGACTGGCAAGTCCAGGGAACAGAAGTGCTATTTAGAGCATGCCTCATTCCACAGCAGATGATATTTCTAAATGAAACTGTGCAACAGACATCCTGTCTTGGATTAGCCAAGATAAAGGACCTGAACACACCTCGATTTCCAACACCATCACAGATGGGAGGGTGGCAAAATTCGACTTCACAGGAAGGGGCAACAGTAGATGATATTCTAAAGTGCAATAGATCAGACCCAAATTGCGGAAAATGGGTGGTTTGGCCCTTAGACACAAATATATGTCGTAAACGATTCTTGGGTATTACCGAAGGGTACAGTATCCACAGGCCAGACCCACATTATGTACAAAGAGAACATCCAGGGGTAGTGACATCCTATAGTGTTGGAAAGTTGTGCCTTGATTGGCTAGAAACCTCAACACTAACAGAAGTGAAACAACACTTAGCCTTACTCTCACAAGACATGGATCTTCGGGATTTTTTACAAGGTCCCAGGAAACAACGTCAGAAATGTTTCATATATGCTGGCATTTATGCTGCCTATAATGAAGAGTGGAAAATATCACAACAAGAGGCCGCAGAGAGAATACGGGAAATAGACCGTATTAACTTAGAAAAAGCATTGGCTGTGGTAGACAATGGGTTAACAACTTTGTCCTCGAGAATATATTCTTTGGGCAACATTGTATCTTCTGCGATAGACATCCTAGAACAAGATTGGGCCATACTACAACACGGGCAATCTCAATTACGTTCTATCATGTTATTGAGCTGGACGCTGCAATCTTTGCACGCAGGCTTTGTGTCTTGGCGTTTTATAAACAGTACGTCTCTGTTTTCCGAATATAATCTAACAGATAAACAGGTTGAAATGGCACAAAGGGGAGCTAAATATATAATGTTGCGTATTGAAAAACTGGACCGACTACCATTTACAGTAGCAGAAGGTCCGTCTACTGAAGGGCTGATCCATGGCCACATAACTCCACCGGTCACCACTTTTCAGTTTCAATATTGCCTTGAACAAAGGCAGGCGGGCAAATATGAAAAAATGGGTAAGGAGTACATTAGGGAATCCTGGGATTTACCGTATAGATTTCGATGCCGGAGCGGGGATCGAGAAGTGTTTCTAAGTGGTACTAACTGCAAGAACGCTTTGAGCGGTTCTCTCATGTGCCGGTACATTACATTGCACGGAGCATGTAATGGTTCGATAGCAAACTTGTCCTGCCACATAAAAGGGACTCCAGCTGCCGTGATTAAGCCGGTATTCGAGCTGCTCTCAAATGGGAGTTACTTGATGCTGAACGATCAAGGTTGCTGTGGTATGCTTCCGGGCATTGCCTATCTGGTCACTGTGAACTCCAGGGTTACTTGCTGTATGCAAGTATTGTTTCCCCCAACAAGTACAGTCAGGGAGGCACCGTTATGGCCTTCGTTGAATGTTTCCTTTATACAAATTGATACTTTGAGCAGACTGAAAGCCATGCTTTTACAGCAGACCATACCCTTAACCTCCGCTCGAGAGACCTTTGATCTTCAAATTGCAAGGACCTCGAGTGAGATACAGGCGCTTATACGTACGAACTGCCCCATTCATTTTGCAGAAATGGTGGGTCGTATCTTTAATATGTCTGATACGAGTGGTATTGTACACCTATTTAAGACCATAGGGTCAGGACTTCTTAGCACCTTTCAGACAATCCTCGGAGTTATTCCGAACTTTATACACTCCGTATTTGGAAGCATTTTTGGAGGTCTACCTCTGATCCTGCTATCAATAGCGGGAGTCCTGATTGTCATTTACCTATTACGCAATGGACGGCCCAATTACCAACGAGATGGCAAAAGCGCTCCTGGAGCGGAAATACCATGAACGCATGGTACAACATCTGGGCACACCTCGCCTAAGGGAACTAAGCGCCTCTTGGTTCCTATCGTTTAGACCAGTCTGGATGGACTGCATCTTACCTGTTCTTCGATGCCTGTTTTGCGGTGAAGAATGTGTGTTGGACCTCTGTCTAACACTTGCAACGGACACGCCTGCGGACTTGAATACCCAGGTGGAACCCTTGAGGGCCCATGCTCGGCAATGTCCCCAGCGTAATCCCATCTTGATTGCCGCATTCTTCGAGAATCCGCAGGTGCCTTTTACAACTGTGGTAAGCTTTAGCTCCACCATTAGCACAGAGGTATCGACGACAGCACCGGCTGCCTCTACACCAGCTATTCGCGTACTGAATATCATCTGTGCTCCATTGACGTGCTCTGCGAGGTATTACAAGGACCGTCCCCTGCAGCAGCAAGCAGCAATGATGTTGCGTCTCCCAGCCAGGGCATTTAATCTGTAATTGGCTCATCGTGTGCTGGGAAAGAATTCGGATTTTCCCTTTTTCTAAAATTAACTAAATTTGGAACACTTCCTAAAAATTTACACTTTCTCGCTGAAAAGCATGGCCTTTCGACGCTTGTAGACATTCAACTTATATAAACGAACTCAATTAGGACTGTGGCTTAAGTGACAATTCCAAACAACTAATTTTCGTAGCAAGAATTTTAATTTTGACCTTTTTAAACTGTTTTTAAAATGATTTTAAAACAGGATTTTAATGAAGCTCATTGAAAAATTTTCTATGCACTACTATCTAGTAAAGAGAATAGTCCACTAGCATTTTTATCATTGTTGACTGTTCGGAAGAGGAGTGGGTGTTATGTTTCATATAGGTACCCTAATATAGGCCCGGGTAACATCATACCCTTTCACCTACATCACCTCCCCTACATTACACACTAACGAGACTTTTAAGGATTGGACGCCTTTTATGGACTGAACCTTTCACCTAGTTCTAGGCCTGGGTGCAGAACGAGGGTTTTTCCCGAACAATAGTGTTCTATGACTTCATCTTTAGACTGACACTGCATGAATAAAATATTCATGAGGCTACTTGGCAGGGGCTATACACCACCTTCCTAATATCTACGCACAAGGTTCATCCCATACGTCATCCTCATACCCAACAATGGCTAACACAAGAACAAAGCACAAAGGGACTCTATATACCTTTCTGTATAAATACAGCACCTCTTGCTATCAGTAGTTAGAGGGCACCGAGACTTCCAGGCCGACACACTGACCAGAGACGCTGAGGCTCCTGCATGCAGACGCTCCAGTTGACAGTGGTCTGAACATCCCTTGCGGGGTGTCCAACTCGAGACCAAGAAGGGCTCCTACATTCACACTTCAGGTAATGGGGTTCGACTAAATCCTAGAGGGATTCTTGGCTGCACACCTACTCACATGCTAGGTACACTTAGGTACATCTAGATAGGCATCGTAGGAGTACGCACTCTCTTTTATCAATGCATTTTATATTCATGTATTTATTCATGCTTATTGCAAGATGATAGAACTGTACTATCCATTTATATTCGTAGTACTGCTAATCATATATCTCTGCTACTCTCTAATGGTTGTTTCAGCTCATATACTCTACACAAGAATAACAACTGTTCAATAAATCCTTATTGAAACGCCCAGACTGTCTATTCTGTGTACCTCTGAGATAAACTAAATGAGCACGAGTGACTGAGCGAAAAGTAGTACATTGTTTCCACGATCTTGAGGGATCAGGGTTGTCATGTTCTGAGGTTGCCAGAAACTAATCTCTCCCCGATAAGAGGAGACACTAGTGGCACTGTGAGCTAGCTAATGCAAACAGGCTAACATTTCTCGGTGGGGGTGTACAGAATCAGTCTGCCACCAAGCCCACAGTTTATGTTATCCAAACGTGCAGGTCCTGTCTGGGTACTATAGGAACTACACGACAACACGGTAGAAGGGATGTTAAAACCACCAAAGGAAAAGTTTAAAAAGATAAGGAAGGATTTGAAGAGGACGTTATTACAAGGTCAGATTTCTTTGAGAATGCTAGCTCGCATGGTTGTTCTTTCATTATCAAGGATACAGGGTATTTTTCCTAGACCTCTGAAATATCTGGCATTACAGAGGTTGAAGGGAATGCATCTAAGAAGTGGTTTGCGTTTCTCACAGATGTTTTTTCTTATGGAAGAGGCAAAGGAGGAATTGAGATGGTGGTTGAAGAACATGGAAGCTTGGAATGGGAGGGCAATTTTTGGAAACAACTTAGTCAGTAATAGAGTCAGATGCAAGCTTAGATGGCTAGGGTGCACAGTGTGGTGCTGTTTCAATAGGTGGTTGTTGGGCAGACGAGGAGAAGAAGTTGCACATATGAACAGACTAGGGGGACTGTGGTCAAAAGATTTGGCGGATTTGGCAAAGGTGTTTTGGGAATACAGTCTAAGGAGGAGACTATGGGCCCGATTCTGATGCGGGTTGGAAAAGCTTCCCGACCGAAGGCCTGATTCTGATGCGGTTAGGAAGGCTTCCTAACGGCATTTGCTCCTTCCAAATCGGATCGGGAACGTGTCTTCCCGACCGAGGGCCCAATTCTGATGCGGTTAGGAACAAATGTTCCCATTGAAGTCAATGGGAGTTCAACCAAATCGTATCTGGAAGCATCCGGATGCATCCTACTCCGCCGGTCGGACTTTCCCGATCCGAGTGGGTCGGACACCATTTCCCAACCGATTCGGTCGGGAAGCTTTTCCAACCCGCATCAGAATCGGCCCCTTTGTGTGCAAGCAGAGCATATTCCGCGGATGAGCAATATAGTAGCAGATTGGTTTTCACAGAACTTCAGGGACTCAAGCAATTGGATGTTGGACAGGACAGTGTTCTTGCAGTTGGAAATGATTTGGGGTCCATTTGGTGTGGATCTGTTTGCAAACAGACTGAAGCTCATGTGACCAGGTTTTTGAGTTGGCGTTCAGATCCAGAGTCAGCCGGGATAGACACCTTTGGCAGATTTGGATGGGTCTCAGTCCGTATGCGTTCCCACCAGTTTCAATGATTGCTCGGGTAACCATGATGGTACACAGGTGGAATGGGACAACGGTGGTGATTTTGCCACTTTGGAGGGCAAAGGTGAGGTATCCAGTTCTGTTATAAATGTACCTTGATTTTCCCATTCTGTTGCCGTGGTTTCCAAAACTCTTGAGTGGCCCAGCAGAAGAGGTGCACGATGTAGTGATTTCAGAGCAGATGAGGTTGGTGGCTTGGAAAATTTCAGGAGAGTTTGGGAGTTTCCAGGCCTTTCGTAAGCAGCTTCAGAGCTCAGAGAATCCTGGGCTCCAGGAACAGGGAATATGTATAGATTGGCTTGGCAAAAATGGGTTTGCTGGTGCTTAGAGAGGGAGTTTGATCCCGTTTCAGAGTTCACTGTGGGAGTGGTGAATTGTCTGTCAGAAAGATTTGAGGAAAGCTTTGGCTTATAGGACAGTAAATGTGTATAGATCAACAATTGCAGCAGGTCATTAGCTGGTAAATGGATTATAGGTAGGACAGGATGTGGTGGTGCATAGAATTATGTGTAGCATTAGAATTACGAATTCCCCTGTGTCTAGATATAATTCGGTTTGGGATGTTTCAAAGGTGTTGGAGTTTTTGCGAAGATGGGAAGAAAATGACTTGTTGTCCATGAGAGATTCGTCATTACAATTGACAATTTTATTGTGTTTGGTTTTGTTTAGGAGGGTGTCAGGTGTGAAATCTCTTTTAATGTAACCAGCATAGTGTTTCACCTGAGGGTGTGTGTTTTTATTTAACAAAGATAACAAAGACTAATTCAATTTACATTTTTAATCCATACTTTGATGACAAAGAGAAATTGTATGTAGTATGATGTGTGAAGGAGTATGAGAAGGGATCTGCATAGGTAAGACCATATGGGTTGAATCAGCTGCTTATTTCCTTTAAGAAATCGTATAAGGCAGTGTCGTCTCCCACGCTTGCACGATGGGTGTGAGAAGTGATGTGCAGAGCAGGTGTGGATGTGAGTATATTTGGAGCTCTCTCAGTGAGGGGAGCGGCTGCGTCTGAGGCGTCAATGATGGGAGGATCTTTTCAAGATATTCTAAGCTGTACAGACTGGTCGAAAGATATGACTTTCTGAAGATTTTATTTTAAACCAGTCGAGAATATGGCAAGTTGTTTGTTGTAAGTGCTTTAAGCTTGCATAATGTTAGCCTCCAGGTCTTGCCATAAAATGTCGATTTGCCATAGCCTGGTGGGCAGAAAATCTGGATTTCATTAAAGACACGGAGGCTAATATTATTCCTCCCGTATACGCAACCCTGGTTAATTGTGGTTTTCTAAATTCATAGCTTGAGGACAAGCTTAATGGCTGTCAAGGACTGCGGTCGCAAGCGCATGGAAGATTGATTGTTATGGAATGTTATGTTGGGATTTCTTTGAAGATGAAGAAAGTTCAAATATTCTAGGACTGTTTTAAAAGACTAATTTAGAGTTAAACACAGTCAGTTGCAGTCACTAAAAAAAAGGCTGTGTGTTGGGGTTCTGGGGTTTTATTAAGTCAGAATTATAAGTTCTATAGTCTTTAAAGGAGTTGCTGGAGTAGTGGTAATAAAAGATGTTACATAATATTATCCTCCTTGTCTTTAATAAAATCCAGTTTTTCTGCCCACCAGGCTGTGGAAAATCTACATTTGCCATGCTAATTCCCATAGGAAACTTTGCTCTCTGATATAGAAAAAATGGCTGAATGGAATTACACAAAATGTGCCAGAACTTTACTCAAAAAGCACGCTTTGTGTCATTTGGTGTAAATCCATGAACACATTTCTGACAATTAGCGTTTAAAGAGGGGCTTGGATTTGGCAGAAAGTTACAACTTTACCCAGAAAGTGTGCTGTTTTTTATTGAGTGTAAATCCATTCAGGAATTTTTGAGAAATTAGTATTTAAAGTGGGTATTGGGTTGGGCACGAAGAGGTTAAAAAGTTAGGTATATCCCGACGACTGGTCTGACTGGCTGTCTGCAAACATGAAGAAAATGTTGCGGTCGCCATTGCAGTTGGTCTCTAATTCGACTCCCCGCTGCGCACGGTCACAGGGATGTCACTCACTCAGAGTGGAGGATATTTGTGGCCAGGCCCCGCACCCAACCACCTCAGCTGCGCAAAGGCTGGGGTTGTAGGTCACTTGGAGGACTGTTTTCCTCTCTTCCTGCGGTTGCACACTTTAGGCTACCGTAGGCCAACACACACAACCTTGGACCATAATGAGAGGATGTGTGCATACTAGCACTAATAGGTTGTGTACTGTGAGTGGAGCCTTCCAGTACAAAAAATATGCTTTAATGATTTCCCATTTTGTATGAGTGATGAAGAATGCACCACAAATGCTAAGTTGGAAAAACATGAGGAGCTTAAAACTTGCTCCACATTTACACCTGCTTCAAGGACTTGTACGTTTGTGGCACACATCCCTATCTACCAAAATTAGTAGATAGGTATTTGTGTCGAAAAACATGGGCGATTCAGGAAAATGCCCATGTACCATCAGTGGAACGCCCTCTTCACACAAAGCAGTGTAAAGTAACTCATACTGCTTCTTTGCATTACTTTGGCCAACTTTCCAATGTAAATTTTGATTTAAGTTGGAAACTAAATATGACCACAACATTTTGCTCCTGTTTTGTGTTATAAAAGTAATCCAGATCTCTACAAAGTGTTGGTAAATCTGGGCTTCTGTTTGTACATTGCACAACACTGTGCCAAAGAATATTACATTTGTGTGCCCTGTGAGAAAAAGGAGATCACTGGAGTGAGTGTGGTCCAGCAGGGATCCTGTTTAGTGTATTCCTGTAGTGAGGTGTGAGGAAATGGCTGCTACACTGACAGAGTCACCACCGTGCAGTTTCAAGTCGGCAAACCCATATGCCAGAGGGGGCCGTTGTGAAGATCAGTGCTGAGTCCATCGGGCCGTAGCCAGTGTGCAGAGTGAAGGCGGATACCTTGTATGTCAGAGGGGGGCACTGTTAAAAGAGAATTAATGCAGTGCTGATTGGGCCATCACCCCTGTGATGATTGAGTTTGTTGACCCAGTATGCTAGAGGGGGGCACCAGAAAGGACAAGGACCAGTGCCTGGTTCAAGCCATCATTGAGAGTGGGGGCAGCTGTGGCGACCCTTGCGGGCCGGGCCCCTGACTGAGGATTGGAGTCAGTGGAATCAATGCCCCAACCTGTGGGAAGGATCAGAGGAACATACTATCTCACTGGAGGAAGCGCTGTGGACAACCAACAGCTGTCCCTGCAGAGCCAAGAGTGCTACTTGTAAGAAAGTGGGTTCCTGATTGAGGGGGATGTAAACCCCACTCAGGCAAAAACCACAATCTTTGTCAAGGTGAACCAAAAATACTGACTAAATTCACTTGTGCTTGAGCCTCTGGTAGCAATGCACTCAGGCTTAACTGAGAGGCAATGTGTAAAGTATTTATGCAGCACACAAAGAGTAATAAAGTGAAAACACAACACAAAAATCCAAACCACTTTAGAGACATAGAGTAAATTTTAATAAACAAAATGATACCAGAAAGACAAAAATCCAATCAGTAGAACCGAAGATATTCAATTCTAAAGTGTTAAGTAGATATAGCATCTAAAATCACAAAGAGCCACTCATGGTCATCTGGTTGTCCAGATGACCATGGGACGGAACTAGCCTGGTCCAGAGGTTCAAGCCCACTGCAATAGAGCGTGAGCTGGATATAGGGACCAGGTTAGTCCCGCTGAAAAAGTAATCTTCTCAAAGTCCAGGAAAAAGAGTTCCATTCGCGGCAGAGGAAGGTGCGAGGAGCAGGAAAGCGCATTTGGGACAGTCATAGCTGTAGTGTGAAAAGCAGACCTGGCTTTGCGAATGGTCCTTGCTGTAGCACGAAGATACAGTCAGGCGTCACAGACATTGTTGAAGTTTCGCATTGGCGTTCACTGCAGGCTGTCATTGCTGAAGCGCTAAGTGCAGATCTTGCGTTGCTGGGATTTGTCGCTGGCGGTCGCTGTAGAGCGAAGAGTCGGATTCGCCAGAGCTTTGCGTTGGAAGTCGTCGTGGGTGGCAGAATCTCTGCACGAACGGGTCCGTTCGGCAGAAACCCAAAACTTCACGGTTTCACTTTTCCCTTGTAGAGGAGTGCATTCTGATGCCAGCCATGGGTCCAGGACCTGTGGGGACACCTCTTGGGGATTAGCAGCTCACTCTAGCAGAGACCAGGAGGGCTCAGACAGGTACAGTTGCAGTAGATCAGCTGGGCAGTTACAGGGAAGTCTCTGAAGCTTGTTGTATCCCTGTAGCTCAGACAGGAGGTCAGCCAACTGACACTTGGAGTCACTCAGGTAGGTCCAGTCTTCCTTTTCAGAGAGCATGGCAGGCCTCAAGCAGCAAGGTAGCCCTCTGGGGAGCAAGGCAGTCCTCCTGTAATGTCCAAAGGTCCAGGAGTGTATTGAAGAGTGGCTCGGGAGGTCCATTATTTATACATGGTGTGAGTCTATGAAGTGGGGGACATTCCCTATACTACCCCCACATCTGGTACTGGGGTACAGCTCTGCCCCCAGCCCTCCTGGCAGGTTGGCCCATCCTGTCTACACCTAATCCCCTTTTGTGTCACTGTCTGGAAGGAATACACAAAACTCAACAGCAGAGCCATTCACAGTCATGTGACCCAGGATACTGACAGAAGGCACAAATGGTTAGGGCAAGAAAATGGCAATTTTCTACAGATGCCATTTTCAGAATTGAGACTTAAAATCTGACTTTACCATTAAAGAGGATTTTAAATCACAATTAATTTGAGTCTAAACAGCATATCACTATCTGCTCCAATGCACTGTTGCTTATTTAAATGTAATAAGGTAACCCCATGTTAGTAATTAGGCAAGATAGGCCTTACAGTAGTGAAAAACCACTTAAGGAGTTTTTCAATACCAAGACATGTAAAGCTTAAACCCACATGTCCTACTTTTTTTTAAAAATGCACCCTGCCCTATGAGCCTTTAGGTCCTACCTTAGAGGTGAGTTATATGTATTAAAAAGGAAGATTTAGTCCTGGCAAAGGTTTATTTTGCCAGGACGAAATGGGAGTTTAAAACTGCCCTACAGGCTACGCTGGCTAGCCTGAGATATTTGTTTAAAAGGCTACTTTAGTAGGTAGCAAAATGAGTGCTGCAGGCCTACTAGCAGCACTTGATTTACAGGCCCTGGATACATCTAGTACTATTTGCTAGGGACTTACAAGTAAATTAAATGTGCTAGTTAGGTGTAAGCAATCTACAATTACTAATTTACTGACCCTTACTTTATTGGCAGAGCGGGCTGTTTTAAAAAAACAAAATCTATTTATTTGTTTTATAGATTTAAAAGCTGCATTCGATTCAGTGCCACTAATAAAATGGCAAAAACTTGCAGGATTAGTTATTCCCCAAAAGCTGTTAGATGCAAAAATACTTTGGTTCAGGTTAAGGTAGGTGATGGTTTTAGTTTGTCCTGGAAAATCAAAACTTTTAATGGTCTTAAACAAGGCTGTATACTTGGCCCCTGCCTTTTATGTCAGATTTGCTGCAGCACTTTGAATCTGTTAATGCCCACCATCCAAAACTTGCTAATGTCCATCTTAAATATCTTTTTTTTTTTTTATTTTCTTTTTATTGAACAGTTGTGATAGTACAGTGAAAGGCCACAAGGCCACATAGCAATGAAATACAGTGGCAAACGGACAAAAGACCATCTTTAACAATTGGAGTACAGTCTCTGTATATCGTTAGGTGGGGTTAAGATCAATGTCCAATTCATTGTTACACAGTTCATCTGTTGGGGACAGTGCTTACTTTGTAAAAAAATAAGTGCCGGGGCTCCCGTTGGGAGGCCACTGCAGCTTGCACCACACATTGCCCCTACCAGCTGCCAATGACAGTAGAAACACAGCTACTAACCATCACACTCTTACAAGTGTGACAATTCATAGTATTCCAGGCCCCCTAAGCTATAAGAATGGCTTGGGAGGCAGGGATTAGTCACAGTCATTTCAAACTGTCTTCTGGCAGAGTGATCAGGCGCATCTTTGCCGTGACTTGGAACGGAAGCAACCACTGAAGGCTGAGCTGGCGGCTCGATGTAACAACTGTGACTTTAAGGCCTGTACTCACAGGGGAGGCTGAGAGGAATCAGCCCCTCCCCCCCTCTTCCTCATAAAGAGCCTGGTTTGCTGCGCGCTCCCCTGATACAAAATGCTGAGCTGTACCACAAACAGCACTATTTCTTCTTCCTGTGCAATGTTTTATCTCAGCCAGGAGAACTTTCACCTTGAGAAGCTCACTTCGAAATGACAGCAGCAACAATAAATTATATATTTATATGGCGAACATTACGAGTAGTCCAGTCTCAGGGCTTAAATAACAGAAGGAAGGATGAACGGCTGAGTCCATCTGTTGGAATCCAACCCTGTGATCTTCCGGTTGCACTAAGCCAGCATCAACGGTTGCATTAATCAACTGAGCTAACTTCTACACTCCACTCATTACTGTGGCATCACTTCCATACGCACACACGCTATCCAAATAGATGTGCCTCGTATTTTTCTCTTTGTACCCCTCTAGCATCAGCGCGGCAGACATGGTTTTAGCATCCCTGTTAGCATTTCTGTTCAGATTACTCTGTTAGCATTTCTGTTCAGATTACTCCACTCACAGTACTTAATTCGGGCTGATGGTTGTTAGCGTAATCAGCCATTTGAATGCTTTGTATATAACACTGAACAATGGCACAAAGCTGATTACAGAAAAACAAGATTACCTTAACGTGCAACTCGAGGCAATTTTTCGTCTAGTAGCACGTTCAGCTAGTCTTGCTTTTCAGCCATCAGCTGTGTACTAGGGTTCAGTGTTATATGTGTCTACAAAGCATTCAAATTGCTCATTATGCAAAATTACGTTTTATCGTGTGGGGCTCACGGCTGCAGTTCTTCCGCCACTGCTGGTGGCTTTTAACTTAAAAAGATTTAGCTGCAAAAGTTACAAGCCAGCAGCAGTACAGGAAGAGCTGCAGCCATGGGCCCACACTAATTAAACGTTATTTAGCATGATCGCACATTTCAAAGCTTGAATTGTAGACCAATATAACGCTGGTCAAAGGCATTAATTACTTACCTGGACTCCGGGACAGCCTTCTTAGTTTAAATTAATCTGCGAGGGAGGAGGCCTGCTTCACGACACGCTGTTTGCTTCTGTCCCGTAATAATGATTAACGCTGCAGCTGCGCAGTGTGCTGGGCGGGCCGCGGGTAAAAACAACTACTGATTGGTCCGATTTGGGGAACAAACTTAATGATTCACCAAGGAGGGACGGGGCCAGGCTAATATTATATTTTGCAATCGTTTATTGGTAGTGCATTACGCTTGCGCGCTACCAATGAATGACTGCAAAATGGAAATGGGGTGTGACGGTGTTGGTGACCTACGTCGAGGCCCAGGCAGTTTCAGTTTCTGGCGGGAATGTGAGGTATGTGGCTCACATTTAGGCGGGCGGCAGATTTGAAATACTTTACGGGCGCATGCATAGATGTTTGATATCAGCTCTTCACAGGCATGGGAAGAGACTGGAACGGTGGCACTTACTCCGAGAATGCGCAGTCAATTATTGCTCAATTGCATGTGGGCTCGACTAGAGTGTAGACCCGGCCCTGAGATATAAGTGCCGGTGCTAAGCACCGGAAAGCACCGGCACAAATTAAGCACTGGTTGGGGATACACATATTTCACCACGTGATACATTCCATTTAGCCCATATGTGATCCCATTTCTTGGGACAACCCCTGTGCTTAAAAACATCTTTCATCGCAGTGTCCATGTCATTAGCCCATCTCTGATATGTAGGCAAGTCCCCAATCCCCCACATTTGAGCTATATTCCTTTTAGCAAGGACAAATCGCAGTGATGCCCACGTGCGCTCGGTCTGGGTCAGGCCGGTGGCCTCCCATACGTTCAGTAAACAAAGGCGCGGGGAGTGGGTGATGCTTTTCCTGCTTACCCTCGCGAGTGTGGAAGTGATTCTCTCCCAGTACGGCTGGAGAGTTGGGCAGTCCCAGAGTGTGTAAAAAAGTGTACCCTCCACCGCGCACCCCCTAAGGCACCCAGAATCCGGCCTACGCCCCATTTTCACCAGTGTATGTGCAGATAGGTAAGTTCTATGTAGGATTTTGAGCTGGACTAACCGTAGCCGCATTGGGATAGCAACTTCCTTGGGGGAGGAGAGGGCCTCCTCCCAATCGTCGTCCTCCAGATAACCGAGGTCTGATTCCCACAGCTGTCGGAGGTGTACCAATGGGTCCGGTCTATTGTTTATTAGTTTACGATACGTGAGCGATATTGCTTTACATGACATGGGATCTGTTAATAGTCTATCCTCCAGTGGGGAGGCCTCGGGTAGAGCCTCACCGCTCGCCACAACGGTGATTATTGCATTACAAATTTGTAAATAGCGGAACGTCTCTGATTCCGCCAGTTGGTATTCCGCTTGTAGGTCTCTAAATGGGACCATCTCATTTCACTTCCACAGGTCCCCAACTGAAGAAATACCAATTAGGTCCCACTTATCGAAGCCCGGGCATCTGCTCAATGTGCCGAGTTGCTCGGACTCCCACAAGGGAGTGATCAGTGTTATTTTTTTGTGCCACCCCAGTATCCTTGTCGCGCGGTGCCAGAGTGCAACTGTTTAGGCCGTAGGGCCAGTGAGGTGTTGGCGTTTGGGGTTGGAATAAAGTGCACGCTGATACCCCCCCGGATTCATTATCCATTTGTCCGTGCAGTATGCCGGTTCGGACGGTGAGGCAAAGACCCACTGATTGATCACCGCGAGCTGTGAGGCCCAGTAATATTGTTTAAGATCGGGTAACGCGATCCCACCGTCGTACCGTTCCATGGTCAGTTTATGGGTCACGATGCGTGGGTTTTTCCCATCCCGTAGAAGAGTTCTGACTTCGCTTTCTACACTGGTGAAGTAGGCGTCTGGGACCTTATAAGGGGTGTTTTGCAGTATATATAAAAATCGAGGCAGACCTGGAATGCCCGGGGCCTGAATGATAATAGAAAGCTGAGAAAGGTTCTGGCATATCTCACCAGACACAATATTGATATTCTGTTGTTGCAAGAGTCCCACCTTCCGCTCAACAGTAAAATGCTTAACTGCAAGGGGCTACATGGTAACGTGCACATGGCTGGGTTCACGTCTCATGCTCGGGGCGTCATCACTTGGTTGAATCCGAAGTCAGGTTTGCAGCTTTTGCCATTGGAAACGGATGGGGATGGGAGATATGTTATTTCGAGATGTAGTGGGAAAGGGATAGATCTGATTACCGTTAACGCATATGGCCCAAATTATGATAACCCCAAATTCTTTGAAGGGATTATAGAGAAGATACGACAGCACGGGGCTGCCTACCAGTTATGGGGTGGGAACTTTAATTGTGTTTTAAACCCACAATTGGACAGGTCGGGAGGACCGGAACGACGCCCCACTGCAACGGCTCACATAAACACGGGGGCGATGACGCAATTGGATCTGTTAGATGTTTGGAGAACGAGATCCCACGGCAAGGGAGGGTATACACACTATTCTACATTCCATAACTTACACACACAAATTGATTACTGGTTGGCTTCTAGGGATTTGTCGGCGAGAGTCCGGGATTGTGCAGTGCTACCTCGCACTCTGTCAGGTCACTCTCCAGTGCTCTTGGTCTTGGAGTGCTCGGTCAAACGTATTCTACCTTTCACATGGAGATTTCCTCCTTACTCCATATTAGACCCTGTTTTCAAAGCTGACATGGCGGAAGCGATAAAAAGTTTTTTTGAACACAACATTGGCTCCGTAGACACTTTCGCGGTTGTATGGGAAACTTTCAAAGTCTACATTAGAGGAATTGCTATGACTAAACACTCGGGTGTCCTTCGGGCGCTGCGACAACGACTAGCGGACTTGGAGGACAAACTACAGACGCTAGAAAGTAGACTACAGTCCGACCCCGATGAGCGGGCGCAGGGGGAGCTCCGTGAACTGCTCACCGAGTTCCATGACACAGCTGATTCGGAACTAAAACACTTAGGCAAGTATGCAACAGCCCGCACATATGGAGAAAGCGAGCGCCCGGGCTCGGTCTTGGCTTCACTGCTAAGGAAGCGAAGGGAGAAAGTAGAGGCGACGGTAATTAACGACGAGCAGGGGGAACCCCTCACGACTCCACTGGACATAGCTGACAGATTTCGGCACTATTATTCTAACCTGTATACCTCTAGAGCTGGAGAACTTGACGCTCAGATTTTAGATTACTTGTCGCACATCAAACTTCCATGGCTGACGAATACACACAGGGAATATCTCATGCGCCCGTTGGAAGCGGAAGAAATAACTACAGCACTCGCAAGAATGAGAGCCGGTAGCGCTCCGGGTGCAGACGGGCTAACGGTATCCTTTTATAAGGAGTTTAAGGACTTACTCACTCCACACCTACACACGCTGTTCGAAGAGATCTATGAAAGTGGTCAGCTGCCTCCATCTATGAGAGAGGCTCTTATTGTTGCCATTTTAAAACCAGACAAAACACCTACGGAGTGCGCGTCCTATCGCCCACTGTCGTTGTTGAATGTCGATACAAAGCTGTATGCTAAAATATTGGCTAATCGCTTAACCCCACTTGTTCCGTTGCTGGTTGCTCCGGAACAGGCTGGCTTTGTTCCCAGTAGAAACCTGACATATAATTTAAGAACAGTATTCGGCGCGATTCAACATGTTAAGCCGGAAGTGCAAGCGGTAGCAGTGTTCCTAGATATGGAGAAGGCATTCCATTCGGTCAAATGGTCTTTTATGGGACAAGTTTTGACCCGGGTAGGGCTGGGGGGCATATTTTTACAGATGCTGAGCGTACTGTACAGTAACCCGACTGCTAGAATAAGAATAGGGGACATGGTGACAGACACGATATGCATCACCAGAGGGACGAGGCAAGGATGTCCGCTCTCCCCGATTCTCTATGCTCTGACTGCGGAACCATTGGCCTGCGCGCTACGGGAATATCACAGATACAGAGGTATTCGTTTCCCGGGGTACAAGTTAGTTATATCCAGGTACGCAGACGATACACTGCTATACATACGAAATCCCGAACACAACCTATCCCCTGTCCTTCGCGAGGTGGTCAAGTTTGGCACACTGTCTGGTATTAAGGTTAACTGGACCAAATCAATCATATTCCCACTCACTACTGCCACGGTGCAGTTTGCCCCCGAGTTCCCTTTGCAGTGGACGACGGATCCAGTGCGCTATTTGGGAGTCAAAGTACATACGGACTCGGAGGTAGTGTTTCGAGAAAATTACGGAGTTGCAGTTAGTAAGTTAGAAGATGACGTAGAGCGATGGATTAGATTACCACTCACGCTGATGGGCAGGGTCTCAATCATAAAAATGGTTGTGTTGCCACGGTTTTTGTTCCTGTTTGCTAATATACCGATGGTCCTCCCTAGCTCTTTCTTTCGCACACTCACTTCGTTGCTACTCAGGCTGGCCTGGGCTGGGAAACATGCTAGGATACGATGGGATATATGTTAAGAAGACACTTCCAGGTAAGATTTCTAGGCTTTTATTGCTTAAGTTACAGAGCCACCAACTCCAGCTCCCAGCTGTCAGTTCTCCTCCAGGTAACCATCTCACACACGAGACGCAACCATGGAAACAGAACCACAATGCTCAACAGTTCTAAACATCATTAAAGCATAACCATAACACATCCCCCTTACTGAAAACAGAAAGAAAGAAGGAAAAGAGAACAAGGAAAAAGAGAAAATAATAAGAACAAGAGAGAGAAAATATGCATAGAAAGAAGAAAAGTCAAAGCAGAGGAAAATACTACAGAGGGTTACTAAGTTACACAGTCATCACAACATTAAATAAATTCAATACATCTCATAGTCTTCATAACGTCTAGGAGGGTGACGAGATCTCGGAAGCAAGACACTCCTAGGAATACTTGGACCAGGAAAACTGTCTGAACACGGAAACTTGTCCCCCTTAAATCTCACCAGGCGGGACATGCTCCATTTGGATCCATTATGAACAGTGACAACATTCTTGTAAACAGAAGTAATAGCAAAAGGGCCCATAAACTCTGTGATACCCTTCTTGTGCCACCGTGGTTTTTTAATAAGTACCCAATCCCCAACCTTCCATGTTGTGGCTTTAGTAGAATTTTTATAATCAAACCTTTCCTTGTATCTGTCTTGGTAACACTTAACTTTAGCACCCACCTCCTCCTTATCCAAAACAGGACCTTCAATCAGAGGCAACCACCCTGGATTGAGCTTGGATAGGGCAACCCTGCCCCTCAGTATCTGAAACGGAGATTTTTGTAGTACAGCATTGAGAGCAGTGCGATGTGCCCACCAAGTATCTCTCAAAACACCCTTGAGGGAAACTTTCCTATCAACAGCTCTTTGCACACACGCCTTCACCACCCTGTTCATGCGCTCCGCAAGTCCATTGGCTTGTGGAGCATAAAGGGCAGTTTTATGATGAGTGATGCCATAGTCCCTTAAAAAATCTTGCATCTCCTGCGATATAAATTGCACCCCATTATCAGTGACAAGGAATTTAGGTACACCCTCACATGCAAATTCGTCTTTAAGGAAGTCTATAACCACCCTGGTGTTGATGGAGCTTACACATCTGGTGGATACCCACTTAGAAGAGTAATCCACCAAGAGAATCACAAACCGCTCAGAAGGACCTAGAAGCTCAAAGGGACCCATAAGGTCTAAGCCAAGTTTAATCCAGGGTTCACGTGGGACCTCCACAGGTGACAAGGGGGCAGTATTAGTGACCTGGGATTTGTCACTAGAGGCACACTGGTAACACTCTTTAACAATTTGCTCGACATGACTATCCATTCTAGGCCACCAATACCTCTCACGAAGACGAGACTTCGTGAGATTCCTTCCCAAGTGCCCCTCATGAGCGAGATTCACCAATTTAGGCCTCAAGGCATCGGGGGTATCACTCTCTCACCACGCATAAGTTGGCCTTGGCATAAAGTGAGTTCATTTCTGATGGACCAGAAAGGTAACAAGTCGGAATCAAATTTCTTACTGTCAGGCCACCCTCTTACCACGAAGTCCATTACAATTGGAAGAAGTACATCTTCCAATAAGGCTTGATTCCATTCTAGTTCTTGAATGGCAGGCTCCTTGACCCAGTTAACACTGACAGACTCACAATCTTGAGTATCATTAGGACAGTCGATGGGGAGCCTAGATAGACAATCTGCCGCCTTATTGGCAGAACCTGGAAGATACTGTACCTGAAAATTGCAATCTTCCAATCCCTCACTCCAACGTTTCAGTCTGGGGGTGAGCCTTTCACTCTCTGCACACGAGAAAACTTGAACTAAAGGGCGATGATCAGATCTAACAGAAAAAGGGATGCCCCAAAGATAAAATTTAAAATGTTTAATAGCCCAGACAATGGCCAGAGCCTCCCTTTCAATGCATGAGTACTGTTGTTCCGGTTTTTTCAAAGCTCTTGAGGCAAATGCAACTACTTTTTCCTCACCATCATCGATTTGAGAAAGTACTGCCCCCAGGCCACACAAGCTGGCATCCGTAGTTAGAAAGGTTTTCTTTTTAGTATCGAAGTGACCCAGTGTAGGCATCTTACCAATTGCCTGTTTGATGGAATCAAAAGCTAAAGCACACTCAGGTGACCAAACAAAATGTAGACCTTTTCTCAGAAGAGCCCTGATGGGCTCAGCAATAGAAGCAAAACTTTGCACAAATTTGGAGTAAAACTCAGCAAGGCCGAGGAAGGACCTAACTTGCTCTTTATCAGTTGGGGCAGGAGCATCTAGAATGCTCTTAGTCAAATCCAGTTTGGGACAAATACCCTCCCCAGAGATAACGTGTCCCAAATATGTGACGGAGGACACTCCAATTTTACATTTCAGTCTATTTACAGTCAAACCTTTCTCAGTTAGCCTACGTAGAACATTTCTCAGAATAGTGTCATGCTCTAAATCATCTTTCCCGTAGACTAAAATGTCATCCTGAAAGAACATGACCTTGGAAACATCGCCTAGAATCATCTTCATGATACGTTGGAAACAGGCAGCTGCAGAAGCTAGCCCAAATGGCATCCTGATAAAGCGGTAAGCCCTCAGTGGTGTCACAAAAGATGTTAAATGTCTAGACTCTGGATGGAGGGGTACCTGGTGGTAAGCAGAGGATAAGTCTAGCACACTAAAAACTTTGGCACCGTTAAGCATATTAATTGACTCGGAGATATTAGGAAGGGGTTGACGATCAACCCAAATCCATTTGTTTAAACTCCTCAGGTCCACACACATCCTGATACTCTTCCCTCCATCCTTGGGGGCCAAAACCACTGGGGCCAACCATTCAGAGGATTCAATTTCCTCAATCACGCCCAACAATACCAGTCTTTTGAGTTCATCTCTGAGAGGTTCAAGCATCAAGTTGGGAACCCTCCTAACCTTGTGTACTACAGGCATAGCATTGTGCTTGAGTACTATACGGTGTTCAAAATGTGAGAAGGCCGAGGTTATCGGAAAAAACTTGGGGAAACTCTTCAAAGAATTTGCAGGAAGTTCCAGATTGATCAATCAACATGACCTGCTCGGATGGGTAACGAGCATTAGGGTTAAGAATTATCCCCAAGTCTCTCTGGTGTCTCCACCCGAGGAGATTATCACCTCGCTTAGCAACATAAATTTTTCCAATGGTCTCTCTTCCCTTGAAATTGATCTTCTTGATGGAAAATCCTATCACATCGATGTGTGAACCACCATAACTGACAGGGTTGATGTCAGGAGCAGAAAGCTGTTATTGAGGAAAAGTTTTGTCCCACAACTCATTGCCAAGCATTGTGAACGGTGATCCAGAGTCTGCTAGAACGACAATTAACTCTTCTCCAATCATTACTTCGCATTCTGGCATGCTGATAAGATCAGCATCAACCAAACCATCACCTCGTACACTCAGCATAACAGTTCTCGATGAGTCACAGGTTTCAACATTCTCTACAGTGCGTACTCTGCTACCAGATCTGCATACTCTGGCATAGTGACCCTTGATCCCACACTTGTGGCAAGTGGTATTTTTCGCATAACAGTTAGGGTAGTTGGAGGAGTGATTGGTGCTACCACATCTGTAGCATTTCATTCTTGAAACATCTGTAAAAGGGGAAGTGGAAGGTTTGGCTTTGATTCCATGCATACTTTTGGAAACAGAGTCAACAGAGTCTTGAGAAGTATCCTTTAAAACCAACTCATGAATACTACTAGGAGTAGGAGCATTGTCTGTTATAATCTTATGGGTTTTCATCTCTTTAACCCAACCAGAAGTGTTTTCCATCCCCTCTACGATGGCTACAGCTTCCTTGAGAGATGGATTTTTAGACAAAAGTTTTTCTTGCACTCTAGGACTGTTGGTGCACCTGACCAATTGATCCCGTATCAACGAGTCAGTAAGATCGCCAAAATCACAAGTGCGTGCCAGTGTTTTTAAAGAAGCTATGTAGTTCCCAACCTTTTCGTTGGTTTCTTGTACTCTCATAAAAAATTTGTGCCTCTCTAGGACAACATTAATACGCGGACCAAAGTACATTTCTAACATCTTGATAGACATCTCGAACATATCAGAGGGTTCACCATCACCTTCACCAACAGGAATTACGTCAATACTTTCATAAATATTGCGCCCTTCTATTCTGAGATTGTGAAGAAGTATTGCTTGCCTCCTGTGCGCTGAAAACTTCTCACCACCTATGGCTACCAAGTATGAATCAAATAACAGTTTCCACCTCTTCCATGGCAAGAGTGGTTCACCCTTTTCGCAAAGAAATGGAGGAGGTTGGTTCATTGAGGTAGTTGACATGGTGGCAGCGCTATCAAAAGTACAATAAAGGAGGTAAAAACCAAAGCACAGGCACAGGAGAAACTTGAACAGCACTGTAACAGATGAGGGTGATGGAATAGATATTAGGAGAAAAAAAACAGTACCTGGAGGATTTCCATAAAATAATCACTGCTTAACAGTGTGTGAAAGTGCGCAACGCCATGCCAGTCTCCATTAAAATTGCACAGATCGAATATCATGACAGTGTGTACAGTAACAACAGTGCTGTGTGCGAAGCACTAAATATAGGAGAAGAAAAGCAGTACCTGAAAGATTGTTTGAAACATTGGCTGCTTAAGTGCGTCAATGTGCACAAGGCCATGCGGTGTCCAGTTTGCATAAACTCGAGGTCCCTAACAATTTGAGCTCCGTAACAGCGAGTGCCGGCGTTGTCATGGGAACTAGACAACAAGTCCACTTTCAAAATGGCGGCACGCACGTAACGTAACGTGCGCGTCGCGTGGTTACATCATTTAGCGCTGGCAAAGCTGTGCACGTCAGCGAGTGCACGAGAGGATCGTCGCGAGTCAAAAACGTTGAAGAGAAGGAAAAGTGTGGAAATTGCCTCAATTTCAGCAGGAAAGACGTAGAAAGTCAGGATAAGCTGGAGCAGGCATCGGAAGCAGAAAAGCACCTCTTCTTCGCTTGTCACTCGATTCCGAATCGTCGTGGAGAAGAAGATAACTCCGTGGGTCCTTGAAAATGGGGAGAGTTGGTGGCAGGCTTGTCCCCCGCAAGCGTCACTCGTCGTCAGTGTTAAGAAGACACTTCCAGGTAAGATTTCTAGGCTTTTATTGCTTAAGTTACAGAGCCACCAACTCCAGCTCCCAGCTTGTCAGTTCTCCTCCAGGTAATCGTCTCACACACGAGACGCAACCATGGAAACAGAACCACAATGCTCAACAGTTCTAAACAGCATTAAAGCATAACCATAACAATATACTTACATTGCCTTACCGGATGGGCGGTCTTGGGGCACCGGACCTAACTCTGTACTATAGGGTCGCGCAGTGCGCGCATGCTCATTTTTGGATTCATGGCCCTGCAGATACACCGCACATCCAGATTGAGAATGTAGTCGCAGCACCACTCCCTCTGCCAGCGCTCTTATTCATACCTCCGGACCGCAGAACTGGGATCCTCGATTCAATCAATTCGACCGTACATGCCTGGCACCATCTTCTCAAGTTGCAAGCTGGAGTTATATTGTACTCCCCATTGGCTCCCCTTGAATGGTGTCGTTGGCTACCCACATGCACAGATAGAGGAGTAATTCGGGCGCTGAATGATATGAATATTTCAAAGATTGGTGAACTGTTTGAGGAAGGCGTGGCGAAGACGTGGGATGAGGCGACTATACAAGGTCAAAATACCACATTGTTACATAGATTCCAATTTCACAGAATGAGGCACTCATTAAAAGAAATTCTGGGAAGTGACCTCGCTGAGCCACCTGATGTCGCCCCACTCACAGCCATTATAAAAATAGAGGTGCCGGTGCGGATTGTGTCTAGGTTATACAAATCAGCACAGGATTATCGGGCCAACCATTATACCAAAGCCCGTCTGGCCTGGCAGATAGACTTGGGGATGGAAATAGATGATGGAATGTGGAAGTACTGCTGTGAAAGCACGAAACGAATATCTCTGAATGGCAGGCATAGGCTGATCCACTTTAAATTTCTCAATAGAATATACTATACCCCTGAAAGATTACATAGGTATGGGCTGAAGGACTCAGCTGACTGTGACAGATGCAGTACCTCGCCGGCAGACTTTTTTCATTTAGCATGGTCGTGCCCGGGAATTGCCAACTTCTGGGTTTTAATATTTTAGGCACTGGTAGAAATCACTAAAGAAAAACTGACCCCAGACCCTGCACTGGCACTACTGGGATATTCTAAATGCCTACCCAAAGCTATCAGACGTCTAATTGACATGGGGCTACTAAAGGCGAGACGGAGGGTGGCAATTTGTTGGTCCAGTGGCCCGATTCCCACTATAGACAGCTGGTCGAGGGACATGATGTACTGCTGCACACAGACTGAAAACTACAGTGAACTACTACCACCACGCAGTCGACCAAAATTTTTTGGGGACCTATATAGAACTTATAGAGCTACCAAGGATAACAATGAGTAAAGTAGGGAAGCTCCTGCTTAGCTGTAGTAGGAAAGGAGCCTGACGGAAGGGAGGAGATAGCTAGGATATGCCCAAGTTTTGATACAGTACTTAATGTATGTACAATGCCTATATGTGATGCTTGCACGAATAAGGCCGCAATACAATTTTGGGAATGTTTTTTCCAGTGTCACAGCTTTCTATATGACAATTCGTGATGCAGGCCCTGTGAAAATTAATGTACTCCCGCTATGTAACACTGAGACGCAAGGGGAATGTTTTAAGGTCTATTGTAATATTGATCATGTATACGGACTTACCACGACGTGTCTCTGTATTTTGTGTTCGTTTATGTTTTTGCAGTATTGTATTGCAATTCTGAACAAAAATATTAATAAAATTAAAAATTAAAAAATCGAGGCAGCGCCAGCATTTTAAACAGTGCTGTCCTGCCCAATTGAGTGAGGGGCAGAGACAGCCAGTGGAGCACATCGTTGTGGAGCCTATTCAGCGGGGCCTTGAGGTTAATGTCATAGAATTGGGTGGGATGCGGAGTCACATATATACCAAGGTAACAAAATCCCTCAGTAGCGACTGTAATGTGGGTGTGTCTGGGCATCCGCGGCAAAGGACCCTGAAGCATATATAGCACTGATTTTGTCCAATTGATAGTATACCCAGAGTGGGCGCTAAAAATGGCGAAGATGTGCAGGATCCTCTGGATCGAGGCTGTTCGAGCCGCAACATACAAAAGGACGTCGTCAGCATAGAGGGAGATTCTGTCCACATGCTGATCTGTCCACTTGAGCCCCCTGATCATGGGGTCACCCCTAACCCAGGTCGCTAAAGGCTCTAATATCAGGGCAAACATGAGGGGCGACAGGGGGCATCCCTGTCTAGTCCCCCTCTCTAGACGAAATTGTCGGGAAGTGTGTTGGTTGACAACTATCTGGGCCATGGGTTCTGTGTACAGTAGCCTAACCCACTTTATAAAATTTGGGCCAAACCCCATACGCTCGAGGAGGGCAAATAGGTAAGGCCAATCGATAGTGTTGAATGCCATTTTTGCGTCTAATGACAGCAGTGCTGCATCCTCTTGAATGGTGTAAATTCTCCCCATCACCCCATGTAATCTTCGAAGGTTGAGGGCCGTGTTGCGGCTTGGCATAAAGCATGACTGGTCTGGATGCACTAGTTTTCAGATGATAGGAATCAAACGGTTGGCCAATACCTTGGCAAGAATTTTTGCTTCGGTAGTTAAAAGGGAGATTGGGCGATAGGAGTCACATCTCGTCGTTGGTTTACCTTGCTTATGGATGACAACCACTGATGCCAGCATCAGGTCTTTAGGTAGGGACCCAGATTGATAGCTCTCTAGATACATGGAACGGAGAGCGGGTGTTATCCTGGAAGTCACTAATTTGAATAGTTCTATTGGGAGCCCATTAGGACCCATGGCTTTCCCTGATCTCATCCCTCGTATAGCAATCGCTAATTCCTCCTCCGTAGGATCCCCCTCCAGGGATTCGCAATCATCTGGGGCGAGAGTAGTAACCGGAATAGTGGCCAGAAGGTCCCTGGAATCAATTAACGTAGCGCGAGTCATTTTAAATATCTTTAATATGCTGACGATACAATTCTGTTGAGCCAAACTCCGATAGGTTGACAAAGATTAATTGCTGCATTTGATGATTACATTTTAGCTAATGGCTTAGAGCTGAATGTTATGAAAACAAAATTTATGAAAATTGGCCCAGTGAAGTTTAAGATTAGATCAAGGGGAGCGAGAGGTGGGCAAATCGAAGCTGTGAAGACATATAAAAACGTGGGCATTTTATTTGATAATAAAGTCCCGTTTATAAGCCATTTTCATGTTTTAAGGGAAAAACATCATCTTTAATCTATGCATTTAAATCTCTGCGGAAATCATTTCATCTTCATAGGCATACTGTTCTCTATATCAATGCCTTGGGTACATAGATGGGTCAGCCCAGGGGTCAGTGAGAACAGGAAAGCAAACTGCCCCAGCAAACACTGGGCTCAGGGTAGGGGAGAGGTTGACACCTTCCACCGACCCATCCTGCTCCTTGGAGGATAGGAGGTCGGGGAGAGTTCACTCTCCTCCTATACTCTATCACCCATCACCAGAAGCATGGTGACTTCGGACCTCTCATTGGGGTGCTTGAGAAGATTGACATGTTTGACCCTCAAGTGGTTCCTAGGGGTCTTGAGGTCAAACAAGTATGTGACCTCCCCTTTGCGCTCCTTCACCTCACAGGGCCTGGACCACCTGACTTGCAAGGCCTGGGGCTCCACTTGCTCAATCATCCACACTTTGTGACCAGGCTAAAACTCAACCAGAGTGGCCTTCTGGTCATACCAGAGATTCATAACCTCCTGGCTGGCTTCCAGGTTCTTAGTAGCCTTCTTCTGAGTCCAGGGAGCCAACATGAAACTGACTACATCCTGGGGGGGGTTTCTCGGTGCTTGCTTTCACCCGTCCTTCACAAGGCTGAGCGGTGTTTTGACAGGGTGGCCATAGTGGAGATCAAAGGGAGTGAACTCAACTCCCTTGTGTGGCACCTCACTGTAGGTGTACAACATGCATTGTAAGAGAACATCCCACTTCAACCTCAAGGGCTCTGATAGGCCCATAATCATGCCTTTAAGGGTCTTGTTGATCTCTCAACAAACGCATAGGATACGCCACACTCATCCCACATGGACTTCATATACGCTGACATGAAGTTGGTACCCCGGTCTGATACTACCTTCTTGGGAAAACCCGCTTGGGTATATGCCACAATCAGTTCTCTGGCCACTGCGGGAGCAGGTACTTTCCTTAGGGGTATAGCTTTTGGGTACCGGGTGGCGTGGTCAAAATGTCAATGCACACCTGTTCAAAGGGGGTACCAACAACAGGAAGGGAGCTTTCGCTTTCACCCTTGACTTCCCACTAGCCTGGCAGGTGGGACAAGACCTGCAGAACGCATCTGAGGTCACTCTCATCTGGGTCCTTTATTAGTGAGTGACAAGCCTGGCAAAGGCCTTGTCTTGACCCAGATGTCTTGCCAGAGGTACATCATGAACCAGACCCAGTTGGAAGGCCCGGTAGCCCTGGGGGACCACCAACACACAGGTAGGAACCTTAGGCTCACTATACAGGAGATCATTCTCCCAGTAAATCAGGGGCTCACAAGAGGTGTCACCTGCTCCCTGGGCCTCCACCTGCCGCTGTAGCCCCTCAAGAGTAGGGCACTTGTTCCAGGCTTTCAGAATTCCTCCCTGGAGGGACCCCCTTCCACTTGCCAGCTGGCCAGCTCAAGAAGATCCCCCAGGGGGGCGATATCCTCTCCTGTAGGCTGAAGGGCGTCACCCTCAGGATTAGCTTTCTCCTGGGCCATAGGAGTTTCAGGAGCCTGTTTTCCAAGCTCTTGCCCTTTCTCTTCTCGGCAGATACCTGGGCCATTCTTCCATGTCCTCTTGACTTCTTTCTCAGGCTGCCATTAACCGTGTGGTCAGGTATACCCACTCAGGCAATCCTAACATCTCAAGGTAATACCAGCGCTCCACCTCCTTCCAGATGGTGTGCTCATGTGGTTTCCAAGCAGACAATCCACAGGCATGGCTGGACTCACAGCTACACCTAAGGAACCCGAAACTAAGGACCCCATTGCAAAGGAACCAGAGCCACAGGATAGGGGCTCGCATGGTCCCCTACTCACTAGATTGAATCTTTTTTGTATTAATCACGGCATGGCAATTAACACCAGTACAACAACATGCATGGCCATTCCCTCGCATAGGCATGTTAAAGGGGTTCTTAGTTTGGAGGGAGTTAATTTAGAAAGAGTGATAGCATTTGATTATTAATGTACTCCCGCTATGTAACACTGAGACGCAAGGGGAATGTTTTAAGGTCTATTGTAATATTGATCATGTATACGGACTTACCACGACGTGTCTCTGTATTTTGTGTTCGTTTATGTTTTTGCAGTATTGTATTGCAATTCTGAACAAAAATATTAATAAAATTAAAAATTAAAAAATCGAGGCAGCGCCAGCATTTTAAACAGTGCTGCCCTGCCCAAATGAGTGAGGGGCAGAGACCGCCAGTGGAGCACATCGTTGTGGAGCCTATTCAGCGGGGCCTTGAGGTTAATGTCATAGAATTGGGTGGGATGCGGAGTCACATATATACCAAGGTAACAAAATCCCTCAGTAGCGACTGTAATGTGGGTGTCTCTGGGCATCCGCGGCAAAGGACCCTGAAGCATATATAACACTGATTTTGTCCAATTGATAGTATACCCAGAGTGGGCGCTAAAAATGGCGAAGATGTGCAGGATCCTCTGGATCGAGGCTGTTGGAGCTGCAACATACAAAAGGACGTCGTCAGCATAGAGGGAGATTCTGTCCACATGCTGATCTGTCCACTTGAGCCCCCTGATCATGGGGTCACCCCTAACCCAGGTCGCTAAAGGCTCTAATATCAGGGCAAACATGAGGGGCGACAGGGGGCATCCCTTTCTAGTCCCCCTCTCTAGACGAAATTGTCGGGAAGTGTGTTGGTTGACAACTATCTGGGCCATGGGTTCTGTGTACAGTAGCCTAACCCACTTTATAAAATTTGGGCCAAACCCCATACGCTCGAGGAGGGCAAATAGGTAAGGCCAATCGATAGTGTCGAATGCCATTTTTGCGTCTAATGACAGCAGTGCTGCGTCCTCTTGAATGGTGTAAATTCTCCCCATCACCCCATGTAATCTTCGAAGGTTGAGGGCCGTGTTGCGGCTTGGCATAAAGCCTGACTGGTCTGGATGCACTAGTTTTCAGATGATAGGAATCAAACGGTTGGCCAATACCTTGGCAAGAATTTTTGCTTCGGTAGTTAACAGGGAGATTGGGCGATAGGAGTCACATCTCGTCGTTGGTTTACCTTGCTTATGGATGACAACCACTGACGCCAGCATCAGGTCTTTAGGTAGGGACCCAGATTGATAGCTCTCTAGATACATGGAACGGAGAGCGGGTGTTATCCTGGAAGTCACTAATTTGAATAGTTCTATTGGGAGCCCATTAGGACCCATGGCTTTCCCTGATCTCATCCCTCGTACAGCAATCGCTAATTCCTCCTCCGTAGGATCCCCCTCCAGGGATTCGCAATCATCTGGGGCGAGAGTAATAACCGGAATAGTGGCCAGAAGGTCCCTGGAATCAATTAACGTAGCGCGAGTCATTTTAAATATCTTTAATATGCTGACGATACAATTCTGTTGAGCCAAACTCCGATAGGTTGACAAAGATTAATTGCTGCATTTGATGATTACATTTTAGCTAATGGCTTAGAGCTGAATGTTATGAAAACAAAATTTATGAAAATTGGCCCAGTGAAGTTTAAATTAGATCAAGGGGAGCGAGAGGTGGGCAAATCGAAGCTGTGAAGACATATAAAAACGTGGGCATTTTATTTGATAATAAAGTCCCGTTTATAAGCCATTTTCATGTTTTAAGGGAAAAAACATCATCTTTAATCTATGCATTTAAATCTCTGCGGAAATCATTTCATCTTCATAGGCATACTGTTCTCTATATCAATGCCTTGGGTACATAGATGGGTCAGCCCAGGGGGTCAGTGAGAACAGGAAAGCAAACTGCCCCAGCAAACACTGGGATCAGGGTAGGGGAGAGGTTGACACCTTCCACCGACCCATCCTGCTCCTTGGAGGCTAGGAGGTCGGGGAGAGTTCACTCTCCTCCTATACTCTATCACCCATCACCAGAAGCATGGTGACTTCGGACCTCTCATTGGGGTGCTTGAGAAGATTGACATGTTTGACCCTCAAGTGGTTCCTAGGGGTCTTGAGGTCAAACAAGTATGTGACCTCCCCTTTGCGCTCCTTCACCTCACAGGGCCTGGACCACCTGACTTGCAAGGCCCGGGGCTCCACTTGCTCAATCATCCACACTTTGTGACCAGGCTAAAACTCAACCAGAGTGGCCTTCTGGTCATACCAGAGATTCATAACCTCCTGGCTGGCTTCCAGGTTCTTAGTAGCCTTCTTCTGAGTCCAGGGAGCCAACATGAAACTGACTACATCCTGGGGGGGTTTCTCGGAACTTGCTTTCACCCGTCCTTCACAAGGCTGAGCGGTGTTTTGACAGGGTGGCCATAGTGGAGATCAAAGGGAGTGAACTCAACTCCCTTGTGTGGCACCTCCCTGTAGGTGTACAACATGCATTGTAAGAGAACATCCCACTTCCACCTCAAGGGCTCTGATAGGCCCATAATCATGCCTTTAAGGGTCTTGTTGATCTCTCAACAAACGCATAGGATACGCCACACTCATCCCACATGGACTTCATATACGCTGACATGAAGTTGGTACCCCGGTCTGATACTACCTTCTTGGGAAAACCCGCTTGGGTATATGCCACAATCAGTTCTCTGGCCACTGCGGGAGCAGGTACTTTCCTTAGGGGTATAGCTTTTGGGTACCGGGTGGCGTGGTCAAAATGTCAATGCACACCTGTTCAAAGGGGGTACCAACAACAGGAAGGGGAGCTTTCCGCTTTCACCCTTGACTTCCCACTAGCCTGGCAGGTGGGACAAGACCTGCAGAACGCATCTGAGGTCACTCTCATCTGGGTCCTTTATTAGTGAGTGACAAGCCTGGCAAAGGCCTTGTCTTGACCCAGATGTCTTGCCAGAGGTACATCATGAACCAGACCCAGTTGGAAGGCCCGGTAGCCCTGGGGGACCACCAACACACAGGTAGGAACCTTAGGCTCACTATACAGGAGATCATTCTCCCAGTAAATCAGGGGATCACAGGAGGTGTCGCCTGCTCCCTGGGCCTCCACCTGCCGCTGTAGCCCCTCAAGAGTAGGGCACTTGTTCCAGGCTTTCAGAATTCCTCCCTGGAGGTTCCCCCTTCCACTTGCCAGCTGGCCAGCTCAAGAAGATCCCCCAGGGGGGCGATATCCTCTCCTGTAGGCTGAAGGGCGTCACCCTCAGGATTAGCTTTCTCCTGGGCCATAGGAGTTTCAGGAGCCTGTTTTCCAAGCTCCTGCCCTTTCTCTTCTCGGCAGATACATGGGCCATTCTTCCATGTCCTCTTGACTTCTTTCTCAGGCTGCCATTAACCGTGTGGTCAGGTATACCCACTCAGGCAATCCTAACATCTCAAGGTAATACCAGCGCTCCACCTCCTTCCAGATGGTGTGCTCATGTGGTTTCCAAGCAGACAATCCACAGGCATGGCTGGACTCACAGCTACACCTAAGGAACCCGAAACTAAGGACCCCATTGCAAAGGAACCAGAGCCACAGGATAGGGGCTTGCATGGTCCCCTACTCACTAGATTGAATCTTTTTTGTATTTATCACGGCCTGGCAATTAACACCAGTACAACAACATGCATGGCCATTCCCTCGCATAGGCATGTTAAAGGGGTTCTTAGTTTGGAGGGAGTTAATTTAGAAAGAGTGATAGCATTTGATTATTATCTATCCAGTACGAACTCATGGGCCATCCAGATTGCAAAGAACTGTCTTATTCTTAATCATAGGGCAGCAATCATCTTGGCTTGGCAAAAAAGACATCCTTTCTTACGGTATCCCCACTACTTTTTACTATGGAGAGCCCAAGCTGTAGCAGCCACAATATACAGCGCTAACTTATGGCGCCACAGTAATGTCAAATCATTGGGGGTTGCAGAAAATAAATTCTTGAGGACAGTACTTAAACTCTCCCAAAGTATTCCACTTATTTTTAAGATGGACCTAGATATCAATTTGATAGTAGCCACAGCTAGACTGAAGCCAGTTCTTTATTGGATATGGATTTGGTTGACAGAAGAATTGGAACCCTAAAGGGCCGGACTCAGGGACATTTTGGGTATACGAAGAGCAGTGGTTTTGCTTCCAAGGTTAAAATATATAAAGGAAACATTAATAGGACTGGGATTGACCAACATTTGGATTTAACCATCCTCTATCACTTCGTCCTCCCTTCAAGATGGTAAAGACTGCCTTCTGGATGGGAGATGAAAGAAAATCCACTTAACCATCAAAATGCGTGCATTATCAACCAGATTTCTGGATTTTAAGGCAGCCTTAAGATTTGAGTCTTTTCTTAATGAAATAGCCCCCTCTTTTACAATGTCCTTATATATGAGGTTTAGGTTTACCTCTTGCCACTGTAACTTGCAATTGGAGAGGTTTCAATCTAGGTAGCAAAGTCTGCGACGCCTGTAAGGACGCAGAAGAGACTGATTTTCATCTTTTATTCTTCTGTCCCACTTACCTTAGGGAATGCAAACAATGGATAGTGCCTCTTTGCCGAAATTTGGGCATTCGCCAATATGAAGTAGCACTTAGAATATGCAGGTCAGATACTGCATTGATCATTGTTTTTTCTGTTGCAAAATACATAGAATGTATTTGGCTTGTTCAGTCTAAAACCATTTCCATGCTGCAGCACCCTGATCGCCAGGTTTTAAAGGATACATAGATGAGATTTCAAGAAAAGAATAAGCAATCTTGTTTTCAGGAGGCATGATGTAGTACCTGGAAATTATATCTCATTGGGCATTTTACTGTAATTATATGATGTGTTATGTCTTATAGATTTTTAATGTTGAGTGAAAATTTAATTTTTAAGACTGATTTTATTGTATTTATTTATTATATCGTTTTAAGATCTTTGATCGAAATAAAGTGTTTATAACTGACTCTCATGGTTGTCTGCTTCCACAATCTAGTGGAATATATTAGGGATTACCTGCTAGGAAAACACCAACCAGATGTCACCTAACAATAGTCATACTGGCTTTTGTGTCTCTCAGAGCCTCCACCTGCTGTCCATTGATGGTGACCCACTGCCTGTACTTTAAAGTATTATTAGGCATGTGAGCCTTTTGTACCATCTCTTTGTCACCCAGGGGATAGTTCATCCTGTCCCCCTTTCCTAGGGTCAGTAGTGAATATCTCCCTTCTTTGGGAAAGTGCCTCAAGAGACTGGCTTCCCAATCTCCCTTAGGGACCATGGGCATCTATAGTGCAACCTCATAAGTCTCAAACCAATTTTCAATGTCATCCCCCACAACAAAGTTAGGCACCAGACCCTTGTGGATGTAGATCCTCCTGTCTCCACTGAATTTTCGCTGCCACCACTGCTGCTGGACTCTGTGTGCGGCGTGGATTTCAGGTCCTGCTCTTTCAGATTCACTTCAGGAGCCAAAAATTGTTTCTTCTCTGCCAAGGTTCTTTCATCCTCAGCTTTTCTTTCCTCTAGAGCTCTCTGGGCAGCTGTCATCTCCACTTTTAGTTTGGCGAACTGAAACTCCACCACAGATCTCCTGTCCTCCAGTTCCTCTAGGGACAGGCTGTGGCAAGGGAGAGTTACAGGTGCACAAAGTCAGGCACAATGTAAATGTAAAGTAAATTTGAAAAAAGCAAAATAGGCCAAACAAGAAGAATAAAAATAAAAGGTTGACTCTGATGTCAGATTACTTATATGGGATTTTAGTGTTACACAAAATCACTGAGAGGCACTACACAAACACAAGTATTAGATCCCATCGCTGAACACCAGGGTAAGAAATCAGGTTATTGGTTGAGGGGGGTGGAAGCCCCAACCAGACAACAAGCACAATCCTTGTCAGGGGGAACCACAAAAGTCACTAAATTCACCTGTGCTTAACCCTCTAATATTTTGCCACAAAGCAGTCAGGCTTAACTTAGAGTTAATGTGTAAAGAATTCATGCACCACACAAACAGAAATAAAGTGAAAACACAACACAAGACAGATAGAGTAGATTTTAATAAATAAAATGACGCCAGAACGACAAAAATCCAATCAGTTAGAACCAGAGATATTCAATTTTGAAGTTTTAAGTAGATATAGCATCACAAAGCACCACTCACAGTCATCTGGAGGGAAAGTCAAAAGTTCAGCCTGACCGCAATGGAGCGTGTGTCGGGTACAGGGACCAGGTTAGTCTGCTAAAAAATTACCTTCTCAAAGACTGGTGTGAAGAGTTCCGTTTGTGGTGGAGGAGGCCACTAGGAGCATGGAGAGCATTGCAGGTGGTCGTTGCTGTAGTGCGAAGATCCAGTTGGGCATCACAGACGGTTGTTGCAGTTTTAAACTGCACTACATGCTGCAGTGGCAGGCCTGAGACATTTTAAAAGGCTACTTAAGCGGATGGTACAATGAGTGCTGCAGGCCCACTAGTAGCATTTAATTTACAGGCCCTGGGTACATGTAGTACCATTTACTAGGGACTTACAAGTAAATTAAATGTGCCAATTAGGTGTAAGCTAATTTTACCATGTTTGAAGGAGAGAGCATAAGCACTTTAGCCCTCGTTAGCAGTGGTAATGTGTGCAAAGTCCTAAAGTCAACAAAAACTAATTCAGCAAAACAGGGGGAGAGAAAGCAAAATGTTTGGGGGAATACCACGGCAAGGGTGTCAGGTCTAACACCACCCTCCAACAGCAGCTGCTGCAACCCTATGTGACGTCTGCGAATGAAACCATCCCACAGACTCTGGTCGTACAACCCCTGCAGGAATGGATAAGACTGATCATAGGGTCTAAAGGCCCTGGGGGAACTTGTTTTGCCACATAGCGCTTCGGGCGCTGGAACGCCTAAAGCTTTTAAAAGAGTCGGAGTTGGGGGGCGGAGCTTACCTTGCTCCAAGATGGCCGCAGACTAAGGAAGCTCTGTCGGCCGATCTCCTATCCACAATAATCCTGGTGCCCAATGCCATCAACCTGACCAAAACTCTGTCCCTCCCACATGCTAATCAATAGGAATTGCCCGTAGTCGCAAAAAAGCATCCCCGAAAGCTGCAGTGAGACCTCAGCGAAAGGTTTGACCTGTGACGGGACTGGAGGAAGTTACGCAGTGAGTGGGCCATGCACATCGCTTGACTGCTGCAGACCGCCGAGACAAGCTTTGCCTCTCTTTCTGCTGAATCAATGACCCGGGACCCCTAGCTGCTATAGATAAAGGTGAGCGTGGATGTTGACACTTTGTTAGGCCGCAGCCGGGACCTGGGGGCCATGTGTAGGGGCCCACGGCTACAGGACGGACAGGTGGTGCCTGGTGGTGGCTGTTTTGGCCCACGACCCACCCTTGTGGCAGCTGGCGGGCATCTGGACGGACCCTAGGACCCGTCAGAGGGTTGCTGCACACGAGTGTTTGGCAGGGCGGTGATCGGAGCCACCACGGTAAGTGTGGAGAGGACTCAGCTCCAAGCTCTTCCCCTTTGGTGGGATAGTGGACCGTGCGGGTAATATTACGGGCTTGGTCCCCCCTCGGGCGGTTGCATCATGATGCTAGGTGCTAGGGCCATGAGGGACCATAGGTGTGTTCCTATATTGTGCAAAAGGAAGTAGGCTGCATGCAAGACCATCTCTGCACCATATATTGGGAACTATTATCAGGAGTCGACCCTACAGAGCACCTTGGTGGGTGTCACTCGAAGAGCTCTGGCAGCAGTGAGCTGTGTGATTACATGGCACCAGTCACCCGCACGGGACGCAGATATTAAATAAGGTGAAATCTACTGGTAGATGCCTGGGCGAGGCTACCACACCTTAGTGTGGCAGACAGGAGGGTTGGTCGATGCTGGAATCGCACTTCAGGGAACATTGCCTCTTGGTCAGCATGGGTAAAACAGATAGATCCCAACCCAGTTTGACCCACGCAAGGTGCCCAGACCATGTGAGACCAAAACAGGCGACACCGGGGCCACAACGGAGAACATTGACCCCATCACGATACAGTTCTGAAATATATACTGGCAGCCATGCAACATAGCCTAACAATAATTGATGGAAAGAGCGATCCTCTCTCCTTCAGAATGGACAGAATGTCCGACAGGTTAGATAAGCATGCAGAGAGGCTGGGCACTGTGGAGAGAAGAGTGTCAGACGCAGAGGATGGGCTGACTGTGGAGTCGACAGCACGTAAGAGGTTGGACAAATTGCTCCTAGCATTACAAACGAAAGCAGAAGATTTGGAGACTCGATCAAGGACGAATAATATAAGAATTATAGGTATTGCTGAAACAACCAGCATAGACAATATGGAATGCTATGTGGAGCACCTCCTAATTGATCTACTGCGCAGAGACACTTTCTCAGGTATCTTCGAGGTAGAGCGCGCTCACCTTTCCCTTGCAACAAGACTGGTTCGAAGGGGCTGATCTCCGCCCCATAATTGTAAGACTTTTCAATTACAGAGATCGGGACACTGCATTGCGTAAAGTCCGAGAACTGAAGACATTGTATCATGAGGGCTCCGAGTTATCACTCTACCCCGATTTCACACAGCAGGTGCAAGAGGCTCGACGACTCTTCATCTCAGCTAAAAGGAAACTCTGCAAACCCCAAATGGAATATAGTATGCTATATACTGCAAATCTGTGGGTAATGTCAGAGAAAAAGGCACACTTCTTCACCGATCCAAAACAATTGTTTCAGTTCATTAAACGGAGGGAGGGAGCTGGAAGTCAACGCAGGTCTCCACAAGCTACCGCTAATGACGGGGGACACATGCAGGACATGGAAGAGCATTAAAGTAATGCATGAATCTACCAAGATGACACACACTACTGAGATAGGGGCGGTGGAACTATGCAGAGAATGCCCCCTACCCCTCACCATGCTGAAACACTTATAACACTTTAGAGCGCACCTAAAAAAGATGAGGTGCTGTGAGGACTGAACCTGCGGGGGCTGTGGGTATGCCCCTCTACCTGGAACATGTGTTCTGGACACTGGTAAGACCGCTCCAATTGCAATATGGCAGACTTCCATGAACAGACTAATCTTATTGGTGGTATGGAGCGCTTCTGCGCCATATCTCAGCGACTTCCATGTCTTCCCTTCTCCTTTTTCTTTATTCTAATCTTGGGTGGAGAAACGCCATGATGTGGTTACAATTTAGTAATGTCTTAATTATTTACACTTTGGGCACATACTATGTTCCACATGACATAGATGTGGTTTAGGCCGACAAGGAGCTTTGGAGTCAGTAACATACACCTCCATGACTGTACCACCTCCTGTAGATTGTTGCTTGTTGTTTTTTTTGGATGGGCTGATGGGGTGGGCTGGGGAGAGATACTTAAATGCTATGCAAGTTGAGGGATCACATAGCATAGGTGGGGTTTTTCATTGGAACTGTTTATCTTTTGTTACTCATGAGAAAATGCTATATATGCTGCATGACTTGGCATGACCGATGTTCTATGACTGGCGATGGGCGTGGATAACGTAGACCAGGCAGTGGTGGGCTAATCTGTCCGCCCGTTGATTAGATTTCTTACATGGAATGTTTGAGGCCTAAATGATAGCAGAAAGATACGAAAGGTGGTGGCGTACCTTAAAAGGCTTACTACAGATGTAGCAGTACCTCAAGAAACTTATTTAATTCCAGGTAATAGAGTACTAACACAGTATTGAAATGCAGGGCCACTGCTGTGCTGCAGGCTTCATCTTGCATGCCTGCGGAGCACTTATATGGGTGGGCCGCAGCTCTGGGATTGGACTACAAGAAGTGTGTGTGGACCAGGAGGGCAGGTTTGTCATAGCCTGCTGTTATAAAGAAGACTTGGCTGTATTGCTTGTAGGGGTGTACGGACCTAATTATGACGATCCACAGTTCTATCATTCACTCAGTGCTCGCTTACTCCAGTGGGGCGATCTACCACAAATCTGGGGGGGGTGACTTTAACTGTGTATTGAACCCTGAGCATGATAGTTCAAAAGGACCCCCTTGCCGACCCTCTCCAGTGGCTAGAGAACTCCTAGAGATTGCTGACAAAACAAGTTTACTGGACATTTGGAGAAATTGTTCTCCTGCCAGAACTGCGTACACACACTACTCCACAACACATGATATTCATACCTGTATAGATTTTCGATTGGTCTCAAACTGTTTGTTCTCCTGTATCCACAAATGTGAACCGCTCCACTGACCTATTCGGATCACTAACCGGTGATATTGGAACTAGAGCTCCACATCCGAAGGGCCACTGCATTCACCTGGCAATGTTCCCCTTATTCCTTATTGGATACAGCCTTCAAGGCCGAAATAGCACAAGTCATTGAGGAATTCTCTCGCAATAATGTATGAACGGTCTATAGTTTCACAACAGTCTGGGAGCCCTTTAAGGTTTACATAAGAGGTATTACATTATCCAAACATGTGGGTGTTCTTAAATCACTGAGAGATAGATTATCACGTCTAGAAAAGGAGATTGCAGAGATGGAAATGAGACACCAGAGTTCAACCTATGACCGTATTCTAGGAGACATTAAGGTCAAGATAGAGGAATATCATGAAACAGCTAACAGCGAAGTTAAACACTTGGGCAAATACGCTATTGCAGGAACATATGGGGAGGGAGAACATCCAGGGGTCATATTAGCAGCACTGCTGCGACCTAGAAGAGAGGCCAATGTGATATTGGAAATTCAAGACGAAAAGGGGCAGTTATTGTATAACACATATCAAATTGCTGATAGATTTTGTGGCTACTATGCAGATCTGTATCACTCGCAAATCCCTCCAGATGAAGATGCAGTTTATGAATACTTAGCGCAGATAGTCATGACTTGGCTCACAACAGAGCACAGGGAACATTTGATGCCACCTTTACATCCAACAGAAATACGAACTGCACTCAAAAGTAGGCAGTCTGGGAAGGCAGCAGGCACATAGTGCCTTACAGTGCCCTTCTGCAAGGCTTATCAGGATTTGCTGATATCACATTTGGCTGAATTGTATAGAGAAATGGTGAAGACCAGAACTATGCCCCCCTCAATGCGGAAGGCCTTAATAGTTACTCTCCTGAAACCTGGCAAACAACCTAACAGTTTTTCCTCTTATAGGCCTTTGTCCTTATTAAATGTAAACACTAAACTATACGCCAAGGTATTGGCCAACAGACCATCACCAATACTACCTGGAGTAGTGCGCCCACAACAAGCTGGTTTTGTTCCAGGTCATAGTATAATATACAACCTTAGAACACTGTTTGGCACTATTAAATGTATTGACCAGGAAATCAGGGTGGCTGCTGTATTTTTAGATGCTGAAAAGGCATTCAACTCCATTGAATGGGAGTTTATGCAGGCTGTCCTTTGCCGTATCGGCGTGGGTGAGGTGTTCCTATGGCTGATCACATTGATTTATACTACACCCATAGCCTGGATGCCGCGTTGGCAGTATTGTGTCATCTCCAATAACGATCACTAGGGACACCCGGCAGGGTTGTCCCTTGTCACCCTTATTATATGTACTTGTGGCTGAGCCATTGGCATGTGCGCTCTGCGAATACCATGGACACAGAGGACTGCCATTTCCAGGTTACAATCTCATCATTTCAGCATATGCTGATGATACACTGCTATATATCCACAAACCAGAGAGTAATCTTACAACTATATTTAGAGAAGTAGTACGATTCGAAGGTTTTTCAGCCCTCTGTGTTAATATGGGATCAATCTATGATTTTTCCACTCATCCCTGCCATGAAGCCAATAGCGTTGGAGTATCCTTTAAAGTGGAGGACGGATTTAGTACGTTATCTGGGGATACAGATCCACACTGACCCAGTGATAGTGCTTTGAATAATTATGGGAAGGCGACACAAGTGGAAGATGTGGAGCGCTGGATTAAACTACAATTGTCACTAATTGGCCATTATGAAAATGATAGTGCTCCCCAGATTCCGATTCTTGTTCCAAAACATCCAGATACTTCTGCCACGCGCAGTGTTCAATAATCTGCATTCCTTGATGATAAGGCTGGCCTAGGCAGGAAAACAACAGCCTTGCCTTACGACATGGGTTGCCTAAGTGCCCCAGATCTAGAGCTGTATTATAAAGCGGCACAGAGCATGTTTGCAAACTACTGGATCCAAGGCCCACAAGATCTACCACATTTACATATTGAGAGAGATGCCGTGGACCCTCATACACTCCCTCAGACACTGTTTCTAAACCCGACATGACGCCATAGCGTTTTTGACTCCTTGAATGTCCTGTACAAGCCTGGCAGAGTATCCTGGAGAAACAAGCCAGCTCCCTCCTATACTCACCACACATTCCATTAAACGGGTGCCTGGTTTACAGTGTGTTAGGAAAAACGTGTGGCACGAGCCTTACACAAGCTGGAAATCAATAAGATGGGAGACTTTTTTCAGGACAGAGAAGTGTGCAGATGGGATGTGGTTCAAGATAGGATTAATGCACCGACAGCTCTCACTTGTTTCCATTATTATAGAGCCAGACATATATTACATGACTTATTGGGGGACGACATGTTGGAACCTCCAGGCATGCCGGCGTTGTCCTCCCTATTACAGGTAGATGTCCCCAACAGACTGACAGCTAAATTCTACGCATTTGCACAAGAAGCATGTAGACCTGGACTGACAAAGGCGCGACTTGATTGGCAAAGAGATTTAGGCAGGACCATCAATGATAAATATCGACAGTACTGTAGTACCATAGTCAAGACGGTCTCACTAAATGGAAGACACGGACTGATACATTTTAAATATATCAACCGAGTCTATTAAACACCAAAACTACTTTTCCGATATGGATGGCGTAACTCAGCAGAATGCCAGAGGTGTGGTGAGAATGAGGCTGGATTCGTGCATGTTGCGTGGTTTTGCCCTGGAGTACATGAGTTCTGGTGAATGGTATTTCGCGATTTGGAGGTCGTCACTGGTTTATCACTAGAGTTTGACCCGATAGTAGCATTGCTGGGTTATGACAGGGACATCGACAGGAAAGTCCAGAGATTGGTCCCCATAGGCCTACTGCTGGCTAGGCGCCGGGTGGCAATGCAGTGGGCTCGAGGTCTAGTCCCAACACTTGAGGAATGGCACACAGATATGGTCTACTGTAACACGCTATCAGATGTATACAGTGAATTACTCCTGCCCCATAGTCGTCCCAAGCATCATTGGGATCCATACCAGGCTTACCTAATAGTCAAAGAGACAGGTGAGATCGAAGGAGAGAATGTAGCAATGACCAAGGATGACTGATAGATGTGGAGCGTGACCCATATGGGTGATAATGGTCTACACGATCTCAGAGGTACACAATAGATGCCACAACAGTCTTAATTTTTATTATCAAAACGTTATTTACGCTTAACTGCTTTCCAAAGTTATTTTTTATTACTCTCTGCATCACAAAGGGAACATCACCACTGTACAATTTGAAATGTTGGTCATTAGGCTACTTACACTGATGTATACTGCTATGGTCTTTGGTTCATATCCCCTTATAGTATTTATGGACAAAATTGTAACAGAATGACCGCAGTGGAGCCCAGTCAGATTGTATGCTTTCTATACTTTGTCAATAAATAAAAAAATTAAAAAGAGTCGGAGTTGGACGTCTGAGACACGAACAACTAGTGGGGCCTAACCTGAATGGCACCCATAGTGATTGGGAAAAGACCCCTACCGCTAGTAAGAGGTAAGTGAGACAAATGGACCCGCCTATCGAATACTAGAACCCTGACCTCAGGGGACTGTGTGTATTGCTTATGTATGCTGTATTTCACTTTGTGTTAGGATATAAATACTCCTTTTTTCATAAAATCAAGTTTTTGACTGGACAATCATTCATTGCTGCTGCTGAACGTATTTTGAGTTGTGAGCCTGTATCCACCCCACTGCATCTCGATCCTCGCCTCTCCTCTGAGAATCCTTGGACTGCTCAAAGCACACTTCTAGTGAGAGTCATTTGCTCCAAGGGTACTTGGCCCAGTTGCTCAGGACCCATAGTAAGTCAGGCACCGGGACATTAGCAGTAGAAGGCATCAACCCCCAATATTGCACCCAGTACCTTCTGCTTGCCCCATGGCCCTCTGAAAGGGGTTCTGACAATCAGCAAACTCAAATATTGCCGGCTTCGCCTGTATTTTTAACAATTTCATGGGATACCTTTCAATATTCAATAACAAATGGAGGATGAATTCATTCTTTTTAGCAAGACGTCATGGTGACTGTAAGTGGCCCCATGCCCTGGTTGTCCGCCATAGTCCCTGTGCCAAAATGTCACACTGGACATAAAGAATTAGAATCTGTGTACAAATGTGTTGCCTCAACCGTGCAATTCATATAGAAAGACATTTAGCACCTCATACTCAAGATATGATAGACCAACTTCAACAGTGCCAAGTTCTTTTTAGGCCTAGACTTAAACTAAGGATACCATCAGATGGAGCTGGATGAGAGCTCCAGGTATAGCACCACTGCAGTTCGTACAGATACAAGCACTTTGGTTTTGGTGTGTTATCAGAGAGTAGGGGACTTCAAGAAGAAATCCACAAAATGAATAGCAAAACTTCCCTCAAGGTTTTATGGCAACAACTTTGCACATGAAGGTATGAGCCCTGATTCAGGGTGGCAGCACTCACTTCTGAATCAGTACTGCTGAATATGCATTCCTTGTGTTCCTTCCTTGATCTTTTCAGATAATCTGCAAGAAACATTTAGGATTTTGCCACTCAGTGCCCCTGTCACAGATTGGAATAAAAAAGGAACTCTTGTTCAATGGTCAGAAGAATATCAAAATGTATTTGAATCAACTTGCACCCGGACTGCATGTGCTGAGAACATATCATACTTTGATCATTGACTTCACCCAAAATTGTGGGAGATGCAAGCTTGGTACGTTTGGGAGCCATACCTGGTGACTCAATTGTCTAACGTTGCACTATGGCATATGCCAGCAGCAGTCTCACCAGCCCTGAACAAGCTTACTTGGAGACAGAAAAGGAAAGTTTGTCTGTTGTGTGGGCCTGTGAGCACTTTCATCTATTTGTATTAGGTAAACCATTTACTGTCATCACTAATCAAAGGTTTGTGTCGGTATTCTGGCAACCTCAAATAAAATATATGCCCCTGTGGATTGAGAATTGGGGACCTCGCCTGCAGGATTGCAAATCCAACATTGTACAGCATTTACAGAAAGACACAAACCGGGCAGATTTTGAATTTGGGTATTCAATCCTGTCACCTGAAACATCACCCTCAACTGCAGAAAAATATACCTACACTATGGCCCTGATTATGATGCCAGTCGGACAGCACACCGTCAGGCCATCATTGGCGGTCCAACCGCCGCATTTCAATGCAGGCAGTCAAAATCTAAGCGATCGGGGTAAGACCGCCGCCTACGACAGAATCATCTGATCTCGACAGGGTGGCGGTCAGAATGGCAATCCTGAATGGAGGCGGTGCCGAGGCAGGCACCGCCATTAGGATTACAATATCCCTTTCCGACAGCCTTTTAATGTTGGAAAAACCACCATGAAAAAGCTGTCAGAAACAGATTTTGGGGGCCCCAAACACTGTAAAGTGGCCCAGGGAGCACATGTAGTGCCCGAAATCACCTCCATGCACCAGGTGGTGCATGGCACACAGTGCCTGGATGTGCAGAAAGTGCTCCTTTGCACTGGGGCTTGTGCTGCTGCTCTTTTCCAGGGCGGCAGCACAAGCTGCTGTGTAAAGGAGCACTTTGTGACCACCAGCCCGGTGGTCGCATCGTAATGTGGTGGTCGGACCACTGCCTGCTTGTCGGGCGGTCTCCTGACCACCGTGACAGCAGGTGGTGGTCCAACCACTCGCTATCGTATCAGCCCCTATGCTATTAGGCAGGCTTGTCAGTATGCTCTCAAGAAAGGATGGATAGCATCTTTGACACATTAAGACCCAATTCTCCATGCTGTCATTGAGCTCTTGAATACACAACGTTGGAGAGACCTTGACAGTACTTTAAAACAATTAAAAAACAGCTGATTAGCCGATCTCAGAGCTTTTCGATATATTCATAATTAACTGACAATGCATCACACCAGACTGATGCTCAGAGGCCCTCGAGACACCCTGTTCCCTGGAAAAACATGTGGTTGAGTTGGTTTGTGTGTGCCACAGAGATGTAAATTCCACCAAATGACTTTTGAGACAGAAAGTTGGTTTCTGGACCTTGATGCCCTTGCGGAGAAAATAGTAGGGAAACATTGGGGCTGCCAGGAAAGATCAGGCTGAAGAACCATTGCAAATGTCACCCTTGCCCCTGAACGTGTGGGGGGAAGTGGCAATTTGCTTTTTTGGGCCTATCGCCACAGAAAAATATCTACTGGTGGCGATGGATGAATGTTCTTGATTGCCAGAGGTGATGGCCATTCCTAGTACAGCAGCAGATGCTGTTCCAGCACTCAACAAAATATTTGCTATATTCAATATTTCTTCCAAAGTCAAATTCGATGATTGGCCTCCATTTAATGGAAAGAAGTTCAAGAATGTACAGTCTATCTAGAAAATAACCTCCTGTGGCGCCAAACTAATGGCAATTTTGACAGAGTTTTAGCTATGCTGAAGGAGCTTGTTGATGACCAATGCCACTAATTTGCCACTATCCAATGTGCTATGTAAGACCTTTCTGCAGGGCGTTCTCCACAAGGAATGAACGAACTCAAACAGCACTCCCAACAATGATGCTTCAAAAATTATAATTCACTTCATAGTGGTTTACACGCTGGTTTATTCACCATATATGTAGATTTGTGTTTTTCATCAACTCCATATGGTTGGTTAATCACATCTGTACATGACTGTAGCAATAATCATCATGCTTACAGGGACCCCAATGCATTTCGGGCTCTGCCCTTCATCAGGGGGTACTTCCTACAAGGAAGAAATACAACACATTTACTTAATCCAAGAACTGATGGATACCAATAAGTTCAATTAGTGCACCTCCTCAATGCATGCTGCGGTGTTTGTTAAAACAAAAATCCTAATGTGTATAGGAAAGCAAGAGTAGATAGAGAAGCAAGTCAAGATGAAACAAAGCCATTTTACAATAGACTAGAGTGCTGTTTGAGTTTGTTCATTCCTTGTGGAGAACGCCCTGCAGATACGTAATTCATTTTACACCTCAGGATCAGGAGGTGATACTCACCAGCACCCAAAAAAAGTGAATAAAGGATATACCACAGATTAATTTAGTTTACCAGAGGCAGTGCGACCGTAATCCATAAATCATTTAGCTATGTAAGACCTTGACATGACAGAGGGACACTTCACACAGTGACAACAACATGTCATCTGCAGGGCTGATGTCCAGGAAACAACTAAGGATCAAAATCATATAACTTCTTACCAAATCTTCTCATCATATGATCATGAAGTATGGGCCCAAGACACTTTGAAAAAGGACGCGATGAAACATTATGCGAAAGAAAGAGGAGAGCTCCTATGTCTAAAGTACAGCAGGTGGGTTTGTATTAGTAAAACTACATGAGGCTTACAAAAACGCCTCCAATTATGACTCTAAACACTGAAGACACTATAAAAACGGCATGGTGCAATGGGCAAGCCATTACCTGAAACTCATCATATTTCCAACCTTTTCGAGGGAACCCTATGAATTGCCATGCCTTGATGAACACTCGGACAAAGGGGAGCCTTCAACTGATTACTGGAACATCAATTAACCTAATTGCTGAAAAGCCCTGTCTGACAGTGACTCCATGTCGGGCTGTGATGTTCTTCCTTCCCCTGCGGTGTCAATTACTCTTTTTTCTTTTCCTTCTCACTTTGATATCCCTACTGTAGTGTTGCGTGATTATGTGGAGTAGAACCCTTGTGGTCCTCGGCGGACTCCTTATAAAGTTAAGTAATCCATTTGGCGGTATTTGGGTGTGGTCAATAAAGTCTATGGCATAGTGCGTTCAGTTTACGGTTGCACGCTGAAGAATAAACAAGTGTTTTACAGAGCTCCATGTGTGGCATAGTCATTTGTGTATTCCAGAGCTGGGATGAGCGCGACAACTGACTATGAGTAGAGTATACGTGCCCCGAAGAAACAAGACTGCTCTCCCTCAGAGTTTCCTGAGGTGCAGCAAACTGCTTGTGTGTGCCGCGTGTGCCCCAAGAAGCAGGCTATGGTTGGTGTATGTGGAGTCAAAGCGCCGCTCTAGGTCGTAAACAGCCCTCGAAGAAGGTGATGGCCCTACAGAGGGACACAGTCCGAAAGCCCGCCTGAAACCTACTGGTAAGGCCGAAAGAAGAGATACTGCACCACAGTGTAACACAGAGCCCTCGTCCACACAAAGCAGAAACGCTGAAGGCAGTGACAACCAGGTCCAGAGAATACAAGTGCAATTAGCAGCGCGAATGAAGGAAGTGCTGCCCGACCTTGGATCTGGCCTAGTCAGAGGCCAGTACATCCAAGTAGCCAGTGGCATCCAATCTGAAGAGCAGCCAGCCGGAACAGTGACATTTTTTAATTGCTTCAGAAAGGAGTGCTAAATTCTGCACAGCTACGTTCCTGAAACCTTCCCCCCACCATTTGAAACCACCAAAAAGCAGAATATTGGCACGAGATGGACTGCATGGATCAAAACGCTCAATGACTTCATAGTTTCTCTAGAAGAAGTAGATCACAAAAAGATCATCAAATACTTAAAGAACCTTGCAGGTGATGAAGTGAAAGAAGTGATAAAGAAAATGTCACAAGCTGAGAAAGTATTGTACTGTCAAATCAAAAAAAACGTTGGAAGGTGCAATTTCACATTAATGAGAACATTTGTCCTGTTGCTCAGTGCCACAGTCAGAATGCTTTTCATTTACAAAAGGCTGTTGAGAAAGAACTAGGAACATTAAAGCATGACATCATCGCACTCTCGACTTCTCCGACGCCATGGGTTTTCCCCATAGTGGTAGTTTCAAAAAATGACAGCGGAGGTGCAGTCCGCATTTGTGTTGATATGCGCTAGGTCAACAAAGCAATCGAGAGAGAAAGACATCCAGATCCACACATAGCGGACATGAGTACACATCTGAATGGCACCAAAGTCTACTCCTATCTTGATTTGAACAAAGGATACCATCAACTCGAGCTGGAAGAGAACTGTAGATACATTACTACGTTTTCAGCTCATGTTGGTTTGTTCAGATATAAAAGATTTAGCTTTGATGTGTCGTCGGCTGCATGAATCTTTCAGGATGTCATTCGCCGAGTAAGTCACCCTATCACACATGCTTTTAACTACAGTAATGATATACTAGTGTTTGGGACCACAGGAAAGGAGCATGTCAAAGCTCTTACCCAAGTATGCCATCTGCTCGCTTATGCAGGTCTCACTTTAAATGCAGAAAATTGTGAGTTTCACAAAAACAAACTCAAAATCTTTGGGTATATTTTCTCTGAAGGGGGAATGATTCCTGACCCTGAGAAAGTGCTAGCATTGTCATACACTTGTCCTCTGCAAGATGTAACCATGCTGCGATCCTTCTTAGGCATGGCCAGCTATTGCTCCAGATACATTTGTGACTTTGCCATGGTGAGCGACCCATTAAGAGAGTTGACAAAGAAGAATATTCCCTCCCATTAGTCCTTTGAATGTGAGCAAAGTTTCAAGTAAATCAAACACACAATTAGGAATGCAACGGAAATGACCTATTTTGATCCAAAGGTACATACTGAGATCACAGTCGATGCAAACACAGTGGGGTTGGGTGCAATCCTTGCTTAACACAATGGACATCCAAGTGCTTAGAGACACATTGTGGCCTATGCTAGTAGAAGGAAGTCTATCTCATACTGAACGTGCCTATTCTCAGCCATAAAAAGAAGAGCCTGGCTGTAGTGTGGGCTTGTGAACATTTTCAATTGTTTCTGTACGGAAAGCATTTCACTCTTGTCACTGACCACCAGGTGTTGCTCACCATTTTCAAAATCCGAAAGCTAAGATGCCCCCTCTCATCGAGAGGTGGGGGTTGAGATTGCAAGAGTATGATTACACTATTGTGCATAAGCCAGGGAAGGATCAAAACCCCGCAGATTACTTCTCATGAGTGCCGTTACAGCGTCACAGTGCAACGTCTAAATCGGCTGAAGCATATATGAATTTCATAGTAAAGTCCAACATCCCTGCAGCTCTATCCACTGAGCAGATCATTGCTGCTACCAACATAGACAGAGACACGCTCACACTCAAGGATATCACTGCAATGCAATCATGGAGAAAGCATACTCAACCTCTCAGAGATGACGTTCAATATCAAAAATTCAAAAATGTGCAGGAAGAACTTTGTCACTAAAGAAGGTATTATACAAAGGGGTTTGAGAAATGTCATACCTGAGAGCTTCAGGAGGCAAGTCATTAAACTGGCACACTAAAGACATCATGGCATTATAGCCACCAAAAGAGCCCTCAGAGACCAATTGTGGCTTCCTCACCTTGATGAACGAGTCGAGAAAGAACTGAAAGCCTGTCACCTGTGTAACTGCTTATCCCCCAAGACAACCCAGCATCTGCTAAACATGTCTGACCTTTCTAAGCAAGCACAGGAGAAAATTGCAGTTGATTTCTTTGGACCCTTAAACAATGGTCATCATCTCATTGTAGTTATTGACGAGTACATAAGTTTTCCATCAATGGAAGATTTGTCATCGACCACCCATGTCAAAGTCATCAAGAGGCTGGATGATATTTTCTCAGCATGGGGTGTTCCCTCCATTCTCAAATCTGACAACTGTCCACCCTTCAATAGCAGAGAGTTTAAGGACTTTCTTAGTCGGTTGAACGTCAAGCATTAGAAAATCACACCTCTCTGGCCACAGGCAAATGGCATTTTTAAACGATTGGAGAAGGGCCTCTTCAGTAATGCATCAGGTACAAATACTAAGACACAACTGCAGAAGAACAATCCTACTGAGGGTTTAAAGAGTAAATTTATTAGATTGGAAAAATTGATAAAACAGGATCTATCTAAGTGGTGGGATGGAGTTACTCACTTTTCCAAACTTTGATGATTAAGATAGAGATCTATTGCAAGAATGAGAGGATAATTTGTTTAATAGTTCAGCAATAATGATGAACATTTTGATTAAACATGCTAAGAGGAAATCATCTAAACTAAGAGAGGAGATATTGAAAATAGAAAAGGAAATAACAGACTTGAATCTAAAAGACGCAAAAGATAAAAACTATGCTATCTTGAAAATAGAAATTCAGAAGCACCAAAATACAGTAAAGGAAAGAAAACTACGTAAAATAGCCAGAGATGATCGTGATTATAGCAATGGCCGAGTATATACGTTTGCTAAGAGATTTGATCAAGCAATAATTACTCATAAACAGGTCTATCAAGAAGCTGAAGTTGGTATATCAAGTGAAGGCAGTGGCTCGGGTGTCTCTTCTATCGATGAAGCCACACCTGGTACATCTATATCCACTCTAAACTCCTAGAGCTCATCAACTTTTTTAGATGAATCAATGAGATACAGGATGAGTTTCAAACAAAACTCTGCCCACGCAAAACAAGGAGTGGGGGTAGGCGGAACAAAACAGGACAAATCAGACATAAATACAGTGGACTAGACCAAACAACAATCGAAGAGGAAGTAATAACTGGCAAAACAACTGGTACAACTAGATCTGTTAATGATGTCAATCTCATTGTCAACCTATCAGATTATACTCTGAATGCTGTGGAAATGAGTGTTCTTAATACGGGCTTAGACTACTGTCCAACTAACAATTGTGATTTCTCTAATGTCCAAGTTGATCTGTGCAAGTTTGTTAGAACTCTGAAATTGAAGAGTTTTTTCCCAGTGAATCCTCATAGGATTTTTGATGTGAATAAAAGTGTTACACTTTCAGAAATGACTATCTTCGATGTAAAGGATATTCATTGCTTACTATCAATTGATAAGGAATACAAACTAGACATAGATGAATTACTGATGGAATTGAACATTCAATCTGATTTAACATGTGATAGCAAACTAAGACAAAAATCGAAATTCACTCCCAGAATATTCAATTTCAGGGTATTTAACTTTTTATGAAAAGGTCATACATGATTTGTACAATTTGGAGGAAAAAAGTAGAACGTCAGCTTTCCATAGAAGCCAGCAAAAAAATCTGTCTAATGCAGAGTTCCAAGTATTACAGAGTTTGCGAGATAATGAATGAATCATTATTCGGGAGGCGGACAAAGGAGGTAATGTGGTTGTCATGAATTGCTCTTAATACCATCTTGAAGTAATGCCACAGCTAAATGATACATCATGCTACAAAAGGCTCACATTTAATCCTATCGGCCCACTAATGCCCACAATTAATGAGAGAGATTATTAAGTTGGCATGAAATATGCCTATTAACGGATTTTGAGTACAAGTATTTTTATGTATACTATCAGAGATTTCCCTGTTTGTATATGTTACCAAAGATACATAAAGGGGCGGCCTTTCCACCAGACCGCCCTATTATTTCTAGTATTGGTTCACCCACAGACCATCTCTCAGAATTTGTGGTCGCTTTTCTTAAGCCACTTATTACCAACTTACTCTCACACATTAGGGATACAATAGACATGCTCAGTAAGCTTGTGGATGTTGTATGGGACTCTGACCATATGATGTTCGTTACTCTGGATGTTGAGAGTTTGTATACATGTATCAAGAAAGAATTTGGTTTGAGGGCTCTCGATCATTACTTGCCCACTAGAAAGGCCAAATTGTATGAACACTCATTGATGTTGCTTGAAATGTCTGATCTGATCTTAAGCAACAATTTCTTTGTATACGACGGCTAGTGATTTCAACAACTTCAAGGAACTGCTATGGGGTCCAGGTTTGCCCCTTCTTATGCCAACCTTTTCATGGGTTGGTTTGAGAAGGGGAATGCCTGGTCTAACAAGGCATTTGAGTGGATGGAGTACATACACTGTTGGGGGCGTTACATTGACGATATTATAGTGTTATGGACAGGCTCCCTAACACAAATGGAGAGCTGCTTCACGTTTCTGAACAACAATGATTGGAATGTCCATTTTACCATGAACCATGATGAGAACAAGATATATTTCTTGGATGTGACATTTTATATTGGAGAGGATAGAATCCAAAGCACCCTATATCACAAACCTACAACCTGCAATAGTACACTACTAGCAAGTAGTGCACATCCGTCCAGAACAATCAGGGCCATACCATTCGGTGAGATGCTACGTGTTAAATGCAATTGTAGTGAAAACGAGGAGTGTAATCGTAACCTCAATCAGGTAACACAAAGAAGGATTCAGAGGGGCTACAAAAGTAATCATCTAAAAGACACACAGAAGAGGGTAGCTAAACTCAAGAGAAAAGATCTTCTTGGGGTCAAAAAGCGAACTAATACAAAAGAGAGTCATTTGGCTTTTATCACCACATTCAATTCATCAAGTCATGATGTCTGGCGAATATTGAATAGACACTGGGTATTATTAACTAATGTTCCAGGTCTGGATACTGTCCTTAAAGAGAAACCAACAATGACCTATCGAAGGGGACGTTCTATCAAAGAAATTTTTAGCCCCAGCTACATGACACTGATTAAGAACAAAACTATGACCAGCTGGCTACCACAAAAACCGAATGGCTTTTACACATCTACAACTTGCAATGTGTGCCGTTTTGGCATAAAAAACCCAAAATCCTTTACATTCAATACTAGCAAGGATTATAAGAACAATAGTTTTATTAATTGTCACACTGCCATGCTGTGACATGTGCCTGTGCTAAGGTGTAAATAGGGAGTACTACTAGGGAACAGAGATCAGGAATAACGGAACATCTGAGAGCAAGCCGTAATAAAGATGTGTCCTACCCATTGTCATCACATGTTTGTAATAGAAATCCAGATTCGCCCTTTAAGTTTCATGCTATTGATGCAGTAACAATTGACGTGGTGGGGATAGGGAACGCACACTGAGACAGCGTGAGGTGAAATCGATTTCTTGGTTTAGGACTGTTGTATTTGGGTTAAACAAAGAATGAGTTCCATCATTTTCTATGAAGGTATAAAAAGTTTAACCAGCCGCTGTTTTAACATCTACTCTGCAAATCTTCATTGGCCAATCAGTTCTTTTCCCGCAATGTCTCCATTTTCTATCCTCAGTTATATACACTAATTGAGCACATTTATGCCGAAGGTTTATTAATAGGGCTTACTTTGAGTTGTCCTGATCTCTAAATTACAATGAGATGATGCAATCTGTATCTTACTCCAAGGACAGTGTAAATATCTAAAACTGAACTTAGTCTTGTCTTTTTGTCTCTGTTACCCTTCTGAAGGTTTGAAACATGTTTAATACAGAGCTCTAGTTTGAATTAAATATTGAACACTAATGTTATCCAAACATATGCTGACGATTTAACAACATGTATAAAACTTGGCTCACAAGCACATAACTCAAATGGTTTATAGGGATGATCAATGTAGTAACCGTAACTGTTGAAACCAGGATGTTATGCCTGGTGATTCTATATTGTTATAAAATGGATCTTACATTTTACGTTTCCATAAATATAATTACAGGAGAGATGCTGGGTAAAAGAAATTGTATACAAAGATCTAAGATATCATCGGGCTTCCACGGTCACAGTTTGTATTTACTTTTAACGGAATCCTATTCTCAATAAATGAACACCATTATAATATGGCTGCCACAGTTTCTGCAAACTTGACTGCAGGGGATTCTCCAGACGAATAATAGTTTATGTTAAGGTTTCAGTTTTATTAATTCTGTCCTTAAATTTGAATAAATATCACGCTTTTTCATTTTTAGGTTTTCTGGCTAATGTTTGATTAATTAGAGCTATGGGTTAAACACACATCAGTTTGCAGTCACTTTCTGCACCGTTACATAATGGCCACGATTTTCTTTCAAATGCTTCAATACATCATTTATAGTTAACTCAGAGTTACAAAAAAAGATTTTTTAAAACATATTTCCATCTTAGTAACTGCTATTCTATATCTCCACTATTTCTTGTGTGAGATAGATGTACCGTTGTTCACTATGAACGCAACATATATTCATTTATTGTATACTCACACCGTTACAAAATGGCCGCAATACATTTCACATTTTCTAAGACATGTTTAGTAGTGAACTCAGGTGTGTATAATAATAATTCACACTGCAGACAGCTATTTAAAGTTAGCCAAAATATTTGATTCGGGTTTTGTTGGTGCTACTGTCCAGATGCCGATTTGCTGATATGCCATGGGCCTCTTAACTAAGGTGAGCTATATGTTAGTGTTGTTAAGGATTTTGCTGGGAATACAGTGTTTTTAAATGTTTGCCCTTTTAGACTTTGTTTTCTGTACAACACACCCCCGTCATGGCTGTTGAGTATCTTGTTTTGGCTCCAAATCAAACTGGCAGCTTACAATGGAGCTATTTGTAATAGTAATTGTAGATGTGCATTTGCTTAAGAGAAGTGTACCCAATTCCTACGAATTTATAATAAATAAGTTTGAATTAACTCAATATTCTTGTAGCATTTACGAAATGACGGTTTGATAATCGTCGCTATTATGCCCGATAAATTTTATTTACAAACTTGATTTGTGTCTATATATTTTTTTCGTATTAACTAAAATTCAGAAACAAGTGCAGACGACGCTTCATAACTATGGAATAGTAGTTTGAAGACAAGTTTTTGCCTTTATGTGTATTGATTTTTAAACCTATTAAAACATATATATTATTCTGTTTCATAAAGGGACTCTTTCCAATTGGCAAATCACAATGAATATTTCCTAACCTCTACAATTGTGCATATTTTGGACTATATGGTAAGCGCTGCGTTGAGTAGTTTAACGTATTTTGACTATGGACACATTGGGATTATGGATGCAGAAACAGCATGTGGTTATTTGGGAGCACATCTAGTTTAGTCTTTATAACCTTGCTCCTTCGGTAACTTTGGGTCTATCCTTTCATCATGGTTACTTACACCACTTTACCTATTTCCGGACCAGGTTTGAGACTTTATATCTACTATAGAATTGGTGTCTTCAATTGCTCACGGAAATTTCTCTATCACTTGGAGTTTCGGTTGGGATTGACTTGCTTTTCTAAAAAAGTTTAATTTTAAAATTCTCTAATGGCAAAATATTAAATTATATATAATCTAAAAGAGAACATAATATATCTCTTTTTTTTAAAAAAGATTAGCAAATGCGATCAGCTTGACAGGACAACACTAAAACTTCAAGTGAAACTAACTTTGACCGGACAGGGCACACAAGTGTGCCACACTTATTTTGGTAAGTGCAACTGTTATAATATGTGTCTAGGTTGACTACTTGTTTGTATATTCCTCGTGTTGAACCTTATCTGCTTTCTTAATTTAGTTTAAAATAATGTCTAAACAAAAGATGATCTAGTGCTGGTTTTAGCTCAAATGAGCGATATGAACAGGAGTCCTGTTCAGATTAGAAATATATAGGTCATTACTCTATAGTGTTTATTGAATTCTATGTCAGGACCGGAGGCTCGGATTAGGCTGTTCTTTCTCCACTTTATTTTCACCAGCAGCCATTAGGACTACAGAACAGAACAACTACATTACCCATGAGTCCTCGGGAAATGAAACAACAATTTTCAACATCAACAATGTCCAATCAGGGTGCAGGACCTCCAATAACTTCCACCGAGGACACTCTATCCTCCTCTTTCTTCGGTGCTCCAGCAGCCTAAGATGTGTTTTTCGGCTCCGCTCTACATGGTGTTGTTTTGTCGTTTTTTAAGGTGTTGATGCAATATTTCTGGTATATGCAGAGGTACTGTGCGCACGCTTCTCTGTTAACCTCATTTTACTTCGCAGTGCGGCCGCGGGAACGTTCTCCCCCCATTCGCAGCCGCTCTCCTCAGGTCCAGGCTCCGCCGGCGCTGCAGTCTTCCGACCGCAAGGGGAACTGCAAATAGTAATTACGCGCCTAGCGTGTCTTTAGCCCCATGCAGCCGTAGCGTCCATCTTCCGCTTAGCTGGAGCGCGTTGACACACGAACAGCTGCCGCGCACTGAAAACACTCGGGGGAGGACAGATACAGCTAATTGGGAGTGAGCCTTTACGGAGCCCCCTGCCTGGAGCAGAACACCCGCGTAGCGGGTAAGATCTTCGCTAATCAGGGGCTGGCCCAGGCAGGGTAATACCCTCATTAGTAGCAGAAAGCAGGGGTCCCGGGCCTTGAGCCCTTCACAATATTAACCCCTGGGTGACCATTTGTATTAACCTTTGGGTGACTATTGGGGGACATCCCCTATCTACTATTCCCTAAGCAGCAGTAACACTTGGCTGAGCTGCAGTCATGGAAGAGGTTGAGGACAACTATGAGGAGGAGGAGGAGGAAGAGATAGCCTACATCCACATTGATAACAACTTTTGCCAGGTAATGGACACATCCATTCTCAAGGCGGTTATACAGGTGGTGGTGCCCTTGGAGAGGAAAATCCTCCAACTCCAGGCTGAATGCCTGAAACCCCTCGGGTAGAGGGAAGATCGTTCAGGGGTCCAAGACCCTCTACCTCCAGGGCAGCCTTTCACCTCTGCCTCAGAGCCCAAGAGCAAGCGTGCAGATGAGTCAGGAGTGGATCCTTACGCGTTCGCATGGCTAAAGAAATCCTTTATGGACTCTCAAAATCTATCCAACCCCGCCCCCGCCTCGGAGGTTCTGGGGGGACCCACCGGGGATCCTGTTCCCTCCCCCACGGGGACCCGGATGACTCGCCCCAGATCTCGGATGGGGATTCTGGTAGGCCCTGGCGTCCTGTGGCGGCTGGTCGTGATCAGAGCCCCAAGAGTTGGGCGACATGTTGAACCCTGATGACTTCCTGCACCCCAGGTCAGCGGATTGGACCCCTGCCCCTAAGTTGGCATCCTATATTGCCGCTAGGCTTAGGAAACCACTGGACAAGGAAGTGAGGAGCTGCCTCCGCGCTGAATCCCAAGAAAGGAATCGATCGCTCTTGGCGTTCCTGCCAAGAGAAGCTGTTGGACGTGGTAGGTCTACTAGCTAAGATTCTTGACATAGCGGAGGACGCAAAATCTTCCGGAGCCCTCATCTCTCCCAAGGCTCTGTCTAGTTGGGCCCAGAGGGCAATTATCTTCCCGGGAAACGCGAACTCCGCTATTTCGATGGAAAGACGACGCTCCCTCTTAATAAGGATAGATCTGAAGCTGGGAAAGCTCGCCACTTCGGAGGTAGGGCCCATCGCGGAGGGCAACCTCTTCGGGGACCCCTTTGTGAAAGAGTTAGGAAAATTTGTAAATACATTCAACTCTCTGGACAAGGCTCAAACCTCCATCAAACGTATCTTTACACCCCGTGTTTTTGGCGGCGCCGGTCGTGGCAGGGGGCGCTCGACCGACTGTGCTTACCACCAAGCCCCCAACCGAGGCACGGAGTCCCGCAGAGGACAGTGGCAGGACCCAGTCAAGTTCGGGAACTCCTACCCCACAAGCTCATACCCAAGATGGCAAGGGGGTAAAGGAAGAGGCAACGGCTCTTTCAGCGCCCAACAGGTAAGGGTTCAGAACTCAGTGGATATAAGAATTGGGGGCAAGTTGCAACTCTTTTTACACAACTGGGCAGCCCAGACCTCGGACGCCTGGGTTCTGCAGACAATCGGGGGTTTTCAGATAGAGTTCTACAATTGACCCATCCAAACCACTCGCCCCAGCCCGATTGTGTTTTCCCCGGAGCAGATGGCCTTAATAGACAGGGAAGTCTTTGATCTTTTGGCAAAAAGAGCAATCGTGTCTTTGACCCTTCATCCCCGAGGTTTCCTCAGCAACGTTTTCCTGGTGGAAAAGCGGGATGGGGCCACAGACCAGTAACAAACCTCAGAGAGTTCAACAGGTGGTTAATCTATCACCACTTCAAAATAGAGGGAATACACCTCCTCATGGATCTTCTGCAGAGTCACTTTTGGATGGTCCGTCTGGACATCAAGGATGCTTATCTAACGATCCCGATATTTCCCCCTCACCGGCGTTTTCTTCAGTTTCAATGGAGGGCGAAGATATTCGAATTTTCTTCCCTGCCTTTTGGTCTATCCTCTGCTCCGTGGTGCTTCACCAAGGTAATGAGGCTGGTGGTGCAACACCTGAGAGCATCAGGGATCAGGTTAATAATTTACTTAGACGACATCCTCCTGATGAATCAATGCCTTCGGCGGTTGATGTCCCACCTCCAACTAGCGATTGGCCTTTTAGAATCCTTGGGTTTCGTGATCAACGGATCGAAGTCCATGCTTGCTCCCTCTCAGAAGGTCCAGTTTCTGGGCTTCGTGGTGGACTTGGTAGAGGCCACCTTAAGGTTCCCTCTCGCAAGCTTTCCAAAATCAGGCACAAATTCAAGCGAATCTTAGCCAAGACCACGGTTTCCCTTCGTCACCTGGCCAGAGTGGTGGGCCTCCTCTCTTCCTCACTACAGGCCATCTTCCCGGGCCCTCTGCACTACAAGGAGTTGAGCGACTCAAGAGCTCGCACCTACGCAAGAGGCTAGCATACTCTCAGTTTGTTCCTCTCTCGGAGGAGGCAAAGACCGAGTTACGATGGTGGATCTCTCACATGGAAGCATTGAATGATCGCACAATTTTTTGTTCGCAACCCGATATAGTAATCGAGTCGGACGCCAGCGGCGCAGGCTGGGGGGCTCAATGTGAGGACATATCCACAGGAGGAAGATGGTCCTCAGAAGAACAACAGCTTCACATAAATTGTCTGGAGCTGATGGCAGGGTCCTTTGCAGTGAAGTGTTGGACCAAGGACAGGGTGCAGCGCTGTGTCCTTTTGAAGATGGACAACATTGCAGCGGTCCAGTACATCAACCACCTAGGTGAGACGAGGTTGAAGGTTTTGTCGGATCTGGCCCGGGATCTCTGGGAATACTGTCTAACCCACCAGATCTCACTATCGGCAGAACACCTCCTGGGTTCCTCCAATCAGGTCACGGTTTGGCATTCGCGCCACTGGCATGACAAAAATCTATGGAAATTACACCTGAGGGTGCTCTGGGAGCTTCAGGCTCGTTCCCTTTACGATCGACCTCTTTGCCTCTCGCCTGTACAACCAACTGGAGAGGTACTGCAGCTGGCGCCCGGATCCAGGTGCGGCGGCAGTGGATACGTTTCTCCTGGATTGGAGCACGCAGAGGTGTTACGCATTTCCCCCCTTTAAAATGAATATGCGGCTGTCCGCCCACGTTCGGAGTCAGCAGGCGGATCTAGTGGTGATAACCCCCATTTTGAGATCTCAAGCTTGGTTTCCAGTTCTGATGGAACTTTCTTGGGATTTTCCAATCTGTCTACCCCTATTTCAGGTTCCCCTTCAGGATCCCCACGGGAACCCTCATCATCTGCTTCTCTCAGGTGCTCTGCATCTTATGGCATGGCGGATTACAGGGAACGCTGGAAAGTGCCAGGGCTTTCTTCAGAAGCTGCCTCCCGACTCGCCAAGTCGTGGGCCGACAGCACCAATAAGTGATACCGCTCAGCCTGGACAAGATGGGGGAGTTTTTGTCATAGCCGACAGGTGGATCCGATGGGGGCCGCAGTTGTCCGTATCTTGAATTTCTTGGCCTTGTTGGCTACGGAAGGCCTGGCTTATAGATCAATTAACATGTTCAGGTCGGCCATCTCAGCGGGGCATGTCCCGGTGGATGGTCATCCAGTGAGAGAGCATCCACTGGTATGCAAGCTCTTGCGAGGTATTCGGCTCTCCACTCCCCCAGAGCCCAGGTACTCCACCCTTTGGGATGTGAACAAGGTTCTTAACCTCTTTTGGTCATGGCCTTCTAATAAATATCTGTCCTGGAAACAGATGTCTGCAAAGCTGGCAACCCTCCTCTGCTTGATTTCATGTCGCAGGGTCTCGGACGTAAGAGTGCTGGACCTGACAGGCAGAGAGTTTATACCCCAGAGGGGGTCACTTTTTATATATCAAGAAGGACGAAATGTAATTAGAGATTAGTATCCTATCCGGCATTCCCAGATGTCCCAAAGCTGCGTGTGGTACGAGTGCTGAAGGCTTATGAAATTTTGACCGACGAACTTCGCCCTCAGGGAGTCAAGCAATTTCATTGCCCTTACTAAACCGCACAAGGCGGTCTCCTCCCCAACTATAGCTAGATGGGTCCGTTGGGTCATGCAGGAGGCAGGGACAGATACTTCCCACTTTGGAGCCCACTCGGTACGAGGGGCGATGGCATCCAAGGTGTTCTGCCTGGGAGCACAGCTAGAGGACATCCTGAACGCCGCAGACTGGTCTTCGGACTCTACCGGTAAAAGGTTCTACTTTAAGCCAGTGGCAAACCTGGCATCCGTGGTGGTGGACAAGCTTTAAACTAGCCTAATCTGAGGCTACGGTCCTGACATAGAATGAAAAATTTACCAGCTATCGTGAAGGAAAGTTTCAATTCTATTAAGGACTTGGAGGCGAGGATTAGCCCACCCTGGTATGGCAACTCCCTCCAGATGCATCTTTGTACTGACGCAAGTAAAGTTTTCATCTGTTGTTAACTATCAACCAATGCTTGCCATGGTTCAATTTGATTCTCGTGTTATCTTGTGATGTTTGGAGATTTGTTGATCAAGGCAGGTGTGGTTAAGTTTTTCACATCCTCGCTTTGTGTTACAGAGTCAGCCTTGACTAAACAGGAGTGAGATGGACAATAGCCGGCTATGTTCGCAGGAAGAAAGAGGAGGATAGAGCGTACTAAGGGGGAAGTCATCGGAGGTCCTGCACCCTGATTGGACATTGTTGATGTTGAAAATTGTTGTTTCATTTCCCCATGACTCACAGGAAATGTAGTTATTCTGTTCTGTATTCCTAAAAATGTAAATAAAGTGGAGAAAGAACAGCCTAATCCTGGCCTCCGAGTCATTAATAGAATTGAAACTTTCCTTTACGATAGCTAGGAAATTTTTCATTATCATTGGCTTCTCTTGATTCTTAATGTATGACTACAGGCAGCACATAAATATATGTCCCCTAGTGTGGCAGCAATATCAATAGCCTGGAGAACAATCATGTATTCACACAAGGCAATGAGTATTCTTTGCTAATAGTCTTCTGCACGTGTTTTTTTAATGTTTTAATGTTTGTTAGTATTGATTCACTATTTTAGTGTATCGCCTGTGCATTCTGAATGTGTATGTTTTATGGTGTATGTCAACTTTTAAGCACTATTTTTATATGTTTTTTAACAGCTTAGGGACGAAACGGGTTGGCTGTGTTTGTTGCCTTGCATGATTTGTGGAATCAGAAAATAAAGAATGAATTTCATCTACAAGAGCAAGCCATGTGTGATGTTTTGACTAAATATTGGGATTACTACTTCTGTTGAAACTATTTGTGTTTGCTCTATGTGGTATTGAGGATACCATAAAGTACTTTATTGGACCTTATTACAGACCAAATGTTTGTTGAGGAGTGCTTCTCCCATCAGTAGTTCTCCCTTTTCTTGGTTATTTGGTCCTTCTAGGACAGTTGGGCCAGGGAGTGAGCAGCCACTTAATTACGGTAACTATACAGAGTGCAGTATTTTATACCACAACTGTCCCTGTTCTGTTAGTAACTATTGTTGGACGATTTATGGGCACCATGAATAAAGTGGTTCAGGGCTCTAAGGAATCAATCTAAAGTCAGCCTTCTGTCGTCATTTGTGCTTATCAGTCAATTCTACAACAGGTGAAAGCCCTGCTACCTTGCTGTTTGTGAGAGCCATTGGGACCAGCTACCACAATGGAACACAAGCAGAATAATAGACACTGATGAGATTTGTGTCACGGACACTTCTTGCAAAACCAAGATGAAGGCCTATGCAGATAAGCGCAGAGGCGCTCGGGACATAATTTTCGAAGAACAGGTTCTAGTCAAACAAAAACTGAAATGCAAGCCTGACACTCCGTTTGATGCTGATCCATTGAGAGTCGTGACAAGCAAAGGACATATGGTGACCGCTTAACGTCCCAGGAAGGTCAGTTACGAGAGATTCGTCACATTTCAAGCATCTGCCTCAATTTTTGTCGGCTCCAGACATTGCAGGTGGGACAAGTTCACCTGAGTGCCCAAGTCAAGCATCTGAGTCTACATCTACGATGCCAGATGACAGTGCAATTCCTTCACCTCATACGACTCTATCTGGAATATTGGTGCGAGCATCTCGACGACTCAGTGAGGAACTCTACCGTATATGTTGTCCATACTTTTTATTAACAAAGGAGGATATGTAGTGTTGTGTGATCATGTGCAGTAGGACCCTTGTGGTCCACGGCAGACTCCTTATAAAGTTACGTAATCAGTTGGGGGGTATTTGGGTGTGGTTAATAAAGTCTATGACAAACTGCATTCAGTTAACAGTTGCATGCCAAAAAATAAAGACCCATGTACCAGCTCTATGTGTGGTGTGGTCATTTGTGTGTTCCAGAGCTGTGGTGGACGTGACACCTACCACCTTACCTTCCTCATCCATACCCTAGATCGACGAACTCTGAGACGTTCTGAATGACACCACTGTGGTGAAATGATGGGTTCCCTTCTGCCTGACCTAGGACTCACTTCCTTGGAGTAGGGAATGCCACCCCTGTGATGAGGAGGCGAGTAAGGGTGGGAGAATCAAGCTAAACAGTGAGCTCAGTGGGCAGCAACATCTGATGCATAAGTATGCTGATGAACGCAACTAAAAAAGCCAATGAAACCATTAGAGAATGACAATAAAGATGTTGTAAACCGTAACCGCTACAATTAGATTGTAACATGACGTGTATGGGATTTATATGCCAAATATTTCGATGGCAAGGCTAGCCCTCTACCTCAGTCAAGCCAGACCTTCGGCTTCGCTAATAATTTGCTTGCTTGTCGGTTTCTATTCCTTTTGAGAATGCGTGTATAGATTCCATGTTGCAGATTGGAACCTGGAAGCTCCAGTTCGACAGTTGAACTGTACCTAGAGCCTGTCTAGGCGCCCCGAGTCATTTGGAAAAATAAAGTATCGGACTTTAACCGTGCGGCGTACTACTTTTAGTTCCATCTATAGTGCCCTTTAGTATTCGGTGGTTCCATGCTACAAGGGTAAGAACGCCGTCTTTAATCTTTGAGTCAGGCTAGCCTTAAAACTTCATGAGCCTGCGCTTTTATAGTATATCTTAACCGAAAGCTCGGGTCTGCAATATCAGAAGCTGAGGAGTGTTTTTTCCAGAGGTACGCGTAGCGTGGGTACGATTGGCAATGGCCAACGTTTTATTGATTTATGAGAGTAGCGTCACCAAGTTTTAAAAAGTTGACACCCCCAGGGCGAGACATTTATACTCCTTCACCCTGCCAACTCTGTGGTACCCCGGGGGTGTCAACCAGAGCTCACTTCTGTTTTTCGTGAGCAGTCCTGCCTCCTCTTGCTTCTGTCAGTCAGGCCCTCGAGCGCGCTCTCGTTTCTCCTCCCTCCTCTCGCAAGCTCGGCCCCTGCCTCCCACCGCTTTCCTCAGCAAGCCGCTCGGTGGCGCCCCCTGCAGTCGGTGGAAGCGCACTGCAGCTGCCCCACTCCCCGCGCCTCTCGATGTGAGCCTCCCGGCGGAGCTCGCTCGCTCGCTCTCCCGGTTCCATTTCCGTGGGATCTTCTCCTTCTCCACATCTGAGCGCGCATCCGGCTCGGCGCCGCTGGAAAGGTAAAGCCGCAGCCGAAGCTTGGGAGGGAACTGGGCTGGTGTTCGGGGAGCAGGGAGAGAAGGGTGCTTGGTACCGAGGTAGCCACACGCTGACCAACATAACTGCCCCTTGTTAAACGAGACCCCCAGTCCATGACGTTCACTGCTTTCTGGACCCCTCCCCCAGCAATGAGTTCTCCCTGTAAGCTGAAGTCAAGATGTCGGTTGAGGGGGGAGGACGGCGCCCAGTATGAATCCTCGTGCCCTTGCCATTTCGTGGGGTGGAGGGGACGGTCGTGCCTCCTGCCTAGCTAAGCATGGCTTAAGACTCGGCCGAAGCCTAGCTTCCTTGGGGGAGTTGGGTGAACACAGGGCACCTCTGCCCACTGGAACCTCCCGCTGTGGCTGCTGCTGAGTGTCAATATTTACAGTGTCTCAGTGACTTTCATACCCTCTCATTTGCACTGGCTGTCCTCGCTTCACGCTGCTCAAATTCTCCGATAAACATCCCCGCCCTCAGCGTGCCTTTAAATGACAGAACTGCATCGTTTATGTGAAGCTCCTCCAACCAATGTTTGGCAGAGCCATAAAATGCAGCTTGTATGCAGTCCTGGCATAACTGCTCTGCTGTTCACTTGCCCTACTTCTCCCGGAACACCAAACCGTAACACTTCGATTTCAACTTTATTCAGAGCTGTGTGTGTGTGTGTGTGTGTGTGTGTGTGTGTGTATATATATATATATATATATATATATGTATATATCTCATAAATAACATTAAATACACGTTTCATGAAATAGAAGTATGGAGTGACCTTGTGTATGGTATTGTTTTCTGACATTAAGTTTACACAGAAAAGCATCAAGTTTACCAGGATGTCCAGTGACAGGCAGAGGTCTGACGATGAAAGTCCAAGTACCAGCAGTGGAAGCTCAGACGCAGATCAGAGAGACCCGCCGCCCCCTGAGCCCGAAGAGCAAGAAGAGAGGAAGCCTTCAGCAGCCCAGCAAAAGAAAAACACAAAACTGTCAAGTAAAACTACTGCTAAGCTCTCCACCAGTGCTAAAAGGTAAAACATGAAGTGAGAAACACTCGAGGTCCGGTTGTCAAATGGGCAGACAAAAAGTTTGTGTCAGTTTTATTGGTTTGTTAGTATTCGGGACCCCCAGAGCACACCATCTCTTTGTAACATGACACATTGAATAAACGATTAGTCAACCTTAGTCACGGTGAAGAAACGTTGACGTCTAAAAATATTTATTTGGCTTTTCTATAGTGCTATTTAGAGTACCATGTAGCAGGGGTCAACAAAATTCTTAAGATTTTTGCTGTAATGGTAACATTTACTGAACCACTGTAAATGGAACTATTACAGTTAATACATGTAAGCAGATCTGTCAGTTGTCCCCATTGGTTATTAAGTGGGCATGTCTTATACATTTTGAATGTGTTGTATATTTTGTGTGCAAGCTGCTTGAAGTATTTCGTGGGGTTGTTGTTGTTGATTCTGATGGCCTACTAAACGTGTTGGATCTTTAGGCCTACTTATCAATAATTGATTTTGTTACTGATGGGGATTTTATAAATACATAGGGCCTGATGTATCAAAGGGTTTTATCCATTCTGTGTCTATGGGGGAAATGCTTTGATGCTAGAGGGTCATAATCCTAAAATATGTATTACTAAAAGTTATTTGTTGACAAAGATGCATCTACAGTGTTTGACACCTATCTCATTGCTTATTCCCAGTTGACTTGTAAATCTTTATTTTGCTTAAAAACAAGGCAACAAAAGAGTGATTACATGGAATGTTTAAATCAGTCTGGGCAGTCTTGGAACTTTCAATTCTATCGTTTTTTTTAAGTCAGTCATATGCAAATAAGCTTTTGTCCCACATCCTAAATGTACAGTCCAGCGTGAACTTCTAGTCCTTGTCCCCACATATTCACAACCTAAGCAGACTCTGGAGATATTTTGCCTGGCAACTTAAGTCCCTATGCAACTTTGGTACTTCTTTTTGGGCACACATCTGCCATCCCCATAAAGAAGGGAGACTTGTACAGCAAAATGCTACTGATGAAAAATTCTCTACTCAGTCTGAGGCACTGACACTTACTTACACATTGAGCATTCCAAACTTTTTTTTTTATCACAGTCTCTCATAATTGTTTTTACTGTTCTTAAGGGACCCGTCAGTACTGAAGGGGAAACAAAAACACTACTCTTTACACAGTCCTGCATCTCTGACAATGACCATCATCGGACATTCTAGAATGATCATTTTTTGATGATCTCAGCTTGGGTTTTGAGACCTGTTGTTACATCATTCACCGATGCCCCCTTTTAGTCAGTTGCCCCAGGTGGCATTGATCCAGAGAGACTTGTGCCCTAGAGATGCAAACTTCTCACTGATGATACCCATTGAGGCAGTACTGTGTCTGGTATGGCTTGTGCTGTACATGAAGGGATACAGGACCAAGCAATTAGAACTGGACGGTCCCCTTTTTGGGCACAGTTATGATTGATTTGCATGTGATTGATCCCTGTATGTAATGCCTACAGTAATTACCGCGGGTTTTGATTCATTCAGGCATTCCCAAGCCATCACTTTTGTACTTCCTGAAAAGAACACCAATTTTTCAGTTTCAAAGTACAAATTTCTCCCCTCTGATTTACAATATTGGCACATACTAATTAGTGCTTGCAAGAATCAGTAGAAAGAAAATGTCAGTCTTTTTCACACCCTTACAATTTTTGGACTTTCACTATACTGTTCTGCAAGCTAGTCCCAGCATCTCCACATCACGCATTTAAGTGTTTGTTAGTCCCTTAAAAGTCATGCCCCACCATCAGTAGTGTTGCTTGTCTTTTCAACCCTTTTTAATTTCCGTTTTTTATATTGGGATGTTATGAATTGATGAAGTTGATGGGCAACTTACCCATTTCAGCTCAACACCCCCTTTTCAATTGGCACTCTTTGAAACAAATGGAGATTATTATGCGTTTGTAAGCATTAATTCGTTACTCTTTGGTGGTTAGATGTTGACATTTTTGCGAAGTCATGGAATGTATTACAGTTCAGTTTTGTTGGTACCAGAAGTGTGTTTATGCTGATAGTTAACCGAAATCTTTGGGGCAGCTAAGCCATCGACCCTTCCAATAAAAGGTTGGCTGTAAATTCCCTTATGTCACTTTGTGGTCTTTTGAAAATACTGCCTAACCTAGATGCACAAATTTCCCTGCAAAGTGACATACTTTTTAACAAAAGATAGATCAACTACTGAAACATTTCTTTATTATTCTCAATATTCATGTTTAGTTTGTCTTCTAACTTTCTTTGCAATCAATACATATTTGTTGCACTCAAGTTTGCTTGAAGTGCCACTTACGTGCAGATGCAACTCCTTGTGAGCGTTCTTTCTGCACGCTTTATAGCAGTGAAAATAATTGAAAAATCTAAATGTGTTCTGGCAAACAAGAGAACCATGAAAAAAAAACATTTACTTTAAGCAACGAAGCAATGTATGTAGTGCTTTGTTGTGCATATAGCTGAAGTCGGCTAATCAAAGATTGCGAAGAATGTTTAATTGAATGTTTGAGTGCTTTTCATTACAGAGGAGCATATTCCCTCTTAATATGAACTTGAAACTTTTTAAATGTAGTTTGTGAATACTCTATCATTTATGATGTTCTACTGTTTTATTTGGAAACGTGCATATTTTTCTTTTTGAGGGTATAAAGTTTGTGAATTCGTACTTTGTAGTTGAGGAAACGCTAATTTTGCTGTGAGCAGATTCTGGTCGTTTAGGCGTTTTGATGAAGAAGTCCGTTTTCTTCTGAACTTTGTTTTGCAGTTTAAAAAAAATCAGCTGTTTCACTAAATGGAGGCAGTCACGTTTGCGCTTTTGTATTGTGCTGTCTATATATTTAATTAGGAACTGCACGACATGTATATGTAGCACGTGTGAGAGAGATATTTAGTTTAACTAGCCCAACAAGTCTCTTCAGTATTGATGCCGTTTTCCCCACTTGCAGGATTAAACTCCTCGAACTCTTCACAAAATATGAAAAATCATCTTTTAAGCCATTAAAAATGGGAAAGTAAATGACACTTGCTGTCCTAAAGTTTGTATTCGAGTTGGATGATAGTGCCTCTCTGTCTCTCCGTCTCATTGCAATTGTCCAGCCCCCTCCTTTTGTCTCATTTGCATATTAGCTTAAACAGAAAATCTCTCCTATAAAAAATACTCTGCCACAGATTATTGTCACTTTTCTGGGCGCTTCAGATAGCCATCTGTATACCATTTGCGAATGACGCTTCATTTTCTAGCTGTAAATAGGAGAAAAAATGCGAAGTTTTCCCGTCATAGGATTCGAGTTATGCCTTCGAGAACAAAGAGGAAGCAGCCATGTTAGCAATACTGAAGGCAGCCGAGGGAGCGTTGCATTTAACTGCATGGTGGTAGAGGGCAGTGTACTTCTGATTTATTTCGCACGGTGTTTCAAACGCTTCGTGTTTCTTCTCATTTCTCCTACAGAATTCAGAAGGAGCTGGCGGAAATAACGCTCGATCCTCCACCCAACTGCAGGTATTTAAGACCTTTGTTCAATTGTGTAAGAAGAAATCAATGATCTGACTCCATGCTTCACTGTCCGAACGCGAGATCTTTCACTAGTGTTTTGTGGTAGTACGGAATGTTTGTTTTATAGCTGCACGTGTTAAGGAAATATTATTAACTATTTACCTTTTTATTTGGAAAATGCTGGCTGATTACAGATAAAACGGTGTTTTGCAAGTGGTTCTGAAATTACCGATGCAATTTAGATAAACTGTGCTTTCAAACCGTTGATTGATGTTTAAACTGCTCTGCTAAACACTTTAATCTGGTAGCAGCACCTTTTAAACTCTGTCACTTAACTTCTTTCAGCTTTCCGTTTCCTTGTATACTTTCCATGCCGTCTACCGCATTTTTATCCATTACTGACTTGGCTTTGTAGTTCAGTAAAACCATTGTTTATAATCAGTATGATCTTTAGAACCTTCATGTTATAACACTGTCTAACAAGAAACGATCACTACGATGTCAATGCACACTAGTTACTGTAAACCGTATTCCAGTGACTTCCTCCGTGACAATACTTTGATACATAGTGCAAGGCGTTGAAAATTGATTGGGGATCAAGGACCCTCTACCTCCGTAATTTGTCAGTCTTTTAAAGCCTCCTTGTAACGTTGTTTTCTTGCGTTCCATTTTAGGTAAAGAAGATACCCAGTTAACTTTAGATGAAGTGTAGGTTTGAAGTGTGAATGGTCTGAAACATCTCATGTTACTGTGTGATGCGTAAACTCCACGGACTTGTAACTCTTGTTTACATTTCACATCTGTTCTTGTGGTGACTTCAAGATCCTGTGTTGTTTATTTCATAGCACTGGCACCTGCATTTAGCAGGATGTTGTGGATCAGTAAGCATCTATCGTGCCTAACTGATTGTTTAGATCTATAGTGGACTGGAGAGCTAAAGTTTAAAATTGAGTTCTTGTTATCCAGGAATGCCAAGTCATCTGTCTGTATTCCAGATTTATTTCTCTTTTTTCTTCTTTTGATGCAAGACAAGTCCCTCTACTAACAGTATTTTAATGTGTGTATTAACTGGATGATTAAAACTTTATATGAATGTATTTTGAAGCTTTGGGAGAAACAGTCAACAGTTTGACAGACTTTCATGCTAAGGTTGTGGTTGGAGCATCAATGAGTTTGGATAAGGAGAAACAACAACTGGAGTAAAATGTGCTTGGAGTGTTCACACAGTAATCTTCTTAAAGCACAGCATAAATGCATCTTCGGGGAGTATTTATTCCTGCACTCCGACTGTAACTGTGTGTTTGGAAGTGGGATTGCTTGCATATAGATACAAACTGCAATGTGCAGCCACTCTTCTCCCCTATGCATCATATCACAGCTATCATTCTCACTAGTTAGACAATAGTTAATGTCCATCTACAGCCATGATTTTTTTCAAAATTTTTGTATGTGCGTTGGCCTTTGATGTAAAGCGCAAATACTACTATGAGTTTTAGCCAAGGAAAATGTGGGATGTCGGGATGATTCAGAGAACTAGAGTCTTACAGCTTTGCTTCTGGGCAGGCTGGTGGCCGGAGTGGCTGCCCCATCATTTACACTGGATTCAGTTTACTGTTAGTTGGACAAGACTGAGAGTGGACTGGGTGTCCGCCCATTGTGATAAAGAAGGGTCCATGCCTCTGGTAACCTTCTTGCTTCATCTTTTGGGGCTCAGATGTAACTGACTGGGAAGGTAGATTTGGGGGCGGTTCATTATAACAAAGAGGGCCCCCCTGGTTTAGAGGAGTGTTTAGGAAGACCATGCCAGATATGGAGTTGAGTATTGATGTAAATAGCAGACTTGGGGCCAGATGTACGACCTGCCAAATAGCACCTTGCAAATTGCGTCGCATTTGCGAGGCGCTATTTGGCATGTACAACAGTGTGTTTAACACTGTTTGCGATTCCCAATGGGGTCGCAAATTGCGAGGTTCATGAATATTAATGAGCCTCTCGCAATTTGCGAGCCCATTGGGAATGACAGACCCTCCCAGGGATGGTGGCCTGCTGGACTCAGCAGACCACCATGTCTGGGACTGCTTTTAAATAAAGCAGCTTTTTTTTTTAAATGCATCCCGTTTTCCTTAAAGGAAAATGGGATGCATTTAAAAAAAAATGAAACGTTTTCGTTTCATTTTTTAAGGGCAGGCAGTGGTCCCTGGGACCACTGCCTGCCCTTAAAAAATAATATTGCATGCATTTGCAAAGGGGAAGGGGACCCCTGGGGACCCCTTCCCATTTGCGAATGCATTACCACCTACTTGAAGTAGGTGGTAATTTGCGAGTGTTTTGCGACCGCAATTGCGGTTGCAAAACATTGGTACATAGCTTTGCGGTCGCTATTAGGAAGGGAACGCCCCTTCCTAATAGCGAGTCGCAAAACAGTATTTTGCGAGTCACAATTTATTTGCGACTCGTAAAATACTGTTTGTACATGGGCCCATGCTTTTTAGCATGCGCAAACGGGTCTAAGACCCGTTTGCGCACGCTAAAAAACGTCGTACATCTGGCCCATAGTTCCCTTACACACATTGGACCAGATTGTTTTGGAGGGTCTGATGACCTCAAGGCATAATTCTTTCATCGAGAGAGGCTTCTTCCAATTGAAGATAAGTTAACTGGAGGCATTCTATTCTCAATTGGCATTGGTGACTTCTTTTCCGGGATTTACCACCAGTGCTGGCCTTCGTGCCATGCAAGAGAGGGTAGGTAGGTTATGATTTATTGTCTCGTTTAAATAATCAGTTACGTTACAATATATCAACTTCAAAATTACAGAATTCATAGCATCATTAATTTGATGAGTTTAAACAAGTTATAAAAGTACGGCTAAGTAGGCAGCCCTCAATGTAACAATCTAATTGCCTTTTAAACCATTTTCGGCTATTATTTTCACCAGTTTCATATATTTGTACTACTATGTCTGTTAGGTTAGCCGTTAGTTTGCTATTGCACTTTCTATGGTTCTACATACATACATGAGAAAGCAAGGGCATATCAATGTTTGCTGTAGTGGAACTAATTCAGGACATATACAGATATGATCTATTGTTTCATGCAAGTTCCTGCAAAGCTGATATTTCCATCGCAGTGTAATCAGACTACACGCTCCTGTGAACTGCAGTAAGGCTATGTGTAATAGAGACCGCTCTAAAAATAAACCTTAACCAGTGGTGTTAAAGAAGAGTCTAAATAAATCTGTCTGCCCCAAAAGAGGTGTTCTGCAAATAATTTAAGTTTTTATCCATTGAGCTCCTCTCCACATCAGCATAATAGAACACTTGTCTTATTATTCCTTTTGAAGAAGTAGTTGCTTTTTGAGTGGCGTTTTTGAACGTAAATTGTCTCAATAGAGAACCTGGTACTTGGCTATAACATGAATGCTATATTTATGAGCAGAGGATTCAGTGCTATCCAAATTAATCATTTTAAGTAAGACACTTAAGAGTTTCACTACCTGTGCCAGCACACAGTCAGAAATATTTCATAAGTAAGATGTCAGCTGCAGCCTCAAGCAAAGTTCAACCAAACTGTAGTCTTATGTAATGGTTATCTGTTGACTGTCTTAGATTCGATAATATATAAATGCAATAAATATATAATTTATCGCGTTTCACATTAAACTCCTCCTGAAAAGCTTTACATCCATATGTAATTGTAGGTAATATTTTTTTAACAGTAACTGCTGTAAAAACCACACCTAAAGCTCTACCTACATACATCAACAAAAGCACTTAACCTGCTGAGCAATACTTAAAGTTCTGGAAGCAAGCATTGTTAAATGATATCTCCAAGATATCTTATTGTCTATGTTAACACCTAAATAAATTTAGATAGTATATAGTCAGCTGTGAAGACATTTCACCTCCAGTTGATGTTAGATCTTAAGCTGCCAAAAGACGCAATCTCATTTTTCTTTTTGTTAACTTAAAAAAATGTATCTTTATCTTTTTAGGTCTCGCCTAGCGACGCAGCGCGAAAGCGCTGTCGCTAGCGAGATCTATTGTTACCGACTTGCTTCGGAAGGGAGACAGGAGATGTGCACGCGCAGGACGGACTGCAACCGTGAACACGCACGTACAGACACGCGATGTGCACATCTCCTGTCCCCCTTCCGTCCTCGCCAGCCGCAAAACATGAGCTGTGCACGCACTCCCCAGCTGTCCTTGCACCCCCTCCAGTGTCAGTCAGCCATGCGCCATCTGCCAACCCCCACCACCCACACCCACCTTACCGTCGTTCCGCCATGCTTCAGCACGATGCCCTGCAGCGTGTCCCCAGAGCTCACAGGGTGATCGGTGTACCTCACAGCCCATGCGGCCGCCGTCACGCTGGGAACCGCCATGCTTCAGCGCGATGCCCTGCAGCGTGTCCCCAGAGCTCACAGGGTGATCTAACTGCCACAGAAGCCATTGAAGGGCTGTTGGAGTAGGAGAAAATTGGACAAGCTTGTAGCTTAGGCGAGGTGTGAAAGTTTCTTTTGCCCAGTTTAGGAGCATGACCTTGGACATTCTGGGATTTGACAGCACAACAAACAGACCCAGCACTTCCTGTATGCATAGAGTGGGATTTGATTTCCCCCCCCTCCCCCCCTTTACATGATTGTTTTTTTTATTTTTTATTTTCTTTTTTTATTGTTTTTCCAACAAACATTATATCAAAAGCATCCATATATGCAGTAGGTGATACATTATCAGCGTGTCATCGTTTCAGGCAATCAGTACATTAGTCCAGATCGCATGGCGCAGCAAGACATACTACATTAGTTACAGAACGTCATAAAGGCAGAGGACATTGCATCAATGGAGTATACAATATGTGCGAAATGTTGGCCATGATTTCCTTACAGCGTTAGTGTGCTATTGCCTATACTAGTGTTAAGCTAAACCATACCAGAATGCATTACGTTTAGTATACAGGCAGTATCTCTATCCCTCACATGGGTGGGTCCTTCTATTGGTGGTGCGCGCTCTGTGCTCCTTAAGGGGAAGTCACTGCCGTGCTGGCCTTTGGGGTCTCACTTGGGTGCTGCAGCAGATAACATTTTAAGGGGGCCCAGATATCCCTGGGTCTAGAGGCCCTAGGCAGCAGATCCGCATATGTGGTGAGTTGGGCCTGGCAATACACCAAGTCATCAAGCCAGACCTTGAATTTGGGTGCCCTCCCCCTGCCCCATCTGCAGGCCTCCCGCCTCTTAGCCATGAGTAGCGCAAGGGCCACATATTTACGATGCGTCGCCTGTACTGGTTGGACGTAGCCCAGCAAGGCCGTCAACGGTGTTGGTTCAATGTGTGTGTTCGTCATCAGATCCAGAGCGTCAAAGACTTGCCCCCAGAATTCATTCACCCCGGGGCATTCCCAAGCCAGATGCAAAAAGTCTGCTCCTGGAGCTCTACATCTGTCACATCTGTCCGAGTCTCGCAGATGGTGTCTGTGCATTTTGGCTGGGGTGTAATACAGTCTGTGAAGAAATTTATAGTGTATGATACGCAGCCTGCTGCTGGCCGAGACCCGCTCAGTCTGCAAGCAGCAATGCTCCCATTGGTCATCCGTCAGGGCAAGACCCAGCTCCTCATTCCATCGTGTGCGGGACAGTGTGACCGGCAATTCCCTCTGTGTATGCACTGCTCGATATATAAGGGATACAAGGCGTTTTGTCGTTGTGCTTTTAAGCATTAGTTGTAGTGGTGCTAGCACCTGAGGCTCCGCGGGGAATTCCGGGGTAATAGACCGGACTCCCTGTCTTAGGCGAATATATAAAAAAACGTCGAGTGGGGTCTGTTGCAAGCCCTGGAAAACATGCTCAGCTGTGCGGAATTGGCCATTTTGATATAAATCCCCCCAGGTATTAATGTGCGTGCATTCTCTAAAGTTGTGGAATATTATTTCTTGGAGGAGAGGCATGCTTGGATGATAAGTGATGGGTAGTAATGGGGAATAAAGCATGGGGACGTTCAGCATGCATCCCATGCGTTGCCATGCTTTAGTTGTACAGTTGTTAGTGGTCGGCGTCTTACCCCTAGTGCCGGCTATGTCGTACAATGCTCCGTCTATGGGAATGGGGTGTGCAAGCCAGTGTTCCGCCGCAACCTGTGGCCTATATCGTGGCTGCTTCACCCAGAACCATGCAAAGTGAGCTTGTGCACTAATGTAATATAATTCGAGATTTGGTATGCCGAACCCTCCCTGGGAGTATGGTCTGGTAAGCACATTCCACTGCAATCTCGGTTGCTTACCCCCCCATACCAGTCGCGTCAGTTCAGATCTGAGCGTCTTAAAGAAGAATGCCCCTGGATAGTATGGTATGTTTAAAAACAGATCGAGCAATTGGGGAAGTATCACCATTTTAATTAAGGATGCTCGTCCCGCTATGGAGAGGGGTAATGTAATCCAGCGGGTCACGTAGTCTGTTATGCGAGTCATTGCGTTGCCATAATTTAGGCGCATCAATTCGTCTCTGTCCCTAGTGACGCGGATTCCCAAGTACCGCAGTTCTTCCTCGCACCATTCTAAGGGATAATCCAACGGAAAGCGGACTGTTGCTGTTGTCAAAGGGAAAATACAAGATTTCCCCCAGTTAATCTGAATCCCCGATAGTTTCCCAAAAACGATAAATTCCCGAAGTACTGGATTTAAATTATGTTGTGGGTCACGGATATATAGGGTGATATCATCGGCGTATAGGGATATAAGTATTTGCCGCATATTGCACCGTAGAGCCTTGTCATTGTGATGTTGCCGCAGTTTCGCCGCCAATGGCTCCACTGCAAGAGCAAAGATCAAGGGGGACAGCGGGCATCCCTGCCGGGTGCCCCTGGTGATCTGGAATGTCTGGGATGTGTGTCCATTCATGAGCACCTTGGCAACCGGTACTTGGTATAATAATTTAATCCAGGAAAGGAAAAGGGGTGGGAAGCCCATCCGCAACATGACCCCAAAGATATAGTCCCATTCAATTGAATCAAAGGCCTTAGTGGCATCCAAGAAGATGGCAGCTAGGGGTAGGTCGGGTGAGACATTATTTAGAATAGCAAACAGGGTTCTCAGATTATGAGAGGTAGCTCTCCCAGGCACAAATCCCGACTGATCAGGGAGGATCAGCTTTTCCAGCAACAGGCTCAATCGATTAGCGATGAGTTTGGCTAATATTTTGGCATCACAATTAAGGAGGGACAGCGGCCTATAGGAATCGCAGTGTTGAGGCGACTTCCCTGGCTTCAAGAGCGAGACAATGAGAGCCTCCCTCATGGATGCCGGTAGGCAGCCAACATCTAGCGATTCTTCATACACCTCGCGTAAAATAGGGGCCATAAGATCTATATATGTTTGGTAGAATTCTATAGGGATGCCGTCCGTGCCCGTGGCTTTCCCTGATTGCATGCTCATAATAGCTTCCCTGACTTCGTCCAACTCGAATGGGGCACATAAAAATTCTCGTTGTGCGTCACTCAGCCAGCCTAGTGTCACATCCCCCAGATAGCTCTCTAGGTCTAGGCCGTCTGTTCTATTTGTGGTATACAGGCGAGCGTAATGACGTGTAAAGGCATTAAGGATATTGGTAGTGTCACGGTAGACCACCCCATCTGAGTCCTCGAGTTCCAATACATAGTTTGAGTGGCGAGGCTTCCCAATCGTATTCGTAAAGGCATTAAGGAGATTGGTAGTGTCACGGTAGACCACCCCATCTGAGTCCTCGAGTTCCAATACATAGTTTGAGTGGCGAGGCTTCCCAATCGTATTCGCTAGCGCCCTACCAGGCCTCTCTCCCTCTCCGTAAGCGCGGGCCACCCAGAATCTACCTCGAAATCTCGTTTCCCTCTGCGCTGTGTCCATATAATCCGTAAGCGTCTCTCTAAACTTGATTTGAGCGGGGTTGTCCGGGCCTGCGGCCAACCTCGCCTCCAGGGTCTTAAGCTCTGCTTCTAACTTGTGTAGTGTATTAGTTATGTCTTTAAGGACACCCGATCCCTTGGATATGCAGAACCCTCGGAGTGTAACTTTGAATGCCTCCCAAATGGTTTCTACATTGTCCACCGACCCTTTATTTCTCTAAAAAAAAAAAACGTATCTCCTCTCGCAGCTCTTCCTGAAAGACCGTGTCTAGCAAAATAGGAGCATGTAGTCGCCAAGGACTGCGCGGTGCGCCGAATTCTGAGGAGGATAATGTGATCTGAGTAAGTTCTGGCCAAGTGCTGTACCCGAGATATAGCTGGGCCCAGCCCCCGGGACAGAAGCCAATAGTCTAATCGCGCCCACGACGCTGCCTGTGCTGTGTAATGTGTTCCCTCCTGTGCTGCGGGATGCGTATGTCTCCAGGCATCTATTAACTGGTAGGTGGCTATGGTGTCTTTTATAATCGCACGTGCTTTTGTGTAGTGGTGAGGAGCGGGGTGTGACCTATCTAAATGCGGGTTGTATGTAACATTGAAATCCCCCCCCCAAATAATGTGACTGGAGCCTATATCAAATATTTTAGCCCATAATGTGGTGTAAAACTCCGGGGCATCTACGTTCGGTCCATAGCAACAGGCCAAAGTCACTGTGACAGTCCCCAGTCGCCCCCATGCCAGACAGTATCGTCCCTGTGAGTCCCAGGTGGCTCCCGCCAGGTGGAAGGGTATCCGCATAGGAGGAATAAGAGGAAAAGACTCTGTGGTCCGCCCATTTGCTTGCGAAATTATTTGGTTTCTGAGATGCAAAATGTGTTTCCTGTAACATAGCTATGTGCACTCTATGCCTGTCCAAGTAAGCTAATATGTGTCTCTTCTTCCTCGGGTCCCCTAAGCCCCTAACGTTCCACGTGAGAATATTCAGTTGCTCGGAGTCCGCATCAGCCATGCATCTGGATATCTGCCATCAACTTGCTCTGCATCCAAGGGATGCAGTTCAGTCTATGTGCCTGAATACGATATAATGTTTTATTCCACTTGGGATGCTCAAACGCTAACTTGCCAGCTGCCCACACTAAACTATCAGAGTGGGCCTCTTGTTGTGTGAAGGCCATGTACAAACCACAACATTCCCCTCGCGTTCCCTCCCCCGCCCACTGAAGCAACCCCAACTTGCCAGAATTAGACACCCGCCCGCCCTCCCCAGACCCCAACCTGGACAAGAACAAACCCGTAGTCCCTGTATGTAACAGGCAGTGAACAAAACCGGGGGGATTCCCTTCGGGGGCCATCCCTAGGTGGCTACACAGTAATCCCTCACCCCCAGAAACCCCCTTAGGTGAAACAATCGGGTTCCGGAGGGCAGAGGGTGCCCGGCGTCTATTATATATGGCTCAATGTAGCCCAACATACAGTTACCTCTTGTGTTCTGTGGTGCATGGCCTACCTCCCAACCAGTAACATGACACAAATCAACATGAGAGTTTGTAATGACGGTGAGGTTGGCCTCAGTGTGGGTCGTCCTCCGCACCAGTCAACGCAGAGGATTGTGCTGCCGCCACTTCCCCATCAGTACAGTTCGTTCGCCGTATATGTTTGAGGAATTCCTCCACCTGCTGCGGTTTGACGAAGAATCGTTGCCGGCCCTGGTGTGTAACCCTGAGACGCGCCGGGTATAACAACGCATAGTCAATTTGTGCCTTTCTCAATTTGGTCTTGACGTCCATAAATTTCCGTCTCTCTTCCTGGACTGTAGGCGTGAAGTCTGGGTAGATGGAAAAAGTATTCCCGTCATATGATAGGGTCTGCTTGCGTCTCGCTGCGCTCAAGGCCACATCCCGGTCCCTGTAATTCAAAAGTCTCGCTATTATGGGACGTGGAGTGCCACCCGGCGGCGGGCGCGGCCCGAGAGATCTGTGAGCCCGCTCTACAATAAACTGGGTTGAAAAGGATTCAGCACCTAGAGCAGCCACCAGCATTTTTTCCACATATTCTTCCATTTTTCCAGTGTTGGTCGATTCTGGAATGCCAAGCACGCGAATATTATTGCGCCTACTGCGCGCTTCTAAATCTTCGTTTTTGGCTGCGATCAGTTTTAGGAGTTTGTCCATGTGGGTAAGTTGCGTGACATTCCTAGCTGTTGTGTCCTCTGTGTCCGAGATGCGCCGCTCTGTTTCCTTGATACGGTCCTCGTGACCCTCCAATTTGTGTGCTATGGCGTCCATGCGCGACGACATGCGGTCAACTTTGTCCACAATAGTGGCAAACCCTTGCCGGACCTCTTGCAGGATGCTCTGCACATCCGCATTGTGTGCAGCAGTGTCTCCCCGTGCCTCCCCGCTTCCCTCTGGGTCGCGATCCTCCTGGGCGGCTCGGGTTACTTTTTTCCCAGCCTCGAAGTTCAGTTTCGGTTGCCTGGTGTCTGGTTTCCCCATTATGGCACCTATATATGGCGCAGCCAGTCGTGCCCCCGTCTGTCGCCCAGTGGGGTTGGCTCTTCCGGGCCCACGGCCGTTAGCAATCAGCGCCCAGTTTTAAGGTCCATACACCGCCAAGGTAGCGCAATGCAGGGGAGGCACCGCCAGTGTTACCAGAGCAAAATCAGCAGGGCCAGCCTCGGGGCATTGTACCCGGACACACCACACACAGCGATCGCACGTCTCAGTGACTCAATGGCGCCAAGTCAGACCCACACGTCGCTTAGTTCAAACTGTCTCGTGGCATTACCTCGGAGGCAGGAGCCGGTCATCTTCCGCAAGGGATCTACTGCACCCACAGATTTCTCCTCCAATAATAATGCCGCATTCCGAGGGGGTCCCTCCAGCCATGATCACCCAGGGTGCCTGTAGAGCCTCTGCGCGTACGACCCTCTTCCTCTCACCACAACATGGCGGTTCCCCAGCTGTAAAATGGCGCCAAGTCGGGGGGGTGGGGGGGCTCCAGCAGCGTATACCTCCCAGCGGGGCAGCGTTAGGATTAAGGTTCCCCTTCTCACCTCAGCATGGCAGTCGGGTCAGGCGCGGCATCCCAGATCCCTAGGCAGGCAGCGGGGACCTGCAGCAGCGTTCTCGTCGGGGTCCCCGGCTGAACAGACTCATCAGCGTCCGGCAGTAGTCTTCCGAGTGCAGCGCAGCGGCACTTGCCTTTGTAGATGGGCAGCGCGGGCAGATGAAAGCCACCGATCAGCGCCCGTGTGCCGTGTTTTTCTGCGGAGACTGTGGTCTGAGCGTAGGCCCCTGCTCCCAGTCAGCCTCGGGCTGGCCGCTGCCCACGATTCGCCGCTCTGCTCTCCGTCTATTGTCCGCCAGTCGAGTCCATCCGCATTCGCCGTACCTCGGGGCCCGTCACTGCCAGATGCCTCACTTTCACGGTCGCTGCATGGTGCTCTAGGGTGCGAGTTCCGAATCCGCCGCTCCCGCCTCGTGGCCTGGGTGCCTCCAGCGCAGCCGCGGTCTCAGTTAATCTCGGCCACCGCTCTACACACCCCCTTAGCTCCGCACTGCATCTCGGCCAGTATTTGTCGACGCCGTATCAGGGGCAGGCTTACTCCGATTCTCCTGTAACTTCCAGCGAGTCTGCCGGAAGGTGATGTCTTCTAGTTGGCAGCTTTTCAGACGCTTAATAGGCCATTGAGCAGGATAAGTGGCAGGATATATTCACCGGGCTGCAGGAGCCTCACACTTGTGCGGCCATCTTGCGTGTGCGCCACCTAGCGCCCCCCCCTTTAAATGATTGTCTTTCTTCAACCAGCCTCTTTCAGCCATTGACGACGTATTTTGGTTCGGCACAGTGCAGTATTAATCTCCCACCTGATAGTATTTGCTGTTTGGATGATTACATCCACTTCGACCCATGTGCTTCTTATTAAACTGCGTGAGGGACTACTTTACAACTATACCCTTTTCTGTCTGCTCTTGCTTGCATGTCTCACTCTGTGCTATACCTACATGATTGGCGCATTAAACCCAGATCTGTTAGCTTTGTCAATGGTTAGATTTTTAAGTCCCCATGTTCATTAACCTAGCCGAAATAATCTTTACTAAGTCTTTAGAGTCCGCTTCAAGCAGGCAATACGTCTATAATTACTTTGTTCAAAAGTTACTCCTGTTTAAAGTTTGGTTGCAAAATCGATCCTTGCCGTGATGGGGGAATAATTGCATGCATATAGAAGTTAGCAATAGTTTGACATAATATTTGTATCCCACTTTAAGGATCTGTTTTAAAAATTACAGTCAGGAGACCATTTCGGTAGTGAACCTGTGATTTATGGCACCACTTAATGCCATTAAACACTTCCATTAAAGAAATTTGATTATTTTGTTCTCATCCACAAGGAACACAGCTCTCTATTGCAGATGAAACTACAAGGACAAAATAAATAATTCCAGGTTTAAGAAGGGATTGGAAAGTCGGGCTTAGACGTGCAAGTTTTCATGCTGTGCCCAATTAAATTCCATAATGTATGAGTGTAACTTCTTAATTGTCTCAAAGTGCCACTGCCACCCAGGGTCATTGTTTATCTTTATTAATGGTAATAATTTGAGCTTTAAATTATTTTTTAAATGCTCTGATTTTTGCCAACCCTTTATTTTTCACAGCTCAGTTTAAGCTGCCAACACATTCTCTCACAGAAAATCAATTTAGCTTCCTTTAAATCTTTGCTGAGATATTTGCTTCAATATTAGTATTACCTGTCCTCTAACGTTGTGCCCCTGCAGAGTTTAAGGTGTAAAAAAAAAATTGCAACTGTTTATAATTGCCATTGTATAGTATAAACTCTAGGCATAAGGCTGCTAAAGATCATTTTGGGCTACTAAAAACCATTGTTCTGGCCATATGCTATGTACTTTTGTCCCGAGTTCTGTTGTTCCGTTGGGAGGACCTATTCTGAATGATTGCACAACCGACAGCAAGCACACATCCCTTCTAATACATGATTGCAATAGAAAGTTATTAGATGGAGGAGGATGAGGGCAAATTTTATACATAAATGAAAGTTGGTAATATACTCCAATGTGTAATAAAGCACAATACTTGCCTTAAAGAAACTATACCTACAGCTTACAGGACAATCCCCTTTGCATCGCCCTGTGTAGCCCCGTATGTCCCATTTGACGAAAAGTTTTGCTGGTAATTTTTATCAGCTCTCCTTACTCATATAAACTACCTGTATATAATTGGTCTACAATACAGATTGTCAAAGTTGTTCTCCTTCCCTATGTCAGTGCATATTCGCAAAGGAAATTTCCCCTAAAAACCAGTTATCTCAAAATAACCTCCAAACTTTTCAGGTAGCATGAATATTGGTTCTCATTGATTATGCAATAGTGAGGTGTGCTTGGTCACATGTGGCAGTAAATATACACTTATAGCAAGTAGATGACGGTTACTTTCATTATAGTTATGAATAATAACTGCAAGTTGTAGTTAAACAAAATAGCAACCTTTTTAGCATGTTAGTTTAGTGTTAACCTGTGGTTCGTGGACACATGGGGGTCCAACATTTACTTGGGGGAGGGGGGGTCCACGACAGTTCAGACAATTAAATAATAGAGGATTAATAAAGTATGCATAAATAAAAAGCTGAATTAAAAATGCTCTGTAAATATGCATGAATTTGAAATTGGACGCGAAAAAATTGTTGCTTTTAATTGTCTTTGTGTGCGAACAGCTCAATTACAGAAAAAGGGATCTAGCATAAACCACTGGTGATCTCAATGAAGCACCCTATAAGCCCAAAAAAAGAGAGCATGCATTTGAGAAAAAAGACAAAATGATAGGCTAGCAAACAGCAAATCACTCTTCTTTTACAAACAAAACTATATTGTTTCAACACTCCAACATTTACAATTTTTATTTTTTTTGCATGTGTGTTTGTGATTTAAATATATTTCTTAATTTGCGTACTTGTTTAATGTACAGTTGTTTCTGTATTTTTGTGTGTTGTTTTGAGGTTCAAATCAGAAATTGCTTAGGTGGGGACCCTGGTTTTCAGTAGTGATTCACTGGGGTCCAAATAAGACAAAAGTTTCAACTGCTGGTTAAGCCTATTTCAGTGCTAACCAGAAGTCCCTCAATGGTTTGCCCTTTAATTTTCCCTAGCTGCCTGTTTTAAATGTCTCATTATTAAATTATGTTGTTTCCATATCTCAAGTCTCTTGCACACAAAGTCAATCATAACAATTAAGAATATTCCTGAAATCAATATCTCTCCTCAAAAGTTGCCTCAAATGTTGCTAGTGAGTCTACATCAGAAATTTATACACAAGTCCTGGGTTAGAGACTTAGCTACCAAGTCTCCTCCCACGATCATTCCATTCATTGTATTTTCTGTTTCAAAAGTCAAAATTAATATTTTTTTTTATATTACTATTGCTGTAGACCATCGGATTATAAATATAATTCGGTGTCATATAACGTGGGCCCCAAAATTATCCAACTACCCCATTTCGGTATTGTTTACAATGGTACAATCCCGTCTTCAACCTGTATTGTCCTGAAGAATGTTGGGTATTTTTGTTTTGAGACTTGCTGTAGTGAGATTCCCAGGTCATGCCGATGCGGAGCTCTAAGCACTTTGTTTCCTTACTATAAACCTGATTCTAAAGGAAATTCAAAAATGTTAAATATTATGATTTTAGAAAGCAAGTATTCTCCATGTAAACCGTGAAACAGAGTACATTTCCTCTGTTAAGTAAGGCATGTTTACTTTCTGATTATGGGGTCGATAGTCCAATTGGAGCGGTTCAGAATCTTTCCCATCACGTTCATCAGAATACCCCTTTCAGTCCCGAGGGTTCCATGAAGGAATTTGTTCACATTTAAATTTATTTCTGAATTTATTAAAACCTGTCTATTTGGCTTCTGTATTTTATAGCACAAGCTGTCCTTTTAAGTTTGTATCTGTGTTTGTGCTCGGCACCTGTGACACTTGAGAACCTATTACCATCTGACAAGGCTGCCTTTTCTATGGTTTCTGTTTTATCATGCAACACATGTCTACCGGCTTAACGTTTAAAGATAAACTTTTGGTCTGCTACCTTACTATGCTACGATAGCCAGTGCTCTCCAGCTTTACAGTGCTCTCACTGGAAGCAACAGTTGTTGCACTGGTTGAAGAAAACAAGATAGTGGGTTGCTTCACCCTATTTTCAAGTATTGATTATCGTAGAGGAGCTTTAAAACCAACTGTGGAGCTTCCATCACTAACAGCTGAATAAGTACAATAGCATTTAAGTTAGTCTGGCCTATCGATGTAGTGTTGTCTGTGCTAGGTAAATCTGATGTCTCTCAGAACTTTTAGTGCTCAGTCCTTTTTATCGGTCTCTCTTGTTTTTATTGCTGTGGGTAACAAATCGGTTTTCGTGACAATCTTGGAACTTAAAATAATATTAGAATGTAATTGAGATTTTTTTTACCTGTCACTGCTCATTTTTCAGGCACTACTTTTTTTGGTCTCTGCTCTAGATTGTGCGCATGCGATGTCTCGTACCGCTATATGCTGTATCTACATTGTAGGCTTACAGCCCGCCCATTGGCTTCCCCATTTGCTGGCACCATCTTTGCTCCATATTTCGTTCTCCCCATTTATGAAGGGCATGCATTCGTCATGCCTCTTCTGGTGATTTGTACTCCCAAGTGCACTGCCCAACTACTTTAAACCTACGCAGCGGGCATTTTTTTTCAGGACTACTTTATTAATTTTTTTAATGGGTGACTTGTCCCGACATGCATTAGGAGCGCTGTTGTTTTAATTAGCGGCGATTTTTATTATTTTTTTAAAATCCCGTGCCCATCTATAATAAACGAATTGTTCCGAATATCCCTCCGCCTATTTTCGTGATTCCCTCTCGTGGTTGGAGTCCCCAGCGATCCTCACCGAAGCCAAGGCGCGTCCAACTTGTGTAAGGATACCTCTTCTGCAGTTCTGAACAATAGAAAATAAGATGCCATTGGAAACAAAATCAATCCCTGGTTTTAGGACTGAGCAGATTGAAGTATCACCTTGTTTTAGAAGTATTTAAAACACACCCATACAGCTCAATATGCAAGGATACCACACAAGGATAGAATACACATATGCGTCTGAAAGGTGTCCTTAAAACATTGTTGTTTTCGTATCTCTGGGGAACGCTTTTATTGTGTACCTTCTCCAATGTGTTCACTGCTCTTGGCCGACAGTCTTTGCTAGGTTGCGGGTGGCATATCGACAGGGTGGCATAAGAGATACTTCAGTGGGGCCTCTATTCCTTTAGAGAACTATGGCAATGACCAGCAGTAGGCTCCTGTTTATTTCCAGTGCCCTGGTCCTTTAAAGGGGAAGCCCTTACCAAGTCATGCCTCAACCGTATTTCACCTGTAAAGTGACAAGTAATTCCATCTTGTGGCAAGGTATCTTACTTTTAACCGGGTCTGGTGGCTCAGTGGACTAATGCATCCACTGCAGGGGCCTGTGTTCGACCTCATGGTCACAGGTTCGAATCCCGGCGTGTCCACTCAGCCTTTCATCCATTTGAGGTCGATAAAATGAGTACCATTGAGTTGGGTAACAATAAACATCTGTTATTCAGCGCCAAGATGCCCCGTTGCTGGGGTGAACGTGCGCTTTACAAATACACGTTATGTTATGTTAATGAGACAACTGTCGCTGTGTTGTACTGTATCTGAGAGACTGCTCAAAAGGGCTCCTCAAGTAAACTCGGTATGGTTGCTCGCGCTTTGGTTTGTGATTGGAATGTTGCGGTTTGTGTTTACCTGAGCCATGAGCTCTGAAGGCTAAACAGGCCCTGCACACAAATAGGGGCGCCTAGGTCGTCTGTTAAAGTCGTAGGTTGGCTTTCTGTGAAAGCCCCGACCCTTGACATTTCAAACACTAGACAGCGCAGAAAGAAATTTTCACGTCCCATTGCCTGTGGCCATTTTAAATGGTATACATGCCTACCAGTGTCCAATGACACCTAGCGGAGGTTCTGAAAAGCGAGCCAGTCACCTTTATTCCATTGGCAGCTGAAGAGTTTATGAACCGTAACAAAACAGGTTATTTGTACCAGTCTTTCCCGTCGCCCCTAGGTGGCAGTTGGATTTCTTGGCAGCAGTGGTTCTTGTGCTTGGACAGTGAGAGAGGAAAAGCACAGAGGCTGCTGCTCTAAGCCTCAGAGGGGGAAGCAGACTGCCCAGTGGAGCCCCGCAGCATGCTGTGGCCGCTCCCCATAAAGCTGGGCCAGCTGTGCTGGCTACTGAAGCTGGAGCTGCTGGTGGCTGTGCTACTAGTCCTGTTACTCAACATGAACTCCCTACTAGCCTCTTTTCAGCGAAATGAGCTGACTGACTGTCGCTTTCTTGCGCTCAATAAGTGCCCTGTGTGCTTTGGCACTAGTTGGTGTTGCAAGTTCCTCAATGAACAGCTTACATTGGAGTCCTGAGGCCGGCTACATGTGCTCGACCTCTTCCATTCACAAGTTAGTCTAAACTGTAATTCTTATTACTACTGAGTAACCATACAATCCCAGCGACCACAGAAATCAGTAATTCAAAAACGTTTTGCACCAGTCATCGATAGCCCTCTTATTTCGTATCCTCGTATCTATCATAGCACACAATACACCATGATCTTTCTGTCCATTAATGCCCAGCCAGCTCTTCTGAACTGTTGTGTAGCGAGTGGTACATTCTCACTTCTCTCCCTGAACACATCCATATGAAAGTTGACAGCGCAGGATTTATGTTAATACCAGTGTGCTCGATGGTACATTTTTAGCTCGTGCTCTAGACGGCACGCATGCGCTGTCTCGAACTGAGACATGCTGTATCTACATCGTGGGCTTACAGTCCTCCCATAGGCTTCCCATTTTCTGGCACCACCATTGATCCATTTTTTGTTCTCCCCATTTGTGAGGGGCATGCATACCTCTTTTGAACCATAATGGGTTAGGAGCAGTGTGTAGAAACATAACGACTAAAAAACATTGACAACGGCAAAAGCTCAGAGCTCGGCTATTTCCAAGACCTATTGACTTTGCCAATGCTTATTTTATTATTTGTTTGTTCTAGCACTTGCCAAGACTTTGTGTTTTCCAGCTGTCTCCCTAGTGTGCTTTTCTTCCCCGTTCCACGCTCTGTGTGCCTCTTCCTTACCCTCTCCAAGTTGCTCACTCTGTTAGTTTGCTTCCCTCTTCCTGCCGTCCTGTTGCTTCCCACCACCCTCTTGTTGCTTCACCGACCCACGAACTGTGATTACGAACCCCTCATCCTCTGTATTGCTTCAGTCTCCTTGCGCTCCACATTGCTGCCTCACTCCTGCATTCGACTGTCGGAGAAGCTGAGGATATTTGTGTCTGATTTGCCTGGGAGCAAATTACCTGCACAATGTTTGGATCAACTTCAGGAGGGACCAAATATTGCAGCTCCACTTATAAAGGGGAGCAGTTGTGCCAAGAGCCCAGGGACCTACAATGAAGGCCTGTGGTGTTACAGTGGAGGAGGTCAGTCCCTCAGCTTAATTTCACTGAAGTGAACATCTTCTCCATCTGACATGCAACACTTGCTGCTCTCCTGCCCTCCTAGAGACATTGTAGAGTGATCGTTGTAAAGGTGCAAAACAAAGAGCTTCTTTTTAATGGTCCACAAGTTTTAGATTTGTCTCCAAGGACTCTGTAGTTTTACATCATCACAATTTTTAGGTCTCACCAACAAGACTGCTTTTAGCTGTCTGTAGGCAAAAGCCTTTTGTGGACCTCAATGCTTTAAGTGAGATGAAAAAGGTGTGTCTGTGTGTAGGGGGTCTCTTAAAGGGGAATGGCCTAAGTAATTAGGGGCGTCTTAAAATGTGTGACCTACAATACTGTGCTATATGCTGCCTGACCAGCATTTTGGTGCCTCTTTGGGAGTTTTCTGCTGTTGCAGCCACACGTATGACACAGCAACAAACATATGCCTAAAACCAGGCCTATTGGCTTTTTGAGTGCTTGTCAGCCGTTTGTCATAAATGAGTAACAACAATAATTTGTAAATAATTAGAATTGGTAATTACAAATGTGACCATCAATGTGTGTGCAATGGAGAGAGGTCAAGGATTGTATGAATATACATTCTGGCCAGTTTTATGGCCCACTCACTTACACTGCCTACAGACTGAGCTCCAGAGCTCTCAATAGGGCTCATTTATAAACACCCTCCCAACAATCTGGAACTCACCAGTACACCTAAATGCTACTCATATTGCGTGTACCATACAGGCATTGGAAAACCCAATTTCTCATCCTTTTCGAGACAAGACCTCTTGGCTTTGCCAGTAATTAGTAAAGTCCTTTCCAGTATAAAATCGCACTAAAGCAAAGGGAGTTAACAAATGGAAATTTTTTACTTACATAAAATGCAATGTATATACAGTAACATTTTGCTAAAACCTTTGGCAAAGCCAACAGGTCCCCAAAGGTGCGACATATTGGCTTTGCCAGTGCTGGTTTTTATTCAAGTTTCCAATGGTCTTGTAGTTTAATGTTTGTAATTTCTTCAGTCTTCTTTTGCTTATTGTTAGAAATTGGGTTATTCATTTGTGAGGAATGACCCCTCCGCCCACCCCTTAGCAACTTAATAAACACAGTCTGGTTTGATAAACACACGAGTTGAGAGAATCTTTGCTCAATCCCTGGTAGCAATGACTCAGGAAGCTGGCTATCTCCAGAGAAGTGTGTATTAAGTGCCAGCAGTACTACTAATTTTAAAGAGAGCAATACAATAATAGAAATTAGAAAATTGAGCGAAAAATATAATAAAATCTTTAAAATAAGATAAGGGGATCCGAAGTTATGAATTTTTAATATTTTGAGGGGAAAAGTGGCTAGAAAAGGTAAAGCGCCATTAAAACAGTGTGCCGTTGACTGGGAAGTGATTTCAGGTCGAATACACATTAAGAATGTGTCCAGTCGAAATGTATACCTTTGGACTTATTTTCTGAAATGGAAGTCCGTCTTCCAGCGGGTAAGGCTCAAGACTGTGGCTGGTGAGAGCCCCTCGATGTCTGATAGGTTGTTGTTGAGTTCCCGTAGAAGCCATTCGTTTTCGTGTCATAAACACAGAGTTGAACAAAGCTGAATTTTGTAGGTGATGAGGGTGTTTCGCCAATTGACTCTATTTGCTCATGCATCAAAGATTTTACCTTTCGATCTATTCACTTTTTTGCAAGTCTGAGTCCTCCAGTGGAGCAAAGCTTGGCAGGCTCGTGAGGCTGGATAACTTTGCTACTAAACCAGTTTTCAGCACAGCAAAAAGCTCAACTAACTTTGTTTTCTTACCCGCCCAGGGTGCAGTCATCCTTGGCAAGCCTCATCTGCTTGTCCCTGTCCTCCGGAGGTGGAAAGAAATGACTAAGTCACACTTTTTCTCTAACTGCTGGGAAAATTGTTTTTAGTTAATAGTCTGGCTCCTCGGGGCAGATTTCTAGGTACTAGGTCTCTCTCCAGCCACGTCTCCTGCAGTGTACAGCCCTCGAAGTGAGCTCGGAGTCAGGAGTCCTTCTGCTGTTTGTGTCCCTGAACCAGTCACTGGGTTTGAGCAGGCGTCCTTGAGTGAGTGCTTTTTCAGCAGAAACCTGGAGCCTTGTTTCAGCAGTGCCTTTTTCAGGTGGAGTCTTCCCTGGTCTAAGAATGATCTGAAGAGGTCTTGGTTGAGGTGCTTTATTTATCATGTGCACTAGCCAGTGATTGGAGAAATTCTGGCACACAATTTTGTTTTTGCAGTCTCACCTCATTTTGCAGCGCTTCCTCTTTGTCTTTCTGTAAAATTCCCTGGGAACCCTTTTCAATATTTCATAAACCTTTGGCCACCAAGAAAGACTTTCTTCAGCTTCCTAGCCAGTCCCCTGTTTAGATGAGCTCTTCTCCCACCGGGCAGGACGCAAATAGGGTCTCTCCTGGACTGGGACTGGGTCCTTGGAATGAATAACAGATGCTTTCCTTGCTATCTCCAAAAAAAAGAGTTAGTGCTAAGGCTTTCCTTTGTTTACCAGCTGTTCCTCTCTATTTCTAGATGGGTAATATCTGCAAAGTGATCTGCCGTCAGTGCCACCATGTCCTTTAAGGCTCAGAGGCTTGCCATTATCTTCTGAACCAGGGAAGTTTACCTTCTCAGTCAAAGATATGTATTCCAGCTCCGGAGTGGTGATGACTGGCAGAACTGGTTTTAGGCCATTTCTGGTTCAGACAGCCTAAAGTACAATTCCTTGACTTACTTTTTCATTCGATTTTTAAAAATTGAGAGGGAAGTAACTTTGACTTTTGTTATCATTTTCCAAGGTGGAGATAAAGAATGAAATATTTAAATCTCACCTGGGTATGTCTAATTTAAAAAGTAGCTGAATTTACAGAATAAAATAGCTTTTTGGCCTTCAGTCACTGCCAGGGTGCACTTTCTAAATATAGTATGCCATTAGTATATTTATATATATCAGGCACCCTGCCTCGTGGGCTTAAAAGGCACTCTTTAGAGGTGGTTTCTAAATATATATATATATATAAAAAAAAATTCTACATGCTTTACTACAATGCCTTTAAACTGCAGCCCAGAAAGAACACAGTAGTGCTGCAGTCAACCATATATTTTGTTGTATATATGCGTGTTATAAATGCACATGCTTAATTGACCAATTGCGTGAATCCAATTTTACCAATTCCGGTTTTAGGGCTAGAGCACACGCACTGTGGCACTAAATGCATAAAGTCCTAATAACAGCAAAACTAGGGTATAGAAAAAATCTGTGAAGATCAAGTGGAAAAGTTGAATTTGATACATAAGTACACACAATGTGGTATGGCCAATGAGGACCTATTTTACAAATATCTTTGTTTTACATTTTTTTATAGACATGTCTGTATCCACTCTTTATACCTCCCATCCAGGATGTTAAGCATAGTGAAACGTTGGGGGTGATTCCATCACAGGTGATTCTCTCTTTCACTCTGGGGCATAGCCCAAGGCCTATGAGTGAGCTGCAACATTGCCATCACCCACGTCTCCATCCACACACAGGCAGCCTTAATGAGTGTGTACTACTTTGCTAGCATCTGAAATTCCGGGTTCTTCCTGTTCCCCTCCCAGTGTCTGATCCCTAGGAAGCTTGGTATCCGCTTTAGGATTCTAGTTCACATTTGCATTGCGGGACCTGCTCTCCCCTCAAGGATGTTTAACAGAAAGTTCACCTACGGGTTAGGGTGAGTGTCGGGGATGGTCTTCTTCTCATGGTTCATTGAGGTATATGAACAGTCCCCAGGCATTCTCGAACATCTGGAGTTGATCCTGCATCGTATATACTTCTTTCATAAATGGCCAATTGGAACATTTCCTCCGTCCATTTGATATGCGTTGGCACATTCGGCGTATGTCCGTGCCTGAGAGTACATATCTCCTCTTTCTTAAGTTCCGTCAATATCTACTTCTTCCAAGGGGAGTGGCGTCATCAGTGTCCGAGATGTCATAGAGTATGGCTAAATTCACAGATTCTACAAAGGGGCTGAGGCTGGTATATGTGTATTGTATGTCACATGCCCACATATCGAGCCATGGACAGGATCACTGTATGTGGTGTAGATCACATTCCAGCTGTGCGCACCTACAGCCGCGGTCATCCTGCGCCAGTCTGGCCCGCTTCAACTTGTATGGGTATCAGAATGAGTTATGAAGCAATTTAAAGTAAATAGCACTGCACAGTCATGGATTTTCATGAGGTTCGCCCAATCTTCATCCGTGTATTGTATGCCTAACCTCTCTTGTCAGTGCACCTTAGTCTTATTTCGTGTACAGCTAGAGTTTGCAGTATCTATAAGGATCTGATAAAGATTGGTTATGGTGCTCCTGGATTTCCACTAGGCGAAAAGGTATTTCTGAATTGAGGAATCCTGAAGCGGAGTAGGGCAGTGCTTACCAAACCTTTTAGAACCACGATCCAGTTTTTAGAACAACAGCGTCTAGCTTTTATGGACATGAGGTGAAGGCAATTTTTTAATGTTATACAAGCGATTGTTTGTAAATTATACAACCTTGACCACGCCCTTCTATATCAGGCTGACTTGTCCAGCTTGCCCCACAGTCCACTACCCTCTGCTGCCTGTTTACCTGCTGCCCTCTGTTTATGCCACCTCTGCTCGTTTCTTGCTCTCTCTTGCCTTTTCTGCTCTTTTTTCTGCCCTCTGTTTTGCCTTTTCTGCTAGTTTTTCTGCCCTCTGTTTTGCTTTTCCTGCTAGTTTTTCTGCTCTGTTTTGCCTTTTCTGCTCGTTTTTTTGCCCTCAGTTCTACCCTTTCTGCTCGCTCGTTTTTCTGCCTGTTGTTTTGTATTTTCTGCTTGCTTCTTCCCTCTTCCCGCCATTTCCACAAGGCCTGGCTTCTCGACGGAGACCTCGCACCCCAGTGCCCAGATACCCCCAGGGGTGACAGTAAAGCACTCTACAAATGCTGATTGATTGATCTGCCCATAAAAGTGGCAGATGGTAATTTTCAGAGTGGGGTAGTGGCCTGTGGCATCTGTTCACTAAAATCACTAGGCTTCTGAAAAATCTTGATGTTGATAAGTAATTTAAGCAAATTTGCGAAACCTCATCTCCAGCAGAGAATGGGGTAGGGCCTCATATCCATTTTGTGTTAAAATGATGCCCAGTGACGCCCTTGTTTGGGAAAAAATATATATATTATACTCACACATGCATACATACACATGTATATTACCTGCTGGGTGTCACCAGTAGGAAGTTCTAGTTAGGACCTAGTTTTCATAGAAAAAGCGTTTTTTGACTTGCTGATAACTTTGGCGCTGCTTGATGGATTTTCATGAAATTTCCCCAAAAAAGCGCGCTGCTGTGTCTGATTGTGCATGGAAAGTTTCGGGGTGGTTTGTCAAGCAATTTGCTGCAGGGACAATCACATTGCCGAAATTACATGCACACAAGGTCACTGGACACATTACCTAGTAGTCCTTTGCAGAGCTGTAGTGCAGAATATGCGCTAGACATTTACCCAACGAGGTAGTACTTACTAAGTAACCATTAGAAAGTACTCCAGTTGGGTAGACATTTTCGGCAAAACTATGGACTCTTCTTGGAAAAAATGAGGTTCCATTCTGGCCCGGATGCTCATTTCACAGAAATTAAACCTCAACGGGAAGCACTTACAAATATAAACACAGCAGATGCTCCACTTCTGTAAAGCACAAATGATCCTAACTTCTTGGGCTTAGAGAAGGCAAAGCAAGTGTGTTTCCTCTCGTATTCCTCGAAAAACAATTTGAAATCCTTAATGGAGGTGAATGCATCGTTGATCTTTTGAAGCGCAATCTGATCTGTAGTGACTGACAAGTGGGTTCTTTCTTGCCTTGAGAGCAGAGTCCATGGTTTTCCCTTTGAATTACCCCGAGTATGCAAATGGCCAAAATATTCTGCAAGGTCCGCCCACTTGGACCCTCTCCATTTTCCCTATATATGTAAAAGTCTCTCCCCCCCCCTCCTTTTCCCACATTGAGTGACAGCTTACCAAAAGGCCTCCAAGCGCGTTCCGCCGATTTTGGTGACACGTTCTGGAAGCAGAGGAATTTGGAGAACATCGCCGCCAAACAAACATGCGCTTACTTCATATAGTTATGAGGCAGTATCCTTGTTTCGTAGAAATTTCCCTCTTCGTAGTCTCGTCCTCTTCTCTAGAGGAGGATTCATTCATGTTATCACAGATTTGTGGATCAAGATGCTCAAGGAACAATCACATTGCTGAAATTACATGCACACAAGATCAGTGAAGGCATTTCCACGTGGTCCATTCCGTAGCTGTAGTGTGGAATATGTACTAGCTATTACCCAACAAGGTAGCACTTACTAATTAACTAGCAGAATTTACTCTAGTTTGGTAGACATTTTGTGCAAAACTGTGGACTCAGGTTGGATAAAGGGGCAGGTGAGGTTCCATTCTGGTCCAGTCACTCACACAGCTACTGACAAGCCCACACTGACCTTGTCATGAAAGATGTAATAATATGTGAGGTCATTGCGGGGGAGTAAGTTATAGTTAGCTCAGTAACAATAATATATATATATATATATATATATTTGTTTCCAAGTTGCCCAAAAGCATGAGAACGCACTCAACAGCAGTAATTCATCCGAACCTCTATTTGAAGGGGAACCGGCATTGCAGTCCTGATTTACTTGCGCCTGACCGGTTTCGGAGCCCCCTGCTCCTTAATCATAGGCTTGGCTGAGATCTGCAGACCTTTCCAAACATCCTTTAAAACTGCATGCTAATTAGTTTGTTGCCCCTCAGTGGGCCGCTCGGGTGCGCATTTCTCACAAGGCATGCTGGGCTTTGTAGTTTGCTTGAAACCAATAATTACCCTTCGGTGGGTTCTGCATGAAATCAGTTTATTATCCATATTTTCTGCCCTCTGGTGGGCCTCAGAACGGCAAATACACGGTTTATATGGGCAACTTGGCAACAAATTATCACGGCAGTCCAAGCCGCGGAGGACTGCACCGCCGCCAGGGACCACAGGGCTTGAACTGGTGCAAGCCTACGAGTGGAACAGCAGTTTGTATAAATATAAACCGTGTATTTGCCGTTCTGAGGCTCACCAGAGGGCAGAAAATATGGATAATAAACTGATTTCATGCAGAACCCACCAAGGTGGTAAACACTGCTTCAAAATTTGGCAGCTATTCTGAGATTGCAGTAATACACTATGATCTGAAAGAGACAATTCGTTATAGATTCCTTACCTTCTAATTACCCCCTGGCGTCAGACTGGATCCGGACTATTTTTCATTAGCAGTACCCCTGCGTGTTGAAAGGTGGCGTCGGTCGGCTCCGTGTTCGTCGTTGGCGTCGTGGTCGCCGGGATGACGTCGCGGTAGCTACTTAGACGCCGCCCTCGCGCGCTGACGTCAGTTCTTTATTTTTCCGCGACAGTCAGCGCAGATCCGGAGAGAGCGGTACCTCCAGTCACTTTTTGACCTACTTTTTGCCTTTTTTGAGTCTTCGACTCCTGGTGCACGTCAGGGATGCCCGGTTTCAAGGCTTGCGGTTCCTGCTGACTGTTGATGTCGGTGACGGATCCGCACCGCGTGTGCCTGTTCTGTCTGGAACCCGACCACGACTCCAAGTCGTGTTCCGACTACCGGACCATGAATCCGAAGTCTTTGCGGGAGCGGTCCCGAAAGCTTCTCGAGGCCCGGCAGTCCGCTCCGCACCGCTCGAGGTCCCGGTCGCGTGGGAGGTGGAGGGACCAGTCGCAGAGTCACCACCACCAGTCCTCTTCCAAGTCTTCGCACTCCTCAGGTAAGTCGAAGCACAAGAAGAAGTCTAAGAAGCATCGTCGCTCTTCGACTTCTCCCCGTCCATCGGCCGACTTGACGAGGGATGCGGGTGGTGCCCCTTCCGCGGCTCCGCATGCGGAGCCCGCTGGGTTGACTCCGGGTTTCCCTCCTTTTCCGGGACCTGGTGCGACCCCTGCCCAGCTTCAGAGTTTCTACGAAGCGATGCATGCCATCTTTGGGCAGCCCGACTCCGCTGGCGCGCATTTGGGCCCCGCGGACTCGGCTGGGAGCCCTGGGCCTTCGACGCCGGTGGCTTCGGCCCCGGCACCACAGGGTCCCCTTGGATCCAGGCCTGGATCTGGATCGGCGCCGGTCGTTCTGATCACGCCTCCCCTGGCGCCGATCCCATCAGCACCACATTCGCAGCCGACGCCGGCTGTGTCCCCAGCCGGTGTCGACCCCGGCCTCCACCCCGACTTGGGCACGGAGCCGGACCGACGTCGACTGACGCCGGTTCCAGCGCCGACGGGTACTTTTGTGCCCCTGTTCCACCCTGGTTCTTTTAGGCCCGATTGGCAACCAGAGGGGGGTGAGGAGGAGTGGGAGGGGTCTGGAGACCCTTTAGCTTACCATTTGGAATATGATTCGGACTGGCGAGAGGAGTTGGGGGATGCCAGTGGGCTGGATACTTCTCCAGACCATGGCATGTTGTCTCCTCCTACCATGGCTACGGAGAAGGGAGCTTCTTACGCAGTGGTGTTGCGTAGGGCGGCCGAGGCCCTCAACCTCGAGCTATCCAAGGTGGCGGTTAGGACTAACCTCTTGACAAAGGTGCTTCAACCGGCAGCGAGCTCGTCGGAGCCCCTGCTGCCGTTCAATGAAGCCCTCACTGACGTCCTTTTGGGCACCTGGTCCAGGCCCAACACAGTGGCTCCTGTGGATAGGATGATCGCCCGACGCCACCGCCCGGCACCGGGCGAACCCTCTTTCCTCTCCCAACACCCCTCCCCTGAGAGCTTGGTGGTCCAAGCCTCCACGTCCAAAGGCGCATTCCCTAACGCACCACCTGATAGGGAATCCAAAAAGCTGGACCACCTTGGGAAGAAGATGTTTTCCTCCTCCAGCTTGGGACTGCGGCGGTAAACACCGCATGTCTGTTGGGCCGTTACACCCACTCTGTGTGGGATACAGTGGCACAGGTGCTGCCACAGTGCCCGGAGGAGGCCCGGGCCGTCCTCTCCTGTGCAGTTGCAGAGGGGAGAGACACAGCCAAGTTTACTATTCGCTGTGGACTGGACACCGCCGGCTCGCTAGGCAGGACGATTTCAACGTCGGTAGCCCTTCGACGCTACGCCTGGCTGAGGTCGACTGGCTTCTCCGGGGATGTCCAAGCTACCCTTATGGACATGCTCTGATGGCCGTCGCCTGTTCGGCGACAAAGCAGACAACGCGCTAGAGCGCTTCAAGGACTCTCGGGCTACGGCCAAGTCCTTGGGCCTCTCCACCACCCGCCCTGCGCAGTCTGCTTTTCGCCCCTTTCGTGGCCCGCCACGTTCCGCCCAGAGCCACAGGCCAGCGCAAGCTGTTCAGCCCCTGCGCGGCCGGGGACGTGGGAACCACTGCCGTGGTTCTGGGGGCCAGCAAGCGGGCCAGTCCACCACAGCCCCCTCTGCAGCAGCCTCCGAACACTCCTAGTCCGACCTTTCAGGGCCACCAATCGCCAGTGGGCGGTAGGATTCGCCATCACCTCCCCCGCTGGCGCACCGTCATGTCGTACAGGTGGGTTTTTTCAGATAGTCCGAAGGGGCTACTCCCTCCCCTTCGAGACTACCCCATCATCCATGCCACCTCAGCACCATCGCATGTCGGAGGATCATCTGGCCCTTCTCCAACAGGACGTTTCGGCACTCTTGGCCAAGGGAGCCATTGAGCGACTTCCTGCCCCAGAAGTAGGTCGTGGTTGCTATTCCCACTACTTTCTGGTGCCCAAGAAGGACAAAGGCCAGCGTCCTATCTTGGATCTCAGGAACGTCAACTGCTTCCTCCGGAAGGAGAAGTTCAAAATGTTAACTCTGGCTCAGGTCTTGTCTGCCCTCGACCCTGGAGACTGGATGGTAGCGTTGGACTTGCAGGACGCATACTTTCACATTCCCGTCCTCCCGGCCCACCGGCGTTACCTGCAGTTCACGGTAGGCCACGAGCACTTTCAGTTTACTGTGCTCCCCTTTGGCCTTACCAGTGCCCCTCGGGTGTTCACGAAAGTGATGGCGGTGGTCGCAGCTCATCTGCGCAGATCAGGGGTTCCAGTCTTCCCCTATCTCAACGACTGGCTGTTGAAGGCTGGCTCGCCCCAGGCAGTCGTCTCCCACCTCCAGACTACGGCGGACCTCCTGCATTCGCTGGGGTTCACTATCAACGTGCCGAAGTCGCACCTGACTCCCTCTCAGAAGCTCCTTTTCATCGGAGCGGTTCTGGACACAATGCAGTTTCGGGCTTATCCTCCCGAGCAGCGAGTCCGGAATATTCGGGCTATGATTCCAATCTTTCAGCCTCTATCCTGGGTTTCGGTCAGAATGACCCCGAGGCTGCTGGGCCTCATGGCCTCCTGCATCCTGCTGGTAGATCATGCCAGGTGGCATATGCGGGCTCTGCAGTGGGACCTGAAGTTCCAGTGGGCATAACATCAGGGGAATCTGTCTGATTGCGTTCAGATCTCGGAGGGCACTGCACGTCAATTGCAGTGGTGGCTCACGAACCAGGATTGGGTCAACGGCAGATCCCTCTTCCTTCCCCAACCGGAGTTCACAGTGGTGACAGATGCAGCACTGCTGGGATGGGGCGGCCACATGGGAGAGGCAGAGATCAGGGACCTCTGGTCTCCGGCGGAGTCCGGGCTCCACATCAACCTTCTGGAGCTTCGGGCGATCCGTCTTGCACTAAAGGCATTCCTTCCCTCTGTCCGGGAAAGAGTGGTGCAGGTATTCACGGAAAACACCACCGCCATGTGGTACTGCAACAAACAGGGCTGGGTGGGGTCGTGGACCCTATGTCACGAGGCTCTCCGTCTCTGGACATGGCTGGAACATCTGGGCATATCCCTGGTGGTTCAACACCTGGCAGGTTCACTGAACGCCAGGGCGGACAAACTCAGCCGCAGGTGCATGATGGATCACGAATGGCGTCTTCACTCGGAGGTGGCGCAGGGTCTCTTTTAGCAGTTGGGAGAGCCTTGGCTAGATCTATTTGCCACCAAAGAGAACGCGCAATGTCGGCAATTCTGCACGTTGGAATTTCCAAGGCGGCACTCGCTAGGCGACGCTTTTCGTCGCGAGTGGAGTTGCGGTCTGTTGTACGCCTTTCCGCCTATACCACTTCTGCCCAGAGTGCTGAAGAAGATCAAGCGCGACCGGGCCCAAGTCATCCTTGTGGCTCCGGATTGGGAACGAAGAGTCTGGTATCCCGAGCTGTTACACACGGCCATCGATCCTCCGATCCGACTGCCTCTTCGGGAGGATCTTCTGTCGCAGCAGCAGGGGACTGTCCTCCACCCGAACCTGTCCAGCCTCCACCTCCTTGCGTGGAGATTGAGCGGCGACAGTTGACAGCCTTTGACCTTCCTCCTGAAGTCTGTAATGTTATCTTGGGAGCCAGGCGTCCCTCCACTAAGACGGTATACGCCTGTAAATGGAGCAAATTTGTGGCATGGTGCACAGCAAAGGCTGTGGATCCCCTTTCTGCCCCTCTTTCTGAAGTTGTCTTGTTCCTCCTGTCTTTGGCCCAGCAGGGCTCTGCTCTGGGCACTCTGAAGGGCTACCTTTCGGCCATTTCAGCCTTTCTTAGGCTTCCTGATCAGCCTTCTCTTTTCAAGTCCCCTGTTGTAAATCGCTTCCTTAAGAGCATTATTCATCTTTTTCCTCCTATCCCTTTCGTAATGCCTCAGTGGGACTTGAACTTGGTTCTTACTTACCTTATGTGCGCTCCCTTTGAGCCGCTTCATAACTGTCCTCTCAGACTTCTTACTTTAAAGACTGCCTTTCTGGTTGCCATCACCTCTGCTCGCAGGGTGAGTGAGCTCCAAGCTCTTTCTTCAAAGCCTCCTTTTCTGGCTGTTCATCCGGACAAGGTCGTCCTCAGAACCAGACCTTCCTTTCTTCCCAAGGTGGTTACTTCTTTCCACATTGGTCAAACCATCACTTTGCCCACCTTCTTTCCGCATCCTTCTAAGGAGGAAGAGAGGCTCCACCGTCTGGATCCAAAACGTGCGCTTTCCTTTTATTTGGATTGCACCAAGCAATTCCGGGTGGATGGCCAGCTCTTTGTTGGCTACGTGGGTGCCAAAAAAGGTTGGGCCGTGCACAAATGGACCATCTCTAGGTGGGTCGTTTTTTGCATTAAAGCTTGCTACTCTTCGGCATTCGCCCATTCCACCAGGGCGAAGGCAGCTACCACTGCTTTGGGATGGGGAGTCCCCCTCAATGACATCTGTCAGGCAGCTACGTGGGCATCTCTGCACACGTTCACAAAACACTACTGCCTGGACAGCCAAGTCCGGAGAGACGGCTTCTTTGGCTGCTCTGTTCTCCAGGACTTTCTGATGTGAACTTGGTTCGCAGACCCACCTCCGGGGTTGGTATTGCTGGGGCATCTATTCTAAGGTAAGGAATCTATAACTAATTGTCTTTCAGATGAACAAGTTACTTACCTTCGGTAACGTTATATCTGTAAGAGACCTTGATTAGTTATAGATTCCTTACCGCCCATCCTCCCCGTTCTGCGAACTGACTTCTAGGGTCAGGGAATCCCTTTCAGGGCCCTAGTTTTGTGCACCAGTGGTCAGTGTCTTGCATGGCTCTGCGCTTCTGGCGTGGAATGTCGTGTAAAAGAACTGACGTCAGCGCGCGAGGGCGGCGTCTAAGTAGCTACCGCGACGTCATCCCGGCGACCACAATGCCAACGACTAACGCGGAGCCGACCGACGCCACCTTTCGACGCGCAGGGGTACTGCTGACGAAAAATTCTCCGGATCCAGTCTGACGCCTGGGGGTAATTCTAAGGTAAGGAATCTATAACTAATCTGTCTCTTGCAGATATATCGTTACCGAAGGTAAGTAACTTGTTCTTTAATACCATTGTAAGATGGCCATCTGAGGCTATGTTTAATTTTATTTTTGTATTGCAAGCATGTGCCCACCAAATTACAGCGACAACTTGTTTTCTTTTTTCTACCTTTTATTGTTTGAAATTCGAAAAGTGCAAGAGTTGGTCAGAGAATGGATTTAGGAATGCAAAGGTGAACAACAGAGTGCATCTGTGATCACTTACTCAGTGCCTAAACTTGTGACTGAAGAGCTACTTTCACTTATAAGTCAGACATATTGGCATTGCCAGTGCTTGTTAAGCAAAGCATTCTGGATAGTCTTTGACTTTACAGCCACAACCAAGGCAGTTACGTCCCAAACAGATATACGTTTTTTAAAACTATTTTTTAATTATTTACAGTTTGGACATTGTGTTTTGCTATTTTAATTTGTTGTATCAGGTTAATAAATTTGACTATATTTGTTTCCTATATTAAATAACTGTATTGACCATAACAGTGAGCATGGCACGTCCTCCATTATTTCTGAACTGGACAAACCTTTACTTCCCTGGTGGTATTTAATGAAATTGATAGCTGTTTGAATGAAGTTGATGGTAAGAAGTATCCCTCCAACAAAATGTAGTATATATTTATATATGCTTGCATATTCATACCTGATCTGGCCAATGAGGAGGTAGATGCAGATGCCCTTGATGCATATGCCTTGTCAGTTAAATGCTTGAACAACATTTTGCTCCTCAAGAAACCTAGTTTTAGAAACAGTTGAGGGGAAGAATGAAAGAATAAGTTAACTATTTGCTTGTATAAAAATGTTGTACATGTTAATTTGTGGAATTAAAGAGTCTCCTATACTATATATGTAAGTGCCATGAGACCTTCGGGTGATATGAGCGCTTTATAAATGTCCCATGATTTGATTTGATTTATACAAGATCTGATTGTGCAATTCATGAATTATACCAAAGTACTGCAGAAACTACTTGTAGGAATCCCAGTTTGAAAGAAACTGTGACGATAGAAGCAATGGAATGTTTATTGAAAGGCGATTATGAGCTTTGAGATGTGGAGAAAGTAATATGTGTGTTCTGTCTGTGTGTGTTAAAGGAAAAAGAAAGAAGTAGTAGCATTATCTGTCATAGCAAAGGATGATGGCAAAAAGTAAAGTAATGATAGAAATGTAAGATGCAAGCATGGCAGTATGGGTCACACATGAAATGGAGCAGCACTTTATGCTTAGAATGTAGTGTCTCTGAAATATGATTACCATATTGGACTCTATACCATGTGTGCAGCAAAGATGAGAACATTCAAACAGTAGAGTAGTAATGAAAATTGTGAGAAAAAAACGTTTTTCCATTGAGAGGAGAAAGTGTTGAGGAGGATGAGGATAAAATCATGGCAGAATGTCAAATTTTACAAGTGATGAGCGGAACTGGAGACATCGGATATCATTAAAGGAAGGCTGTAGGAAGAAAACAATTTAATTATGGGCATGTTGTTGATGCAGACTATTTTTAAAGATACACAGTAGGGGAAGTGAATTGTAACGAGAGATGTGATAATGTACTGGGGCATAGACATTCGTGCGATCTGGGCAAAAAATAAAATCCCAGTGCTGAGGAACATGTATTGGTAGTGTTGATATCAGTTAAGAGAGTAGAGGTTGTTGGACGTTGTCCTAAAGAATTTGTACATACATTTCGAACATTGTATTCTTGTCAAAAACTGTGCACACTCAAAGTGGACAAAGCTACCCCGGTGCCAACTTTAATAAAGGTGCCACTGAGGTAGAACTGAAGACATTAGTGAACATCAGGGTGAGAGAACAAATCGAGTTGTTTCAGTGATTGGCAAGGTGAAAGTAGGATTTGTATGTTCATGACCCTATAGGGCCTTAAAAAACATTTGAATATATTGACTCCTACTAACAAACATTGCCTCATCCTTGGTAGATGGAGCAGAGCATTTTAGTGTAATGGACCTTTCTTCCGTCTACTGGCAGGCGAATCTTCATGACATCTAATATAATATAGAACACTCGTAGAATCACTCCGATTTGTAAGGTAACATTTTACTTTGGCTGTAATTGTATTACAGAGGCTTGAGACAATTGTGTTGAACATGGTGTCTAACTTGATGCTTTTGACTTGGTGACTTTCTGGTACATGGGAGGAATACAGATGAACCCGGCAGAATCTAAGGGGAGGTGTTGGAGAAGTTGATTCTTAAGACTAATAAATCAAAATGACAATTTAGAGTGAGCTTGGTAAATTACTTGGGCCTTATCTTTCCATGTTAAAAATATGAAACTGAAGCTTTAGTTGATATAAGTGGTGAAGAAAATGCTGATGTGGTAACATTAAGGTGAGGTCAGGTAGTTTCTGGCTTTCCAGCCAAAATAGTTGATCTTTCATGGGGACTGTGCAAGAAAAACGATTTTTTTTCTCCAGAATCTTTTGTGGTGACATTCAAACTGATTTAAATCGGAGAAACGTGGGGAAAAACATCTTGCTGAGGTACTTTAATGTTAAGCGTAAAACGATCTGACAAAGGAAGTGAGCTTGGAGAGCCTGGGGGTGATCTTGTTACAAGTTGATGATTGTAATGAGGTAGTGATTGTCTTTTCCTTAAGAGCATTGAATTGAGCAGATGAAAATTATTTCACAATAGAGAGACTTGCATGTGTTTTTGAGCATTTCAAGACATTAAATTCATTTTGTGCGGCATGCCATTTGCAGGAAAAAACGCTTTCAAATAGTGTACCTTCCTAGACACTGATATTAAGCAGCAGCCTGTTTATCTTTCTTGCCGATAATGAATGAATGCATGAATTTATTTGATAACGCACTCTAATCACCCTCACAGGGGTATCTCGGCGCATGGTAAGTTCAGCAAGTTGAAACTGGGTTAAAATGGAGCCGTTTTTAGTGCTTTTCCAAATTTATTGTAGTCGGTGCTGGTTCTGACATGATCGTCAGTTTGTCCCAAAGGGTAGGCGCCAGATAGGAAAAAGATCTTCCACCCCACCTGGATCATTGACTGCGGGGGACTACCAGTAGTTCCTTCTCACTGGAACGTAAGTTCCTAGCATGGTGATATGGTTGGAGCCTCTGACAAAGCTACTCTGGGCCCCTGCCCAGCCGGGCTTTATAGGTTAGGCAGCACATTTTGAATATTACACTGTTCTTTACTGGCAGCCAATGAAGGGATTTTAGGAGGGGAGCAGAAGCTGCTCTGGGTGGTTGATTACAAATCAACCGAGCTGCTGTATTTTGCATGACCTGTAGTTTCGACAATAGAAATTCATTTGCAGAGGAAAGTAATGCATTGCCGTAGTCCAGCCGACTCACGACAAGAGCCTGTACCGAGGTCTTCTTAGCAAATAATGGAAGAAATGGAAAGACTTTCTTCAATAGACGCAGCATGTAGAAACAAGTGCCCGTTGTAAATTGGACTTGATCTTTCATGTTATGTTCCTGATCTAACTTGATTCCTAGGTTTTTTACTACCTTGCTAGGGATGGGGGCCTTGCCTTACTCTGGTGGCCACCAATCTGGGGTCCAAAGAGTTTGAGGTTTCCCAAACAGAGTAATCTCCGTTTTCCCTGGATTCAGCTGTAGGAAATTGTCTGACATCCACTTAACAATCGCCTTCTTGCTGTCCAAGAAGTGACCCTTTACTTTGTCAAAATTCTTGTCAAGGAACAACACCAGCTGAGTATCATCTGCGTTTGCAAGGATCTCAAACCCATATGCTCTGACAACGTTTGTGGGGGAAGCCACCTAAATGTTAACATGGGGCTCAGACATGACCCTTGAGGGGCCCCTTTATCAACCTGCCTGGCTTTGAAGGCTTCCAGCGAGACGCACTGCATTCTATCTTTCAGGAAGTCCTGGAACAAGGCCAGGGCAGGCCCTTCAATCCCGACATCTTGGAGTCTTTGGAGTAGCTTAACATGGGGCACAGTATCAAATACTGCGGATAGGTCTAAGAGCAGGACCATAGTTAGGCGTACCAGCATCTAGCAAGCACCTGATATGTCCGTCATGGCCACCAGTTCCGATTTGGTGCTATGCTCTGCTCTAAAACCTGATTGTAAAGGATTAAAGATTTTATTCACTTCAAGATAATCAGTCAGTTGTTTGTTGATTAGACTCTCCAGCAGCTTGTCCAAACACGAAAGAAGTGAAATGGGTCTGTAGTTTGTGAGAATAGATGTGTGCAAGTTGCTCTTTTTTTTTTTTTTTTTGCATCAGTGTAAACTGTGCCCATTTCCAGGCTAAGGGCATTTTTCCTGACTTAATGAATACATTGAATAATGGCCTAACTGCAGTGGTAATTTGTCTCGCCAGTGATGCTATAATCCTGGTAGGGCAGGGTGGACCAACCAGATTTCACCCTTTCGAGCCCCTGTTGAACTTGTTCCGGAGTAAAGGTTTGTAATTGTCCAACCTGAAACCCCTGGCGCTCGAAGAGGGTGTACTGATTAGTTCTTCAGTGTATTGGAGTGACAACTTGGTAAAGTTTGATTTTGTTGTTAAAATAGTCCACAGTGGAGTCACATAATTCCTGTGTTGCCAGGAGTGGCTGTGTGCAGAAAGAAGGAGGAGTAAATTCTCTGAGGATTTTAAACAATTCTGTAGGAGGTATCCACTTGATCGATTTGGTTGCAGATGTATTTTTTGTGGTCCTTTTTAGGTCTCGCCTAGCGACGCAGCGCATGCGTTGCTCGCCTTGGCGAGATCTATTGTTGTTGGTTTGTCAGCGGAAGGCGGACGGGACATGTGCACGCGTACAGACACGTCTCTTTTGCTGAGGAGATGTGCACGCGTACAGACACGCGATGTGCACGTGTACGGCGTCTCTTTTGCTGAGGAGATGTGCACGCGTACAGACACGGGATGTGCACGTGTACGGCGTCTCTTTTGCTGTGCGGTCCTAGTGGCTCTCTCCCTTCTCGGGCCGCGGGCACGCTTTCGGATGTCTGGTTTTAGACAGAGTTTAGCAAGCAATAGCTTTAATTTATCCGTGACGTGTACGGCTCTCGGCGGCCGTGCCTGCCCGGACAGCAGATGCTCTCGCCCGTTACCATCTTTATTGGCCTTTTAACCCCCTCCCTCCTCTCCGCCCCCTAAGTAGCGTCGCTTGTTCTCCGGCTTTACGCCTTTCCATTTTTCACTTGCTTTTCTTTTCACTTTGACCAAGTCTTGAACTTGTCTCTTCAAACCCCTGACTTCCTTTCTCCATCCTTACTTCCTCTGTTTCTCTCTTACTCTCTCCTATTTCTCCCCCCCTCCGCCTGTGGTGCATTATAAAGGGACCAGCTGTTGCATTTTTCTAGCATTAACAAACCCAACCCAACACATGCACGCACGTCCTCCCCTGCCTCCTCTCTCCACCCATACACTTGTTTGGCCTCCATCTCCGGGGCGCTCCCTGCTCCCACCGAGAACAAGCATTTGCAATGCAATAGGTCTCGCATTTACGTGAGTTTTAGCTATTGGCATTGTAAATGACTAACTTGTATTTGTTTTGGTTTTTAAAACTATAAATAAAAGGCATTGTCATTACAATGCCAATAGCTTAAACTCGCATAAATGCGAGACCTATTGCATTGCAAATGCTTGTTAATGTTGCGGTGGTATTCAGAGAGTGCCTCATTGAAGGCAGTTTTGTCATCTAAATCATAGTTGTGACGCCAGCATTTCTCCAAACTTTTACATAGTGATTTCCCAGCTTTCAGCTCTGCAGTGTACGAGGGTGCCAAAGGTCGGAGTGAAGTGTTAGACCGATTTCTTAGTGGCGCAATTTTGTCCAAAGCTAGATTCATAGCAGACTGAAAGTATGCCAACTTTTGGTTGATTTAAGGAACTTGCCTGATATGAAAGCCTCCAAGAAGGAGTTAGGAGGGATATGATGCCAGCATCTAGTGGCACCTTTGTTACTATGTGTTCTCACAACTAATTTTCCAGAGTTGGCAATCTGGAAATGGATCAGGGCATGATCAGTCCATGTGAGGGGGAGGGGTGGTTTACACAGTATATAATTCGAGTTTGTTAAAATCGAGTCTAGGGAGTGGCCGGCTGAGTGAGTGGGGCCTGAGTTTTTTTGGTAAAGGCCCAAGCCCTCTAAGTCAGCTACCAGCTGGGACGTGTCTTTATTCAAAGGGTCATCAATATGATGATTAAAGTCACCTAATAGTCTGAAATGTTGAGCAGATATCACATGGGTGGCAATGCTTTCGGTGAGATAACGACTAAAGTCTTTTTTTGGCCCTGGGGAGCGGTAGAGCAAGGCTCCTTTCCAGTGGGATATTGCTTAGAATTCTATTTTGAAGGCACGCATTTCTGCCCACTTTGTATTAAGGGCGGAAGTGAGGATACTTACTGTGACTTCCTCCGCACAATCGGGCAAACTGGGAAGTCAACTTGCTAAACGGGTATGTTTTAAAGCAATAAAAATGGGCAGATGAACTGAACAGTTTTGAGCAGAGTAAAGAATGATGGGGGGGTACTTTAAGCAGAGAAGAGTGGGGTGTGCAGCTAAGAATGGTAAGGCTATAGGAGTTGTCATGAACTTAATAGTTGTATAGTGGCTAGACAAAGTCATGAACAGAGGATAGTGGAGTTTGGCATTCACAAGGAATTAAGTATTGTTGGTAACCAGTTACAGAGAGGAGCTAGAGGAATTCCGAAGAAGGGGTAAGAGAAGATATTAAACTTAGCTCATGATTGTGAAGCTAACTGAAGCTATAATTAGAGAAGGGTATCATTGGCTGAGAATATACTGTCAGATAGATGTCCTTGTGAATGATTGTGGGCATTGAGCATCAACTGATAACATGATGGCGACTAAAAAAGCTCCTTTATCACCGATAAGTGTGCCTAATAGACCGCGGTCAAACTAAGATTGGACATTGCAGCTGTTTGAAGTGTTATACAGGTTAAAAAATAAGTTTCTGAATTTGGTATTTTCTCAAAGTGGGTAAGTTCAAGGTGAAATGAGTACTGGTAATACCAAAGTAGTGATTGCTTTTTCTAGAGTAATTTTCATCTGAAGAGGTGCCTAAGATGTTTATAACTGATAGTAGTCAGACTTGGTCTAATGCATTGAAAGACCCCACTGTATCTTCCACCAGCAAATTGTTTAGTGAGGAGGATGAAAAGGGTGTTAAAATGAACGGCGGCCCTCATCCTCCTGGACCTGTCAGCCGCCTTCGACACGGTCTGCCACCACACACTACGAACACGCCTCCACAACGCCGGGATCCAAGAGAAGGCCCTGGACTGGACCACATCCTTCCTTTCCGGCAGAACACAAAGCGTCCGCCTCGCCCCCTTCCGATCCAAGGCCACCGAGATCATCTGCGGCGTACCCCAGGGCTCTTCCCTCAGCCCAACTCTGTTTAACATCTACATGGCACCGCTCGCCCACGTCGCCCGTCGGCACGACCTCAACATCATCTCCTACGCCGATGACACCCAGCTGATCCTCTCCCTCACCAAGGACCCCCACACCGCCAAAACCAACCTTCACGAAGGAATGAAGGCCGTCGCTGAATGGATGAGGAACAGGCGACTGAAGCTGAACTCGGACAAGACGGAGGTCCTCATCCTCGGATCCACCCCTTCGGCCTGGGACGACTCCTGGTGGCCGACCGCACTGGGAACCGCCCCAACACCCACCGACCACGCACGCAACCTAGGGGTCATCCTCGACTCCACCCTCTCCATGACTAAACAGGTCAACGCCGTCTCCTCCGCCTGCTTCAACACCCTCTGCATGCTCCGCAGGATCTACAAGTGGATCCCCACTGAAACGAGAAGAACGGTCACCCAGGCCCTCGTCAGCAGCAGGTTGGACTACGGAAACGCCCTCTACGCAGGAGCCTCGGCCAAACTCCTGAGATGGCTCCAACGCATCCAGAACGCCTCTGCACGCCTGATCCTCAACATCCCTCGCCGCAGCCACATCACACCCCACCTGAGAGACCTGCACTGGCTCCCGGTCAACAAGAGGATAACCTTCAAACTCCTCACCCACGCACACAAGGCACTCCACAACACCGGACCAACGTACCTCAACAGACGACTCAGCTTCTACACCCCCACCCGCCAGCTCCGCTCCGCCGACCTCGCCCTCGCCACTGTCCCCCGCTTCCGAAGAGCGACCTCCGGTGGCAGATCGTTCTCCCACCTCGCCGCCAAGACCTGGAACACCGTCCCCATCCACCTACGGCAGACCCAAGACCTGCTGACCTTCAGAAAACTCCTCAAGACCTGGCTTTTCGAGCAGTAGCAGCATTCCCCACCCCAGCGCCTTGAGACCCTCACGGGTGAGTAGTGCGCTTTACAAATGATATGATTGATTGATTGATTGGTTATAGTGAATGTGATTCCCTTGAAGAAAGCACTGAAGGTGATTTTATGCTACATAGAACAGCCTGAACACTGATGCTGTAACTGTTGTCTCTCCGATGGAGAGGCTGCAAGGGAGGAAGCTCGTTCAAAAGAATTTGAGTGAAGAAAAGGAGTGAATGGGCTCAGTGTCTGAAAATTTGAAAGTGGCAGTAGAAATGTAAAGTTTTTTTCTAATGTGGGAAACTGCTTATAGTGCGTTTCTGCTCTTCCATTGCTTTTGATCCGTGTTCGAGAGTTGGTAATACCTAGCTCCAATCTTCTGGATTTTATTTATTCTTTTTTGAGGTGAAACATGCTAGTACCGCTCCTCCCCCAAAGTGCTCTATAAAATTAATAAATAAATAATGTGTAACTTTAGAATAGTTAAGTATTTGTGTGTATATATTCCCCCCAACCTATGAAAATAATTGCAGAGGTTTTGAAGAATAGCGAGGTTTGGAAGATTAAAAAAAAAAAGAATGGACGTCATTTAGGAGTTGCTAGGGGACACATGTCGGGAGCCAGGAGCACAAGTTTTGATTGGGCAGACGTTCTGTTCTACCACACAAAAAGTGCTTGCCCTTCTTGTAGCTTTGATCATTTAATTTATCCAACTGCCTAAGCTTGCACTTTCAGGGACATACATGTGACATTGGAATGCTATTCAAGTGTCTTGGATAACTAGATTATTGATGTTGTTTTTTCTGACAGCAGTACAAATGGGAGGAGGGCAGTCAATAACCTATACGTATTTTTAGGTCTGGCTTAACAGGCCCACTGTCACCTTAGCTTTTAACTTACACCAATATTATCCTACAAGTTTTTGCTTCCATACAAATGCACATCTATTCCCATGCTATTTATTTGTAATGCTTCACATTACCATAAAGCATTTCTCTGAAGTCAGACCTATTGGCATTTCCAATGCTTGTTTACTATGCTAATAATGGAAAAATTCCTAGCTATTGTAACGGAAATTTTCAATTCTATTAAGAACACAGAGGCAAGGATTATGCTTTTACTTTTTTCGCTTTATTTACAGCCGCCATCACAAACAATAATAAAACTGTTTCCAGTGAACATTAGGGAAAAGACACAATGTCTCAACTAATCATTTAGCAGGCTGCCCTCTAAAGTCTTCTGTCAGTTTTCAGTCTCCCTCTTTCTTCATGTGACAGAAACTGATACATGTCCCCAACTCAGTCTTGTCTGGATGATTCATTACCTGCACAAAAAACAGCAATTACTGCGCTATCCCTACAGGAGATTATACAAGCACAATGCTATCCTTGTCGAAATCAATCTTGCAAACTTCTTGTACAGTTTCAAGGATATACCATTGACAATCCGCATGTGATTCATAGAAATACATTTACTTACCAGTAAGAGCACCTAATCTTCCCTTCTATGGGTGGGAAACGATTGGCGGTGTTAAGCAACTCCTCTCCAAAGAAAAAGGTTTGACCCAAAAAGGCTCTCTTGAGCCGACAGAAAGCATTTAGTTCGAATCCCCAGCGCTTTTGTTTCTCCTTCGCTTTAGAGGAAGCTATGCCTGGCTGCCTCTGAGGTTGTGGCACCATGGAGGATGTGGGTCAGTCTTTCCTCCTGGGAAAGGTTCTTGGCACTTCTGAGCCAGCTGCATGAGCTCTTCTCAACAGGTGTTTAAAACCGATTTGTGACACCACAGGCCTTGCGTATTCTGAAGGATATATATATATATATATATATCTACGAAAGGTTAAAATGAGGTTATTGTTAGGAATTAGCTAACCATAACTCGCGCCTCCGCCATGCACAGTGTTGTTGTCAAAGATGTACTTTCAGATGTTGCAGCGATGTTATCAATGATGTCATAGAACATGTCATGAGTGATGTAATGTGTGAGGTAATTAGCAGTGCACTGCGAGTTCTAGTTACTTCAGGGCACGAGTTCTAGTTACTTGAAATAACAATAACTGGTGAATTTAAGTGGTTTTGTTCGTTTAAAACAGTATGTTTTATTTGAGATTTCCACCTAACTATTACATCACTTTAACCATTGTTTTTTCCAGTTAATTTCTATGTTTTTTAACGGAAAGTAAGATGTCCATTACTGTGTGCGGCGTTGGGTTGGGTGCCCAATGGCCAGGCCCCTGCGGATGCCCAACCCCCCTCTGAGCATGAGATTTTAGCATGCCCAGTGTTGGGTGAAAGGCCTATGGCCAGGCCCTGTCCCCGCCCCGCGGATGTGCATCCTACGTGATGTAACAATATAAGGGTGTCATTTTGAGTAAGGCAGACCTACTGACTTTGTCAAATAACACCAAAATATAAAAAGCGTGCCTATTTACTTTATCAAGGGGTCCGCACATCCACATATTTAAAGCAGATCAGATTTCTTTGTCAAAAAGCCACCAATAACTATAATCCAATATATATGTTTAAAAAAAGTGATTGTCACAAATATTTTCAATAAAGGCTTCTAAAAAAAACCATTAACATGTCTTTGAGCATTTTCTTTTTAAACATTTTTCAGGCCACAAAGTGCAGCCATAGAACCATCCCAAGTGCTCCTCGCACTCCAGCTGAAGGGCATACAGCTTCAGCTCGGAGTACTTTAAAACATATGGTAAGCTCTCCTGGGTCATGGATTCAGTGACCCAGGAGACTTACTGTGTTTATAAAAAAAAAAAATGTAATCTTTTGATGGGGCACTCCCTGCAGCCCTCCACTACTTGACAAAAATGTGCTATGATGCCCCTGTCCATTTTAGGTGCACCACCAGGATCCAAAGATATTATTAAAAAGCCCTCACATGGCATTATGAGATGTTCCTTGCAAGGAGCAGTGAATAATAAATGAGCAGCTCCTCCCACTCATATTTATTTATTTATTTAGTGCTAGTGTGGTGCCCACCCAGGGCACCCACTGCTGCCAAAATCATTGGGGGCCCTGAGGAGATCCCCAATATCCCTACAGTCTCTGCCGGCACCCCAGCCACCACCCATCCTCTGTGCTGGCAGGAGCTGCCTGTTGCTTTGCTTCCGCCCTGTCGGGAGCAGATTGTTTTCAGTGCTCTGGCTGAACGGAAGCAAAGGTATGTTCCTTGCCCTGGATAGTGCAAGCATGGAATTCTCTGCACTCGCCCGGGCAGGGAACAGAGTTGTTCGGGGTGTGGTGTCCCCGGGACACTGCTCTCATCGGGCCCTGGGGGATGGGGTCCCTGGGGCTGGTGAACAGATTTGGGGGGGGGAGGGGCACTACCTCTCCCCAAAATGTCAATGTTGGCCTCGGGTTCGGAGGGGGGGGGCTGTATGCCCTTTCCCCCTAATTATGAATATTGGCCCCCGATCATTTTGTTGGTCCCTGACCCAACCCAGGGGTCAGAGGGGATGCATATTTTTAAGAAGGGTGGTCCCATAAAAAAAAATAATAATAAAATTACACATATATTTATTTATCTTTGGCTCCCTACCCTGCCTGCCTATATGTTTTTTGCAGGACAGGGACGGAGTCCTCCTGTCCCAAAATGGCTGCTGCTACATCTTTGTTGATGTGGTGGCTGCCAATTAGATCTTTTCTGATCAGATCATCTGTGACATGAAATATATACATACATTTTGAACCTTCATTTCTCTTAAACTACTGAATAGATGTACACCCAATCACAAAAATCATGCTTTCTGGGTCAAGGTCTAACTTTTTGTCAAATTTGGATGCTTTGGCTGCAGCTGTGATTTATATGGATTCCTTAAGGAAAATTGCATGGGGAAAGCTGGTTTTGCGACCCTGCCCCTTTCTTCTCAGTTTCTGCTTGATTGAGTCCCCTCAAAGCTCTCCAGAAAGGAGCTTAGCTGAATGAGACTTTTTTTCTGACATTTTTGTGAAGCTACATCCAACGGGGGCCAACGTTATTAGCGAACCAAAAAATAAATTTCCTATGGAAACATGGTCCGTCACTAGTGTGAGTGTGTGTGTACCGCCCATTGGCGGTCGCCACTGGGTAATTATAGTTGGGACCGTGTTTCCATAAGGAATACATTTTTTGTGTTGCTAATAACTTTGGCCCCGTTTGATCAATCTCCAGGAAACTTTCCAAAAAAAGCTACTTTTTGACTAGTTTGCACATGGAAAGTTTCGGGCTGATCTGTTAAGCGGGGGCTGAGAAAAGGGCGGGGTCCTAAAGCTACGTTTTCCCCATTCATTTTTCCATAGGAAATTTAGACACCACTACAGCCCAAACTACTGAAAGGATTTACACTAAATTTGGCAGAAAGCTAGATCTTGGTTCAGAAAGATTGCTTTTTACGTTTTGGTATAAATAAGTTCAGTAATTTGGAGAAATTAAGGTTAAAAAATGGTATATTCCACGCCCCGGAGGATCCGTGGGCCGACAGATCTCACAGTGAAATTTGATTGGCTGCTCAAGCAGGAAGAGGTGGCAGCTGTCTTAGGACTCGGGACGAGTCATAGGAAAAGACGCAAAAAACCAGACCTGAGGGAGCAGAGTAGGAATACCCTGACCCCTAGATCTGGTGAGCGACCCCCACCTGAGGCCCAAAAACATTTTTTGTTTTTTTAAACATTTTGCACAAATTTGCGTAGGAGCTGCAAATAAGCTCGGTCTCCTGCGCTTCTTCAATTCTAAACCCAACCACCACACCCCCCACCTCCCCGCCCACCCCCCCCCATCCCAACTACCCAGCGTAGGCCAGGGCCTGGGAGGTGATCTTTTTTGGGGGGGCGGGGGGGAACGCATGGCCATCCCTTCCCAGGCCGTTTTTGGCCCCAGGGACCCCATCCCTTGGGCCTAACTTTTCAGGGGGCAGGTGGCCCCCCTCCCCTTGCTGCTTTCGGCCCCGGGGATCACATTTCTTGGGACTCTTTGTATATTTTTTTTTTTTGTCAAACTTGTTTTTATTGACATTTCTTTTACAAATAACCAGAGCAGTTTGCAACAAGTCGCTCATCGCAGTGAGCTATAGTATAGAGTCAACAGTCGGAGTTGGAGCAAAGGCACTTTATAACATTCATGTCCCAGCCCTTTACCCTTAAAATAATGCGAAAGAGTAAGGCACAGTTTCAAATTTAGTAAAGGCCCGGAACTACTTGCAAAGACAACTCAGCCCATCTTTCTTTTGCGATGGGATATTGGCAACACCTTCCAACGGGAAGGCTTCTAAGAGAAGGGGAACTCCCTTTCTGAAACAAACCCTCTGGCAATAGAAAAACGAAAGACAACCCAAACACCCCTCCCCCCCCCCTCCCCAAAACGGTGGTGGCGGCCAAGGCTTCCAGAAACTATTGGAGCTATTTATACAGGGGTAGGCTAAAATTGAAAGAGATGTAGGTCCCTAATGGAGGAAGGACAAACAGCTGAGGGGAGTCCTCGTGAGAGGAAAGTGACCATAGGACCCCACTTATATTCGAAGTTTTTGTATGCATCTCAAAAGATATCAGACATTCTTTCAAGGCTGAGCAGTTTCCACAAACGAGAATGCCAGAGGGAGATCGCCGGGGCTTCCCTTCGCTTCCATGCGGCCGCTATAGTCACCTTGGCTGCCCCTATGCACATCCACATGATAGCCTTATCAGCTCGAGTCTGGTGTTCAAGGGTTGGGTCACGGAGCCCCAAGAGGACCTCCGCCATGGTAGTCGGGATGGGGTAGCCTAACATGTCTTTGATATGTGAAAGGATTTCTTCCCAAAAAGGGCGTATAGCAGGGCAGTCCCACCAGATGTGTTGAAAATCACCCAAGAGGCCACATCCCCTCCAACACCTATCAGAGGTGTTCGGGAAGATCCTCTTAAGCTTCGAGGGATAAAGATACCAGTCCATCATAGTTTTAAGATGCGCTTCCCGCAGCTCTATGGAGTGATTGAATTTCAGGGTGTCCGACACAGCTCTGCCCATTCACTGTCAGTGATATCTCGTTGTATTAGGCCATCCCACATGGACATGTACCTGGGTCTTTGCGAGAGCATGTTGGTGAGCAGATAATTATATAAGAAAGAGATTACTCCTTTCATGGAGGTCGCATGGATGGTGAAGGACTCAAATTTTGTAAGGGGTCGAGTGGCCGCTTCATGTACGAGTGGGGTAAGGGCCCAATGTTTCAGCTGAAGGTATCGGAAGTGTTCCGTCTTCTCCAGACCGTAGTCCCTTCTACAATTATCAAAGGTGAGTATGTCGGTATTATGAAAGAGATGAGTCAAAGCTATGCAGCATCCGTCGTGCCAGGCATCAAAGGGGCCCTCGTGGAGAGCGGGAGGGAAGGCTGGATTAAAGTGGAGGGGCGTGTGGGGTGAGGGAAACGTGGTCCACCGTTCACTACCAGAGATCGAGTCCCACACTTTCAGAGTCGTGCGTGTAGGGGTGCTGATGTAGGTGTTCTCAGGTCTGTCCCCCCTGGGGCGCCAAATGAGATCCCAGATGGTTCTCCCTGCTATGGAGTGGTCCATGTGGAGCCAGTGTTTTTCAGATTCTCGCTTAGACCATTCAGTCACTACGCGCAGTTGGGCTGCCTTGTAATATAATTCGAGGTCTGGAAGACCCACCCCACCCTCTGTGCGGGGGCGGCACAGAATAGCGAAGGAGAAGCGGGCTCGGCCTCCCTGCCAGATGTAACGTAGAATCAGGGACTTGACTTTGGGGAGGAAATCTCGGTCTAGTTCTATAGGCAAGGCTTGAAATAAATAAAGGAGCTTAGGGAGAAGGGTCATTTTAATAGCATGAATGCAGCCAAGCCAAGATATGAAGAGGGGTTTCCACCTTGCCAAGTCTGTTTGAATGCGTGAGAGAGTGCGTGGATAGTTGGCGCGGAAGAGCCCCTCCACCCGGGGCGTTAACTGGATCCCTAGGTATTGTATGGAGGTGGAGGACCATTGCAACGCGGTGTGATGCCGCAGTTCCGAAATCGCCGAGTCAGGAAGGGTAAGATTAAGTATGTATGATTTGCCTAGGTTTACCTTAAAGCCTGCCACTTCCTCAAATCGCTCTAATTCGGACTGTAATGGTGGAAGGGATCTGGATGGATCGGCGAGGGACAGGAGCACGTCGTCAGCAAAAAGCGAGATTTTGTGGGCGTCGCCACTGAAGGGGATTCCCTGAATCTCTGGAGATGCCCGTATGGCCAATGCAAATGGCTCGATGCTAAGCGCAAACAGCAGTGGTGACAACGGGCACCCCTGTCGGGTGCCCCTAGAGTGGAGGAAGGGGGTCGACAGAAGGCCGTTAACTTGAACTCTAGAGTACGGGTGGGCATAATTGGCACGAATCATATTAATAAATTTATCCGCAAAGCCGAATCTGGAGAGTGTGTTAAAAAGAAACGCCCAATCCACCCTGTCGAATGCCTTCTCGGCGTCCAGCCCAACCAGCACTGCAGGGATACGTCGTTTAGTAGCTTTCTCTATTAGGTGGACTATACGTCGAGTATTATCGTGGGTCTGGCGGCCCTTGATAAACCCCGATTGGTCAGGGTGGATTAAGACGGGCATGAGGTCGTTAAGTCGGGTGGCTAAGATGGAGGAATAAAGCTTTGCGTCCAGATTTAACAGGGCTATAGGGCGGTACGAGGCGCATAGTTGGGGGTCCTTCCCTTGTTTAGGTATTACTGTAACCACCGCTTCTGCCATCGATCTGGGAATCTCTCCTTCCTCCGCCATGGCATTGAAAAGTCGTGTAAGGTGTGGTATTAGATCAGGGGCAAAGGTTTTATAGAAGTGGGAGGTGTACCCGTCGGGGCCTGGAGCTTTGTGAAGTTTGAGGGCCTTTATGGCAGCGCCTATTTCGTCAGGGGATATAGGGGCTGTGAGGATGTCGTTGCACTCTGGAGAGACCTGCGGGAATTGCAGCTGCTGAAGGTAGTTTCGTTGGGCGCTCGTGTCCCGTGGCTCTGCCGCATAGAGTGTCTCGTAAAAGGAACCAAAAATGTTCGCTTTATTCTCGTCTGTGTGCGTGACTTCCCCACATTCCCCCCGGATACCTCCTATATATTCCCTTTCCCTTTTTTCCCTCAACTGTCTGGCAAGATGTTTGCCAATCTTGTTACCCTGGGAGTAGGATAATTGTCAAAGCTTAAGGAGTGTGAGTTCTGCCCTATTGTTGTATATGGCTCTGAGCTTACCCCTTAAGGCAGTCAGGTGACGCTGCGATGTTCTAGTAGGATTTGTTTTATGGGTGGTTTCTGCCGCTGCCAACTCCACTTCAAGAGCTTCTCTGTCCCTAGTTCTCTGTTTATTCAGGGAGGAGTTGAGTGCAATGCATTTCCCCCTGAGGACCGCTTTGAATGTGTCCCAGTTTGTGAATTCTGATGTGTCTTCAGGTTTATTGTGGTTAAAAAAATCTGTAATTGATTCCCGCAAAGTGGTGCAAAGCAGTCTATCTCGTGTGAGGGCCGCCGGGAAATACCATTTGGGGGTGGATGTGGCGGTGTTGCCCCAAATCAAGGCGATCGATACCAGGCCGTGATCTGATACTGACAGGGGAAATATTTTGGCCTCTCGGAGGGCTCCCATTAGATTCTGGCTAATGAAAATGTAGTCTAGCCTAGAATATGTGCGGTGGACATGGGAGTAAAAAGTGTAGTCCCGCGATTGAGGGTAAAGGGTGCGCCAGGCGTCTATAAGCCCCAGGTCGTGTATGAGGTGCTTGGTGGTAGCGGAGAACGAACCTGTGTCGGAACGATGTGGGTGGGTGCTATCTAAATCTGGCTGCCATGTTAAGTTAAAATCCCCCATAAAAATCGTTGGCCCCTCGGCGAAGTCCTGCAATTTCCCCACTATCATGTTTAAAAAAGCTGTTTGTCCTACATTAGGCGTGTATACTGCTACAAATGTGCAGAGTCTGCCCTTTAAGGAGCCCTTCACCATCACTAAGCGACCGTCTTTATCGGTGTGGACATCGAGTGGTTGGAATTTTGTAGAGGCATGGAAGATGAGCGCCACCCCCTGTGTTTAGTGAGTGCAGAGGATCTATATATCAGTGGGTATTGCTTGTGACGGAAACGGGTGTCCTCAGCCCTTGGAAGGTGGGTCTCCTGTATAGCCGCTATGTCAATGTGATGGTCTATAAGATATTTCCAGACCTTTTGGCGCTTTTGGGGTGAGTTAAGGCCCTTCACATTCCATGAGCCGATGGTTATAGCCATCCGTATAGTATGGGTCTCTCCCTCTCTCTAGGGCAGCCATGTATCGTCTCGTCCTGCTGGGCCGCGTGCAGTGCAAACAGGGCCGTATCCCTATCTAGAGAACTCCTGGAAGAGATTCGAAGCGAGCTAAGCCTCCTCATGATATCAGTAACAAGCCGCCACCATCTCCCATCTCCTCCCCCCCCCCGCCCCGCCCCCCCCAAGAAAATAAAAGTCAACAATACCATTAACTGCAGTCGTGAAACCGCTAACATGTTGAGGATACCCTCAAGGGAATGTTGGGGGATGATGCGGCCGTGGACCCCGTCCGCGTCTCCCCCGAACCCTATATAAAGATACTGTCAGTAGTGCCTTGCGGCCAGGTCGGCTTCTTCAGATGTGTTGGACGGTGTCATTAGGCATATTGTCTTGAGTGCTGCCGGCAGGCTATTAATGCCAAGCTGCTTCCCTCCTGTCAGGCGGTTGCAACGGTCACGCAATCTGGGTGTCCAATCAGTTTCTGAGTCCCCTGGCGGGTAGATCACAAGTGCGTTAGGGGGAAGATGTCATCCACGCTTCCCACGGGGGTGCCTTTATGTTCGTGAGTAGACGATTGCTGCCGCATTCGGCGGCCCGTGGAGAATCCTCCATCGTATCGTCATGACCAAAGGGGGTCGGCACTTCGGATCAGGCCCTTGTACTGTGAGTGGCGGCGAGACTTCGAATTGTAGATCTCATTTGCGATGCCTGCGCGAACTTGTAGACCAGAAGGTTGACGAGGAAGCTCCTCTCAGTGTCTCTCGTGTTTTGGTAGTCATGGGGTCGGGCTCCTCTGAGGAGAGACCCAGGATTTCCAGCCCATCTTGCAGCTCTGTGATATGGCGTTGCTTGTTATTAAGTTCAAAGCTCAGTCCAAACGGGTAAGTCCATCTGTACCTAATTTTATCTTCTCGAAGCTTTGTAGTGATGGGTCTGAACTGTTGCCTCCTCGCCAGAGTAGTCGGCGCCAAGTCTTGATAAATGGTGCATGGGTGGTCCTGGAATGAGACTGGCCCCTTTTTCCTGGCGGCCAGAAGTACTGCTTCTTTGACCTTATAGGAGTGAAATTTAGCCAGCACGTCGAGTGGTCGCTTCCTGTCCCCAGCCGCAAGCCCTCCTACGCGGTGGACTCGTTCCAGTTTAATTTTGAGGGCTTGGGGGCTGAGAATTTCCGCGAAGAGGCCTTCTAAGAATGCCTGAAGGTCGGGCCCTTCCGCCCCCCTCCTCGAGGTCCCGTATGCGCAGATTCTCCCGTCTTGCCCTATTTTCAAGGTCTTCAGCCTTGAGCTGTGCCTGGTGCAGTTGGTCCTGGAGAGTGCGCACATCGTCCCTCAATCCGGTGATGTGCGTCTCATGTTCTTGGGCTTGTGTTTCCACATCCAGCACCCTGGTGCCCACAGAGTCCACATCTTGTTGAAGGGAGGTCATTCTGTCGGTAAGGTCAAACCGCAGCTGGTCCATTGAGGATTTGAAATCGTGGTTGAGATCGTTCCGGAGCTCTATTTTGAACTCTCTGAACATAATCAGGAGGTCCTCCTTTGTACACGCCATGTTGACTGTATCCTCGTCGTGGCCCTGAGGTGGACGTTTATCTGTTGGAGTGAAGAAGTTTGAGACCCTGCTCGGAGTCTTGCCTACCACCCTCTACGGCGGCATATGGGCGTGCCCTAGAGGACCTCTGCTGCCGTGTCAGGTGAGATGCGTGGACGCAGACCGCAGGGAAGAGTGCTGACTGTGTGGGCGATTTGTTGGAGGCAGCCCCCCCAGCCGGTAGACTCCCACGCAGGGCCGCTGATAAGCTGTTTGAGAAATAGCGCCGGGTCAGTCAGTGGAAGCCCCCAGCAGAGATAGTCTATAGTGAATGGGACGCCCAGTTTGGAGGAGTCGCGCTCATTGATAGGTGAGAGCAGCCTGAGCTAGGGAGAAGGTGACGGGTGGCCGACCGGGCACCCCCCCGGTGCACTCAAAGGGCACTTGAGTAGCCCCTCAGATGTACTGCTGCGAGGCTCTGTGACTCCGGTGTCATCACCAAGGATTTGCTCGGGTCGTCAGCACCATAGGACAATGGTTGGTGGGAGCCGAGGCAGAGTCCGAGACAGCTGTCTAGAGTCCCCGGAGGTCTCCGTATTGATCACGCTCTCACCGTCTGGGAGCCATTTTAAAGTCAGGCACAACACTCATCGTGGGGCGTCTTCGTGATCGAGCCCGCGCCACTCCAACCGCCCACTGCATCAAGGCTCACCTGGATCTCCGCTCATTCCGCCCCCCGTGTAGGCTCCTGGGGGTTCAGGCATTAGCGTGTCGCTATGTGGGCCCGAGGTGTCGGTGATTTTCACCCCAGAGCAGCGCTCAGTAGACGCCTGGGTGGTCGTGTGGATATTGATCTGCTCCCCCTGGGTGGAGTGTGGTCGCGGTCTACAGCGTGTGCTCCGTGAGTTGATCCGCCTCCTTATACGGACAGGACTGCAGGCTCACCAGTTGATGTCACATGGAGGAGGGGCACCGGGGTCCCCGGGTGGCTGCCCTCCCCGCCGTCGGGGCGTCCGCGAAGTCGCGCCCAGTCGCGGCGGGTCGCCGGCGTCTTTGAACCGCCCCGTAGCAGCAGAAACGGCACCCGTGGATCTCGAGCCAGGAACCGCTCCTCTCTCACTCTCACGGCCGCAGTGGCCTGGACGCCATCTTAAAGTCAGGCATGGCTCACCTCAGCACGAGCGCCCCGACAGCAGCCTCCACTCGCCATGCATCTGGATCAGGAAAGCGCCACCGGAGGGGAGCCACGAATGTAACAGCTCACCCTTTCGTCTCGCTCGCATCAGACGGGGCCCGTACTGCAACACGGGACCCCGGGAGCTACTCCGGCATTGTCCCCCAGGACTCGAGACGTTGGCCACGGGAACGGCGAGTTGTCCGGTGTCGGCGATCCACGGCGCTCGTCCCAATTGGGTTTGTGTGCTCTGGCCGCCGCTGGTACCTCAGTCTCGCGGCCTCAGCTCGCCCGCGCGGCAGTGGCCGCCATTTTAGGGAGCACCGGGGCTCCGTCGGCACTCACGATTTCAGGTTGCAAGGGGCCTCCGACAACGAGTGGGCACTCTCAGAATGTGCTCCACCGCCTCAGCATATCGATGGTGCCCTTCAGGGCCGCTGGGCTGCCGTTTAGCCGCTGATATGGGTTCAGGAAGAACGCGCGGACCGGGAGCCGAGACGAGTTACGTCCGTCCGGCCATCTTTCCCGGCCACGCCCCCCCCCTCTTTGTATTTTTAATGGGGAGGTGGGCCGCATGGCCCCCCTCATTGAGCATCTAAAGGCGCAGGAGACCCTGCTAAATTTTGTAATAGGGAGGGGGGCCATGCAGCTTCCCTCCATGGGCCATTAAAGGCCTCAGGGACCCCATCCCCGGGGCTGGCTCAAATGCTGTATCCCTAGGAGTCCACCCCTGGTATACAGCAGTTTCCCTGCCTGCACCGATGTGGGCAGGGAAACTTGTGTTTTGCTTTCGCCTTGCGGGAGCAAACACAAAGTCTGCTCCCAGCAGTTGAAAGCTTTGAAAGTGCTCCTGCCAGCTGGGAGCAGACGTTTCATCCGTTTCCCTGCATGGACTGATGCAGGCAGGGAAACAGATCAAAATATTGCTCTTGCCCGCTGTATCATTAAAGACACCTACCTTTAATGATGCGGGTTCCAGGGGAGGGGGTCCCTGGTGTTGGAAAAGGCTTGCATCGACCCCCCCCCTCCCCTTTAACTAAAATAAATAGCCCTAGTGGTTGGGGTCCCCAGGGCCTAATAAGGCTCGGGAAGGGGGTGGCCACTCAGGCTCCCCATCCCTTTTAAAATATATATGTCCTGGGGGATGGTGTCCTCTGGGCCATATTAGGCTTGGGAAGGGGGGGCCCCAGGGCCCTGGGGAATGGGGTCCCCAGGACCAGACCCTGTGGCTATCCCCCTGCCACGTAAGGCCACAGGCCAGGCCTTGTGGCCAGACCCTCACCACGCACGGCCATATGTAGCGGGGGGTTCGCCACATGGCCTGGCCGGCTGGGGTGTGATTTGCATATGGTAATTAAATATTACTTTACAGAAAAAAATCATAGATATTTACTGAACAAAACAAAGCTTAAAGTAACGTTCTAGTTAGGTGAGTAACAACGTAACATTTTAAACTCTAAAAACCACTGAAATTCACCTGTTATAGTTATCTCAAGTAACTAGAAGTAGCGCCATCACCATGCAGTGCTCATTACCCCACATATTATATCACTCATGACATCTTCTATGACATCATTGATAATATCAGTGCAACATTTTCTGTGAAATTATTGATGAGAACTGTGGATGGAGGGGGCATCCTTTCCTTTATAATGCAGCCAAGGAGGTGTGCAGGGACCACTTTGCTGAAGGCTGCTGAGGGAGTTGAGAAAGAGAGAGACTGATAACTGACAGAAGGCTTTAGAGGGGAGCCTGCAATAGGATTGTTTGAGACTGTGTCTTTTTCATAATGTTCATGGGAAAGAGAGTTTTATGGTTCAAGTTGGCTGCTGGAAACTAAGTGAAGAAAGTAAAAGCATAAGCCTCTCTTCCAGTCCCGACATAGAATTCTATTATTCTCCATTAGCCTAATGAAAACTGGAGCACCAGGAGCTGGAAGGGCAACTGCGGTAAGTGAAAAGAAAATGCTTTTAGGTGAATCAGTGAGTGAGCTTAAGTGTGACTGGAAGTAAGTGAATGAGTAATGAGTGTGAATATGAATGAGTGAGTGTAACTGTTAGTAAAATCGAGTGAGAATGTGGTGTTATGCTTGCGAGTCTGCTGATGGCCTTGACCTACCAAGGGAAGGAGACCTGTAGCAAGATGATGACGCAATGAGTCACACCGGAAGAACAAAAATAATTACTATATTTTTCTGAATAAAAACGAACACTTCTCAATATTCGCGTGTAAAGAAAACAACCATCCTTTACAACTCACTCAATAGTCTTGGATAATATTAAAGTAGTTTTATTTTCAAACCACATCAAGGAAAGATATCCTTGTTTTTTGCACAAGTTCTCTTTTCTAAGTGTGCTGTGACAGATGACCTTCTCTGAATACTTACTTGACACGCTAATATTGAAATTAGCTGTCACTACTACCTTTTTAGTTGGTGCTTTTAAAACGTGACTTGCTATCTATGGAAATAGTTTTTCTTAATAAATGTCTCCCAGAAATGTCATTATTTTTCACGTGTTTATTTACATGAGTATAGCTGTAATGACTATACTATGCCAATTGTCAGTGAGACCTCACCTGCTGCCCGATACTGCCCTGTAACTAAATTATCAAAGGGCTATGAAATTATATATTCACCTTACCAGATCTGGAAGATCATGTACTTTAAAATTTACTTCTCTAGAAATTTTGCATAACATGACGTCTTTCATCATGAACCAAGGAATAACCGGCATGGCAGATCAGGCCGGGCTTCTGTTTATACTGGCACTCCAAAATGAATGACGAGAAGCCACCCAAAGTATGACAAGAACTTTGTCAAAATCTGCAAACCGTAAATGAAAGTTAACATGAGCATGGGAGCAGGATGTTCAAGCTCTCCTATGCTGAATCTGACACCGCCACCATTGTGAGGTCTAGTGAGCCTTGTGACATTGTCCCCTTTTTGCGCGTAACGCATTTCTGCAGCACAGCTGCTGCTGCTGGTGTGCAAACCCTTGATACAGCTGCCTAAAATGCAAATAGGGTATCAGAGTGCTGTCATAACTCCCCTCTCTGCCTATCTTGTATGCTTGTGCTTGACTTATTAGGATGCAAAGTGTGCCATTTTTGTTCTAATGCGCAGCATGAGCTCCATCTGGAATCTTTATTGTACTTAACTGGATACTCTGATTAACCTTCAATAAAGATAGGTAAAGGTCTTGGCCTGGCCTTTTGTGCCACTGGTTTAGGTAAAGTAGTGTGGAATACCAGATGTTTTCTCATGGAAAAAATTGGATGATAGCTCGCTGAGTTGATGGCTTGATCAATTTTAAATGGGCCTGTAAACTTTGGATGAAACTTTAATCTTTGAAAGTATAATTTTTAATTGAAAGCTATACTAAAATACCACATTTACACTCTGGACTTATTTATCTATAGCAGTCTGCATATGTCTTATACACAGCCTTTGTTGTCATAATGTTACAACCTTTTTGCAAAATTTGAAAGTACTTGTATGACAACATCTGGCATTGTGGACGTAACATTAAGTAACAACAGAAGGCACCTTGAATTAAATCTATAATTAGAATAGAAAGGTGAAAAAGATGTGAATGTATGACTAAATTGTTGTACCCAAATTCTGCAAGCCAGAGTATGTAAATCCAAGAACCTGAAGAGTCACTCAAAAAGTAGCCAACATATTGTTTTTAAATCTAATTCACCCTCTGTCCACCTCATTGAGGATGAAAACTTGTGGCTATGGAAGGGTCATTTATTAAGGTCTCACAGAGAGCTGTGCAAAATTTGTAGGTAGACTGAGACCCTTCATCGGAAACAATTCTATTTGGCAAACCATTCTGGAAAAGAATTTGCATTAGATCTTGCGATAAAAGAATTCCTTTGCCCAGAAGAAAGTGGGCCATCTTAGTAGGCCCCTCTGCTGCTGCTACTGCTACGGTAATTGCATTCCTTCCATGTTCAATGGAAGACAATACACATTTATTTTATTTGATTATATGCCAGTTAGGCTATACAAACATTGCTCAATATATACATAAGTATCATTAAAATCACATTTACTAAAAAAAAATTCTAGGGACCTTATGTTAAACTTACCCAGTTTATGGCATAATACAACGTTTTCACACTTCATTACAACAAAAACAATTAATTTATGTATCTTATTGACAGGTTTCTAAATATCGGGAAAGGCCGTTCTTTACATGTAGCTTTCAAATGCTGCAAAATAAAATTGAATGTATCAATGAAAAATTGGTAGATTCACAAAGTGGTACTTTGATTAAACTTGTTGTTATAATTTTATTTTGCAGTTTCCAACTATCTGCTGTGGGAATTGTACAAGTCTTAGTTTTAGAATCAGTCTCCTTACTTCTCTGCACTAAATAGTCCGTAGGTAGGGGTAGTGGTTGTTCATTCTGTTTTGTATTGATTATGTGGTCATATTTTAGAGCAAGCTTGTGGTCCCATTCTTCCTACACTTTCTAAACTCCTTTATTAGTTTCTTCCAACCAAGAGCAAAACTTACAATGTTGCATAAGTGTGATTCCTGAAGTCTTTGTTAAAGGTGGTTTTGCTACTGACCGTTGTAGGATTTGTCTATGTATTCTTTAATCATACAATAAAGTGTTCTGCACCAGACAAATATGGTGCCAGCAATTTGGCATTCTTTAAAAATATTTGTAAATGATGCTCATCATTTCCAGTTTCAGCCTCAACGCCTGTCCTGCAGTCCCTTGTGTGAGACCAGTCCAGTGCTTCCAGATACTAGTTTCGATAGACTGTATTTTTTGTAAGACCCTTTGTGACAAAAGCTCCCGTCCATAAGGCATACAATTTTCAAATTATTCCTGTCTTTTAGTACTTCCATTGATCTATTTCCTAGTTGCTGATCCACTCATCTTAGGACAACTGCAGCAGCCTTTGCTTGAGTCATCAGTGGCTCTATATCTTGTTAGAAACAGATTGCTGGTGAAAATCTCTCCCAAGTAGCAATAATCATTAACAACATCCATTTTATGGTAAATTTGGGTCCATATGTTTCTCATTAACTGTCCTTTTCTGAAACACCTTCACTTTAGTTTTGGTTGTAGTTACCTTTAGGCAATTGTCTTTACAGTATTCTGCGGCTGCATCATGCGCTCTTTGCCCTTTTGGAGTAAGAGCTAAAATAATTATATCATCTGTGTAGAACAGGGTAAGATTATGTTCTTGATGTAATTTTTGGGGAAATAGTAAAGGTTATGGGGAGCCTCTGGTACATCAGCAATATATATTGAATTTTAATAGGATGAGAAAACACCATTGCCTTAACTGATTAGCAGTTTCTATTTTCTGTTTTAATGCCCTGTTTTCCCCAGTTTGTTTCTATGTCCAGATTCCTTTGTGTAGTTCGCTTATTAACTACAACAGACCTGGTGGAATTTCGCAGTTCACCAGCTTCTTCCATAACCTGTTGAACACTGTAGTAAGTTCGAGGAAGGCCACATACAGAGCTTCTCGTTTGATTTTTGCTTACTTCTCAGCTAATTTCAGCAGTGAAGTGATGTTTTCTAAAAAACAATTTGCCACTTTTGAAAATTTGCATATTTTCCAATTATTTTTTTCAGAGGCTTGAGAAGATTTTTAGCATAGTATTCCTTTAATATTTTTAATAATAATCAGCTATTTCAATCAATAATTTTTGGGGCCGGGCTCATCTCCTTTCTCGTAAATGGGGACTATCCCTCTCCATGAGTCAGCAGTTCTCTTCCACATTTGTACATGACTTATAAACATCTATGAATTAATAATATAATGTTGAACTTAACTGATATTTCTACGTTTTCAATTGGTGTTTTCAAAGCATGACTTCCCCTCTATGGAAATCCTTTGTTTCCGCATAAATCGCCCAGAAATTCCTTCCATGTTTACTTATATGAATGTAACTGCATTCATCACACTTTGCCAACTCTCATGGCCTCTCCTGATACTAACAACAAAGAAGGTATGCAGTTCCTGAAGTGGGTCGATGGAAAGGAGATGTGTAGGTCGTAAGGCTGTCCTAAGAATGTAAAAGGAGGGGAATTTCTCCTTTCGGAACTAGGGCCCTCACACACCTAGCCCGCTAGGTGTCATGCTTCATCATTGGGCTTGCTCCTCGTCGGGGTCGGCGCTGCAATACCCGACGGGCACCCAATGAGGGGCTATTTAGCGGAGATTTTTTGTTCCTTGCCGTTTAGGTGCTGAGGGGGTAAGGGGCCTAAAAAAGAGTGTAGATGTGGTGTGGTGGGGGAGTGATTAAAACAGGTTGGGTAGTCCTACGAACGACTTTATTCTGGTTGGCTAACCACCTGGTTAAAAAGTGTAAAGAGAGGGAAGCAGCTATCCGAATGCAATGTTTCAGAATAACTGTGCTCTCAAAGGTCGACATGTTTCTTGCCTAAATAGTCTGGGGGATCAGTGGCAATTCATCAGGACCTTATATTGACTATCTACACGTTGTGGTGGGGTGGACGACCTACCTCCCACGTGGTACTCTGTAGGAAAGGTCCCCACAGAAGTAAAGGACGACCTGGAGAGAGACCAAATAAAACAGTGGCAAAATGTAGACATAAAAATGCGACTTTATCACTGTAGCAACTTATCCATCTCATTTTTAACAAATAGTGACCCATAAAAAGTGACTGAGTATGTCACAGTGTGATGATAGTGAATTAAGCAAAATAAGTGGTTAAAAGGCTTCCACATCGGAGCTATCTCGAGTATCATACAATGGTGTGTAAGGGAGTGGTTAGGTAGAGGATTATAGACTCACCTAACAATTTAGAGCGGTTCGCCTCAACAGTGTCCGACGGGACCTGAGACACATAAAGTATTGTGTCCTACGGGGACATAATAGCACGGAGAGATTACTGTAAGTCCGAAGTTGCTGCAGACCTGAAGGTACTGGCGAGCTCTAGGTGAGGGCGTAAGGTAGAGGCATGACTGTATCGGCGCACGTATTTAATCACCGGGCGGTGTTGTCCCTCGTAAACCCGAGCTACTTGCGAGCTTGAGGGCCCGCCACTCGCCCGCAAGGTTAGGCTCACGACGGTCGTGTCCACCTGGCGAACAGGGCGGGAGTCACGCCGCCGTGCTCACAGTGGGTATTGCGGAGGACCGGCTCAATATGCAAACAGCGTACGTCCGCTGCAGTGATCAGTGGCTCCAAGTCCAGTATGCTCACCTATAGTGTAGCTGTAGGTAGAAATGAGCCTACTCGTGGCTTCAGGAACACTCACTAGAAATCCTCAGATGCAGGATGAGAGACCTACCCCTCGCCGTCGGAACCAGGTGGTATAATGCAGCCTCGCCGAGGCGCATTTATACACATCGGCTCCTGTTAGGCAAAGGGGCTAGTCCTCAATTAACGTCAGCTGTTGCTTGTTACTGGCGTCGCGTGCCCGGAAGTGGTTCAACGTGAGGGCATGGCGGCCATCTTATAATGGTAAAGGACAGAGTTGTCTATGGTTACTAAGAAATGCAGGTATGGCGGCCATCTTGTAGTGGTACTAGCCATTGTGTGGCGTGTATAGGTGCCCTGAATAAGGAGTAATAGGGCACAGTGTAACGTCAGCTGTTGCTAGTTACTGGCATCGGTGAGCCCGGAAGTGGTTCAACGTAATGGCATGGCGGCCATCTTGTTATGGTAAAAGACATGGAATTGTCTCTAGTAACCAAGAGGTGCTTCGAATGCGGGTCTGGCGGCCATCTTGTAGTGGTGCTGGCCATTGTGTGGAGTGTATAGGTGCCCAGAATAAGGTGTAAAAGGGCACAGTGTACAGTGCAGAGATGTAGTAGGCATTCATGTAGCGGATTACTAGTCTAATGACATATACCCCAACTAGTGTCATGAGGGATAGTCAGTGGTCACAGGAGATGGTCTTGGTGTTAGATAGCGATCCCCAGGGTATGTCGTCATTCAATCCTATTCGGTCAGTAGACAGTCTGTGTACCCATCTTTGTTCTATCCTGAACAATGCTGCCTGTGTTATCTGTGGGTGGGCTTCCAGTACCAGCCAGCGGAGGGTATCTGGGGAGTGGTTGAATTCCTTAAAATGTGTATACATCTTAGTGGATACTCGTTGGCAACGGATGTTACTCTTGTGTTCGGTTATGCGAGTTTTCACCATTCTCGTTGTCATACCTATGTATTTCATGTTACAAGGACAAGTGACCATGTAGATGCATTGGGTGGTGTTGCAGTTCGTGTGCTTAGTCCGTTTCCATGTGAATGTGTCTGAAAGGTTAATCTCTTTCGTTGGTGTAGTTTGACCGCACACCAGCCACAGGGATAGTGACCTGTTACTGGGGGGAGATTCCAGAGAAGTCTCTGTTCCCTGGTTTTCTGGATTTTGGGTCGTGTATGTATCAGAATGTCTTTTAAATTCTGGGTGCGTTTGTAGGCAAACCTAGGTTTCGGTATTCTTAGGCCCCCAGTACCCAGGATCCCCCAATGTTTGTTAATGATGCCTTTGATGCGGTTTGAATCTGGTGTGAACGAAGTCACACATGTAAGGGTGTCAGATGGTTCTCTGGGGTTTATCTCCAGTAAGGCCTCACAGGGGTTGTTCCTAGCCCGCTTCATCGAGTCCATGACCTGGCGCTGCGGGTAATCCTTCTGCCTGAGATTGATTGCCAAGGTTTGGGCTTCTGTCTTGTAATCAGCTAATGAGCTACAATTCCTTCTGATGCGGAGGAACTGCCCAAATGGCAAATTATCTTTGAGAGCTCTCGGATGGTGACTGCTGTATAGTAACAGACTATTCCTGTCAGTCGGTTTTTTATATAGTGAAGTGTTCAAGTGTCCATCTCTGAGTCTGACACTCAGGTCCAGGAATGGTATGGAGGTGTCTGATATGGTGTGTGTGAAATTCAAGTATTCATTTTGCGTATTGATCCACCGGAAAAATTCCTCGCAAGTGGACAGATCACCCTTCCGAAAGACGAGGATGTCGTTGATGAATCGTTTCCACAACCTCAGATTACCGGTGTAGGGGTTATTCGGATGTAGGATGACCTCCTCCTTAAAGGCAGCCATGTAGAGGCAGGCCACACTTGGGGCGAAGGTACTCCCCATGGAAGTGCCCTGGGATTGGTGGAAGAGTTGTTTCTTGAACTCAAAGAAGTTCTCTGTTAATGCTAGAGCAGCGCATTCCATGATAAATGGGATGGGTGTGGGGGAAGTCAATTCGACCTTCTGAAGGGCTGTTTCTATGACAGCTAAAGTGACACGTTGAGGGATGTTCGTGTACAATGCCTCAACGTCCAACGTAACAAGTTGATCTTGTCTGTGTCTTCTACCACTTCTATTATGCGCAAAATATCAGTGGTGTCGCACACAAAAGAGGGAGTTTGTCTTACTAGTGGTTGAAGAAAGTGGTCGCAGAATTTCGAAAGAGGCTCGAGCAGTGAGCCTATGCCAGAGACTATAGGGCGTCCCGGGACTGGTGTGGTACCCTTATGGATCTTAGGCAGGGTGTAGAAATAGGGTGTCTTAGGTTCCTTTGTAACAAGGAAATCTGCCTCTTTTCTACTAATCCAGCCGTTGGTTTCTGCTTCAAACACGATTGTAGAAATCTTGGTGGCCAAACGTGAGGTAGGGTTTTCCCCAATGGGTGTGTAATACCTTTGATTATGGAGTTGGCATTGACATTCTTGGTCGTAATCGGTAGTGGATTGAATCACGATGGCCCCACCCTTATCAGCCTGTTTAATAGTAATGCTGAGGTCATCGACAAGGGATCTAGCTGCAGCGAGTTCAGCTGTTGAAAAGTTATGAAAGGGAACCTTCCTCGGGGGCTGTGACAGGTCTTTAAGTACTGCTTGCTCAAAGGCAAGTATTTCCACCGGGACCATGCTGTTGTTCGGGGTGAACGTGGATGGATTTCGTAACCCCGTGTCCTCTTCGGTAGTCTGAGGTTTGTCATGGAAGAAGACTTTCAGGCGGATTTTCCTGAAAAGATTCTGTACCTCGCAATTGTCCCAGAATGTATCAATCCTTGGTGTCCGGACAAAGCCAAGGCCTTTCTCATGTACTGTCTTTTCCGTCTCAGTGAGTGACCTGTGTGAGAGGTTCACCACTAGTTCCTTTTTCCTCTTGTCCTGCTCCTCGTCTCCATTGTGGGTTGTTGTTGTTCTTGCCATTGCACTTGTTTCTGTGTGCCTCTTCTTCGCCCTCTTCCTCTGCCCCAATCTCTGTCTAAAAAAGGAGGGTTATTAGTGGGGAAGAATTGGGGTTGTCCCTGATGATACATGGGAAATTGCCAGAAATGAGGGGGAGGCGGACCTGGGTAGGCAGGAGCATTGTAGTTGATGTACGGAGGGCGTAGTGCCCTTCTTGAGTTGTTGTTACCCCAACTGCCAGTGCTAAAGTCACTATTTGTTGAATCCCTTCGATTGGTATCGGAATTATCATCCGATGAGTAGCTATTTCTAGCTGATGTGTAGTCCGCTTTGAGATACGGGTAGACTCTCTCCTTGTCAAATTTTTGTATATCTTTCTGAAGTTTAGCAATTTTTTGCTTCATTAGATATTCTTTGTTGTCAGCAATTTCATTATTGATCTCTGTTAATTTGGATTTAAATGCAGTAGTCTGAATAGTAGTTTTGAGTGCCCCTTCTGCAATCTGTATTCTGACCATGAGGGCGTCCGCAATCCTTTTAGCAGTGTTGATAATCAACACAAGTAAGTCCCTAGTGCATTCCCATGCGACTAAGGACCACTCTTTCTTGAATGTGGCGTCCTCCAGGAATAGTCTGGGAAAAATATTGACAATTAGGCCTCTGGGAGCGATGTTAGCTCGCAGGTATTCAGTCATCATGGCTCCATGGAGGGTGATTTTGAGCCATTCCCTTTTCATAGTTGTTAATGACGTCCAGTCTTCTGATTGAGTGCCTGAGGCTGAGCTACCTTCTGCCCTTAAGAGGGAAGGTGTCCTCAAGATCTCGGCTACAGCATCATCATTGAAGCTGAGTCCCTGGTTGTCCATAGTGACCTAAATCACAAATGGAAGGTTACAGATCACTTAACACTGAAGTGATGCGAGTGGGCCAGTAGAGATGAATAGTCTCTCTGGTAACCTAGTAAATGCGTCCCACGGGGGTCTCCTGATACTGCCATGTAACTAAGTCCCCTCATTAATACAAAATTATAATTTCACCATCTGGAAGAGTCTCTGCTTTGAAATTCACTTTGTCGACTGCTACCTACTAACTCACCAAATAGTCCCTGGAAACTTCACAACACAGTATGTTGCTCTTAAGAACCCCAACACTCATTATCCCCAACTTCAATAACAAGTGGAGCAAAGGTATTTGTACCACCTGATGCAGCGCGATATTAGCAAACAGCATTCATACATTAGATACTCACTTGGGCCCATACATTCATACCAAGCTAATACTTCCGCTGGGGTTATCAGTTGTTACTCTTTATCAAATCCCTGCTACCAATTACCTTCCGATTGAAGAGTAATGACTTACCAATGAATCCTTTGCTAATTGGGAAGTTTAAAATGAGTGACATTCCTTATAGTACATATTCCTGAAATAACCACTGAGTCAGGAAGTTTTAAAATGTTTATCTAAAGATTTAGCAGAGTAAATTACAGAAAACACATGGTACTTAATCGCATATCACGGATGAAGCAGAGAAAAAACCATTATTGATTAATGACGGTCCCTCAGAAAGGAGAAGATAGAGACAGCAGCGCAACTAAAGGTTGCATTTATATTTACCTAAATGCGAGAACCAAACCCCTTGGCCCAAGGAGTTGGAAAGATTAGGACCCAGGAAGGATGAAGAGCAAAGACCTTCTCCAGGATCAGGACAGGACCGGTAACCTCTCTGCAACGACGCCTGCGTCGTTCCCCTCTCTGATACTCGACTTCTCCTCGCTTCTCCCGTGCCTTTCTTCTAATGGACTCCACCGCCCCCTCCTCAGGACCTCTCTGGACAGCAGTTCAGTCTGCAATCGATCAGCTTGACGGTCTGGAGATAGAAGCTTCTACGCTTGTTCTCTCTGGTCCTCTGCTCTCTTGCAGCATCTCCTTCCAACTAATTAGCTAATTCTATATCTATTAAACCCTTCTACACCCATGTACCTCCCCTTAATGTTGCTAAGATATGGGACCACTACTTCTGATTGGACAGGGACAGGGAGTTGATCCTCACACCATATTGATTTGGCTTTATTTCTGAAGACCTTTGTTTTTAAACTACCGCCCATTAAATTTAATACATTGGCTTTATTTCCCCCGTCTCACGACAAAGTTTATTCAATTTCCATATACATAGTTGCAAGTTTGGCAGGAACACACGAATACATCAATATCGGCCATTAGGTCGTGGCCTTGGACGACGTCCAGGTTGACTTCATCCTTTTTCCTTCTGGGCAGTCTTTCATAGAGCATGCGCGGAACCAACGTCATACGAGTTTTCAGTTCACCAACCCCAGGCCCAAGTTTACGAACTAATAAAAGTCCAAGAAGAGAATATTAAAATCACAAATAATATGTTTCACTGTATACCCATTCTCTCTACTCTATCCCTATTTACTTACAAATCTATTCCGCATTAGTAGCGTTAAGAAAACAATTTAATAATAATGCAAGAGCAAGCTGAAGCATGTGAAAACATCAAGCAGCCATTTTAATGCACACTGCACAGAAGCAGAAATTTCCCACCAAGCAAAGAAAGACATCACACCACGTGATATGGTTGAGACATGCGCAGTAAAGTTCCCGCGCTTTAGCGGCCATTTTAGAAAAAGACAAGCGTTACTTGTTAGTTAGAACACATAGGCAAGCTTCCTTGCTATTTCATGTAGTGTATGCAAAGTTAATATAACAATACAAGATTAATAATTTAATACTGTGAGGAGATTGCATTCGAGCAAGTCTCATTTGTGAGTCCTTGCTCCATCAATCCCCTCTCTGATGGCGTTTAAGAGCCATCAAAATACTACCCTCAATCAGGTGCCAACTTCTAGCAAATTGTCTCATTCTCATTTTTACATTTTCTATTTTTAACATCCCCTTTCAATTTCTTGTATAATTCACTTCTCACATCCTCAAGTTCAATTTCATCAACCTTTCTCTTCTTTCCTCTTCCTGTCACACTATACGATTCATTCTTTCTACAACATTTGCACCATATTATTATCGTCAGTACTATCATTGCTATTCCTGCTAATGGTACTAGTATTTGACCTATAAGCCCTTTCCCTATATTAGAAAACCAGGTACCAATTGACGCAATACTACTTGTCAATCTTTCCCATATACTATCAACTTCCAGTGGTTTAAGTTCCTTTTCAAGTTTAGTTATATTCTGTATATACGTTCCAATTTCTGCACTTTTATCAGGAATGTAAGTGCAACAATGTTTCGTCTTCAGTAATTTACAGACTCCGCCCTCTTTTGCCAATAAAATATCAAGAGCAAGTCGATTTTGCATTACCACAGATCTAATCGCAACCATCTCCGCATTAATCATTAGGAATCCTCCAGCAGTGTCAGTTGATAAACGATCAACCACTGTAGACAATTTACATATTTTCCTTGAGTTCAGAATTATTCCCACCGAAGGTATCAATGCACCAAATATATCACCTACAATTTCAGAAAAACTAGCTCTTTTACTACGTGTTAATTCGCCATTGTTTTCATTGCTCCCAGTGTTTCTTTTTACGTGGTATATCTTTGGAAATACTATTCCAAAATAACTTCCATACCACCGTGCAGGAAGCCTAAAATAAGCCTTATTATCCAGTATTGGGGTATCTTTCATAGATTCACATGCCTGAATCATTCCCCGTCGTCGTAGTGGGAGTCCCACGGTACAAATAACATAGCAGTAAGTAGTAAAAAACCATAGGCCTAATGAATGCAAACATGCATTGCATAGCCTATTAGTCTCCTTTGTAAAAAGGACCAAACTAAACAACGCAACCAATCAGCTACCAGCACCCTGTAGAACCTTCCCAAGAGAGGCTGAGTTCCTCAGATTTTCACCGCACTTCGTTGTGTAAGGGAGTCTCCCTGAGCCTGGCTCAGTTCTACAGCTTCAGATAAGTGTATATTTTATACTTTATCAGGATTATGTCGGATTCTAAAGGTTTATTCAGACCTTGCCAGTCCTGTGGGAAGAAAAATGTTCACATTGATGATGCCCACAAAGACTGTATTTATTGCCTTTACTCAAAGCATGATGCAAGGCACTGTAAGATATGCCGCACTTTCCCATCTAAAACTCTGAGGGATAGAGAAGGACGGCTTTTGTTATGGCTGAAAAAGAAGAATGACGCTACTTCAGATGCGGAAAGTGATACTTCCTCCAGGTCTCATAAGAGGCAGAGGTCGCCAGGGTCAGCCTGAGGAAAAGAGGAAACAACCTAAAACCTCTCTCATGGCAAAAGAATCCCTTAATCAGGAGAAAATACATAAAGTCTCCTCAGGGATTTCATCCCCTCAGCCAACAGGAACTTCTAAGAAATCTGGGAAGAAAACCACCTCAGCAGGTTCAATAACCTTGCCTGTTACCTCTTTAACTGTCACAATGACGACGATGACATCTTCTAGGCCTTCGGCAACGATCACCTCGTCGACGGCAAGTCTCAAGGGATCTATACCATCGACATTGCCTTTATCGTCGACGACACGTCCGTCGTCGAAAGCTTCAAAATCAAGAGCTTCGACGTCGACCGCACCATCGACGAGCCTCTCGTCGTCGAGAAAACCATCGCCGACGACAGGATCATTACCATCGTCGACGACAGCGTCGTCGACGGCAGCATCGACGGCAGCGTCGACGACGATACCATCGTCGACGGCACCATCGTCGACGACGACGCCAGCGTCGACGACGACGCCAGCGTCGGCGGCAATATTACCGTCGACGATGAATCCGTTGATGACCAGAATTTCACCGGCAGTGATTTATACTGGTTTTTCGACGCCGATATTGCAGAGGGCGCGCATGGAGTTTAAAACCCCAAAGATTTCACCTTTGCCGCCCAGCAATCTTCTTGATGTGGAAGATACAGACGATGAGGAGGATCAATTTCAAGTAGCTTCTAGCCCCTCGCAACTAAATGTTAAATGTCAGGAGGAGGACGACGACTATGCTGAAGAGGAACACTATTACCAGCAGTATGAAGCCCCTCCTCCTCATTACCGCCAATATAGATACTTTGAGCAGCCTGTACAACCACCTGCCCAATTTCCACCAGCATTACTATTAGATCTCCAAAGTATGCTGCAGGATTACAGAAAAAGATTCCCTCCTCAAGGAGAGGAAGTTGTAGTGCCTCCACCACCACAGCCAGCAGTTGTACCACCACTGCCGCCTCCTGTTATACCAAATCCTGCTATCCCGATGCCTCCGCAGGAAGACCCTGCTACCTCTGAGGAAGAGCCGGAAGAGGGTGAGATTCCTGACCCTACGACGCCCGCAGATGACTGGGATGATTACGTGATACCAACACCATCACCGCCACCTCCACGCCCTTCGGATTCACCTCCTGAGGACATAGGAGGTTTCCACAATATTATGGACAGGGCTGCTAGTAGGTTCCACTTGCCAACTATTGCACATCAGGAAGACTGCTTTTTATATGACTTTAAAGAGCAAACCAGGAAAAGTGTGAGGTCCATACCTATCATTGATCACATTTGGCAGGAAGGGGTGAAAGTGATGAAGACGCCAGCCTCGGTAGTCCCTGTGCTGCCGAGACTGGACAAAAGTATAGAGCCCCTGAGGATTCTCCTGCCTGTCTAACAGGTCACCCCAAGGCGGACTCAGTAATTTCTCAGGCGGCTCAAAGGCGCTCTAAAAATCTGTCTGCTCTTATTACCTCTCCTCCGGATAAGGATGGTAGGCGTCTAGATACAATTGGAAAGAAATTTTCATCGATGGCAGCGATTTCTGTAAGAGCGGCAAACGCTCTGGCAATCTTGAGCAGATATGATCGACAGCTTTGGTCTGATGTAGGGGAGATGAAATCCTTCCTCCCAGAAGCAAATAAAGATGAGTTTACTAAGATCATCACTGAAGGAGAAAGAGCAGCGTCTGAGCTGATTGACATTGCTATGGACATTGCCACTACCAGTTTTAGGCAGTTAGCAGGAGCTGCCGTCCTACGGCGTCAGGGGTGGCTGAAAGCTACAAGTTTCCGCCCTGAAGTGCAATCAAAAATTCTTGACATGGCCTATGATGGGGATAGCCTTTTTGGTAGTCACATTGATGAGGCTTTGACTACAATCAAAAAGATACGGACACAGCCAGGGCTTTGGGTACCCTTCAGTACCGCAAGGTTCCCTTCCGAGGAGCTCGAGGCCGAGGTTTTTCAAACTACAGGGGCAATTACCAGCGTTCTCAGACCTACCAGTCTTACCAACCGCAGTATCGACAGGGATACCAGCAACAATATAACCGTCAACCAACTACGGCTGGTTTCTCTCGTCAAGGCTCAAGACGGAGGCCAGCATCCCAAGGCCGTGACCCTAGCCGCAAGCAATGAGTTCAGTTGGGTGCCAGCGAGTTCTCCTTTCCCCTTAAAAGGTGCGAAACTCTCCAGGCATTTTCACCAGTGGCGCAGCATTACCTCAGACAAGTGGGTCCTAGATCTCGTATCCCACGGCCACACCTTGGAGTTTATCCAGATACCACCCAATACACCCCCAGGGGATCGCACCCCCTCGTCTGCATCTTCTCAAAAAGAAGCGGAGATCATGCTTCAAAAAGGAGCGATAGAGAAGGTCCCTCTTTCGCAGAGGAGGAAGGGTTTCTACTCCCGTTTTTTCCTCATTCGCAAGAAATCAGGAGAGTGGAGACCTATCCTAGACCTCAGAAAGTTAAACAAATTCTTGAAGTCTCAAACATTCAGGATGGTCACTCTAGCAGACATCTTGCGCCGCCTCAACAGTGGCGACTTCATGACGACTTTGGACCTAGAAGATGCGTATTTCCATATCCCTATTCACCCGAAGCACAGGAAGTTCCTCAGGTTCACAGTGGCTGGTACCCACTACCAATTCCGAGTCCTTCCCTTTGGTCTAAAATCGGCTCCACGGACTTTCACAAAATTTATGGCGCCAGTAGCAGCTGCATTAAGGAACAGCGGTCATCAGGAATTCCCATACCTCGACGATTGGCTTCTGAAAGCGCCATCAGTTCGTCTAGTGGAAGCGGCAACGACAGACTGCATTTCTCTCTTCCAGCAATTAGGCCCATCATTAAACTATCAAAAATCCTCACTCATCCCAAGCCAGAGAATGATTTTTCTGGGAGCAATTCTGGACACAATTCAGAACAAGGCCTTCCTTTCTCAGGAAAGACAGCAACGATTACAGGCGCTAGCACTAAAACTGTCCAGAAAAAGGTGCGTTTCTGTAAGGGTGTTCAAGTCTCTGCTGGGAATGCTTTCATCGGCAATAGACCTGGTGCCAATGACTCGGCTACATATGAGACCTCTTCAGGAGGAATTGCAGTGCCAGTGGATACAGACCAAAGGCACGTTCGACGATGTGGTAGATATCACTCCACTAATGAAACAATCTTTCCTTTGGTGGGCTCAGCGCGCAAATCTTTCCAAAGGTCTCTCTTTCCTCCCAGTTATTCCAGACTACGTTGTTACAACAGACGCTTCCATGGAAGGTTGGGGAGGACACTTGCAGGACCTTCAAGTTCAAGGGAAGTGGTCCTCAGCTCAATGCAAGATGCATATAAACAGATTGGAGTTGAAGGCTATATCTCTCTCACTCCAGGCTTTCCTCCCACGGATTCAGGGATCCTCGGTTCTAGTCCGCACGGACAACACCACGAGCATGTTTTATATAAACAAGCAGGGAGGAACCAAGTCCCTGTCTCAAGATGCCCAACAACTTTGGGATTGGCTATCGCTCCACAAGATCTCTTTAACTGCGGAACATGTTCCAGGGTTAAAAATACCCTAGCGGATGCCCTGAGCAGAGCAAACGACGGCTGTCACGAGTGGGAGCTGGAACAATCACAACTGGACAGGATATTTGCGACATGGGGGAAGCCAGAGCTGGATCTCTTTGCAACCCAGACCAATTCCAAATGCCGGTTCTTCGCAAGCAGATTCCCTCTCCCGGGATCTCGGGGAATGCGCTTTGATGCGCTGGTCAGGGATCTATCCGTACGCTTTTCCCCCATACCACTAATTCCCAGAGTGCTAACGAAAATCAAGTGGGAACGCTGTCGCATTCTGCTCATAGCCCCAGATGGCCCAGGCAGCACTGGTACTCAGAACTTCTCCTGTTGTCAGAAGCGATGCCCATTCGTCTCTTCCCGACGCCAACTCTATTGTCCAGGAACAAGGGTCAGGTGTGTCATCCGGAACCAGCTTCACTGCAGTTACATGCTTGGCTCCTGAATTCTTTGAATTTAAAGACCTGAACATTGCACAGGATTGTAAAGAAGTCATAGCTAAGTCAAGAGCTGACAGCACCATCAGAACATACAAACTCAAGTGGAAGCGTTTCTGTATATGGTGCAGCCGTAAGAACCTAGATCCTTTTAACTCTGCTGCGGAGGAAATACTACCCTATTTGCTCTTCTTAGCGAAATCTGGTCTCACACACTCTTCGGTTAGGGTTCACCTTGCTGCTATTTCGAGATACAGGCGATTGCCCAACTGCCCATCTTTATGGTCATCAAGATTGGTGAAAGAATTCATGAAAGGCCTGTTTCGAACTTTTCCACCAGTCAGGGCTCCACCTCCAGAGTGGCAACTGAATGTAGTATTGTCTCAACTGATGAGGAAACCATTTGAACCTATTCACAAGGCGGAACTCAAATTCTTAACCTGGAAAGTCGCCCTTCTCGTGGCTCTCACCTCGGCAAGAAGGGTTAGTGAACTACAAGCGTTCACTATATCTCACCCTTTCCTGCGTTTTTCTAATGATGCAGTATTGTTAAGAACAAACCCTAAGTTCATCCCGAAGGTGCTCTCTCAGTTCCATCTGAATGAGCCAGTGATCCTTAGGACTTTTTTCCCTAACCCGGCCACGCCGGCTGAAAAACTTTACACACTCTGGACATAAAAAGATGTCTCAAGTTCTACTTGCAACGGACAAAAGAAACACGCAAATCAAATCAGTTGTTTGTGGCTTACGGCAAAAACTGCCAGGGAACTGCAGTCACCAAGGCTACCATAGCTAGATGGGTAGCAAATGCGATACAATTTTGTCATGACAAGGCTGGCAAGCCTTTATCACGAACTGTACGAGCGCATTCCACTAGAGCAGTCTCTACCTCGGCTGCTCTCTTTGCAGGAGTGCCACTGGAGAAGATCTGCAGAGCGGCAACGTGGAAGACAACACACACGTTTGCACAGCATTACTCCCTTGAGTCTTCGCACAGAGCAGACGCAGCTGTTGGACAGGCAGTACTACGAAACCTGTTTCATTAAGGTAGAGACCGCTTTTGTTTTTTACTATGTACTGGTTAATGTTGTTATTTGCACTAATATGACCATGTCTAAGTTTTACTATGGTATATGTAGCATCTCTGAATGTTTTTTCTCTTGGTAATGGAATATGTTGGCTTTGCACTCCATCTTCTTTCATATTTAGGAGGTTACTAAGCAATACATTAGCACTACCCACCATCCACTATAGTGCTTACTAACTAATATGCATGCGTATATATATGGATAAGTGGCTATTATCCATATGCACACTGCTTGCTATTCTGATTCAGGCATGTGAATCTATGAAAGATACCCCAATACTGGATAAGAAATAAGTTACTTACCTGTAACTGCAGTTATCCAGTATTAGTATCTTTCATAGATTCACATGCACCCACCCTCCTCCCGGAGAGGCTGCTTCTAGACTACGGTACTTACCTCACTTGTGCCGGAAAATCTGAGGAACTCAGCCTCTCTTGGGAAGGTTCTACAGGGTGCTGGTAGCTGATTGGTTGCGTTGTTTAGTTTGGTCCTTTTTTACAAAAGGAGACTAATAGGCTATGCAATGCATGTTTGCATTCATTAGGCCTATGGTTTTTTACTACTTACTGCTATGTTATTTGTACCGTGGGACTCCCACTACGACGACGGCGAATGATTCAGGCATGTGAATCTTTGAAAGATACCAATACTGGATAACTGCAGTTACAGGTAAGTAACTTATTTCTTCCCGCATACATAATAGACTCCAGGAAAGACTGAATCTGTTCCTCCTTTGATTCCCCAACCTCCAAGAATTAAGAAATTGTGTTCACATTCACTGGTACCAATGAAAACATTGTTATAATCAGTCCTTAATCTATGTAGACCAATTTTCCCCGTCTTTACAAAATCCAGAACCATAGCAGCTTGAGCCCTGCCAGGTGTGTAACTTCCTTCTTTCTCAACCCAAGGTGGCAAATGAGCCTTATGCTCAGAAGCTTTCCTTTGAAAATCTTGTCTTCTATTTTCTACTAAATTCAAAAATATCTTTTCTTCTTCGTGTAAAGAACATGTTATATTGTGTCTATGTGCATGTGTTCTGTCTATCGATTTCATTGTTAAGAAAAATTCTCCTATAAACTGTGCGTCTTGACTACTAAGCACTGGGTTCATACTCTTTCGAATCGGAACCTCAGAGAATATCACATCTATGTTTGAATAACAATATTGAAGTCTCCCTGTTCTATAAAATAAACTAGCTAATACACTACATGATATGCCGTATGTCAATGGTAAGTGATGATATGTTAATCCTTCTGCTACTGATTCAGGTAACTTCATACAGACATAACAATTACTAACTTCCATGGTATCTACATACTGAAATAATAACTTTGTGAAAACATTTAAACTAGTGTCGTTATCAGTTATTTCATGATGAAATTCTTGTTCATTTTCTGCCATTAGTTCTACTCTATTTCCCTTTGTGTGCTGTCTTTCCTTTAGTTTCGTTATTAATCTTTTCATCCATTATCATAAGGTAAGGGACTGCTACAATCAGGACTAACCATACTATAAGCACCATTACTAGACTACATATGCATATTGCACAGCATCTTCTACAACATCTCTGTTTTGGTCTCCCAGCAACTCTATCATCAGACATTTCGACAAGGAAAATTGCTCTTCTTATCTATTTTTCTCTTTTCTTTATATGACTCTTTTGCGTAGTCAAGGTGGTCTTGTTTCTTTCTCGTACGTCAATTCTGCACTTGTTCCTTCGTCACCACTTTCACTTGACTCTGAGCTCTCGTAATCTTCAAGAATAATGTAAGTCCAATCAGGACCCTTGAATTTGTTATTTACAAGTTTCAGTCTCTTGCTTTTTCTTTTCTTAGTTCTGTTTTCTTGTTCGGTTTGGCTTGTTACTTCATTTACTTGATCTGGATCTTCACTTCTGGTTGTTATGTGGTATTTTACTGTTTTAATGACACTAGGCCAATGATCACCTTTTCTTGTTTTCTTTGTTTGCACTGTTTCTTTCTTTTCTTCAGTAATCTCTTTATTTTCCCTGTTTGACACCTTTTCGTTTTCTGTAATTACTGTTTTTCTTTCTTGCTCTTTTCCAGGCCTTATTTGTTTTTCTTCTGCAGCTCCTCCGTGAGTTTCCAATAATTGACCTTGTTCTTTGTTTAATTCTTCATGCTCATGTTTCTCGAGATCTTTTTCTTCTGTGTGATTTTCTGGATCTAACTGGTTCTGATCAGGGCTTATTGCACTTTGTACTTCTGCAGCTTGACCGGATTCTTCTAAACCTGTCTTTCCCTGCTCAAAACTTGTTGGTTCTTCGTTATTTTGAGCCCAGTTTCCTTTCCCTATCGGGCCCTGCTCAGGTTCTTTTATTGTATGTTCTTCTTTTTCCTGAGCTGCTTCTTCTTCACCTATCTGATCCTCTTCAATTTCTTCCAATTTTGTTTGACTTCTTGTTCTGTAGTAAACTTCAGGAATTTCTACTACCGGTATCTAGTCCTGACTTGTGCTCGGTTGTTCTTCTGTAGCTTCTCTCGAATCTCGAGCCTGAGATTCTTCAGCTGGGCAACCTTCAGCTTCCTCAGTGATTGATGCTGACTGAGGATTTTCTTCTTCAGGGTCTGGTACTCTTTTGGTGTGGCTTACATGAATCCAATTAGGAAATCCTGCACACTTCACAGCGGTGTTTGTAACCAATATGATCTGACAAGGTTCGCTCCACCTGGGTGATAGACACGTCTCTCTGGTGTGATTCTTCACTACCACCCAGTCACCAGGATTCAGATCATGTTCTTGTTCAGGCTGCCTTGAAACTGCGTCTTCTCCGACCTGATGAGAGACAGAACGCACTAGGTCAGCCAATCCTTTGCAATAATCCAGAACCATATCATCAGATATATTCAGCAGTTTGTTTATGGGAACATGTGCTTGTCTCATTGCTCTTCCCATCATTATCTCGTGTGGGCTCAATCCCGTATTTCTATCAGGAATGCTTCTGAGTCCCATTAAGACGAGTGGCAATGCATCCGGCCACTCCAATGATGTTGATGCACACATTTTTCCCAGTCTGGATTTTATAGTGCCATTCAATTGTTCAACCACTCCAGAAGCCTCTGGACGATATGCACAATGCAATTTTTGTTCAATTTGGAATGCTTCACAGATTATTTGAATCACTTCACTGTTAAAATGTTTTCCTCTATCTGATTCCAAAGTTACTGGGAAACCAAACCTAGGAATGAGTTCTCGTAGTAACAGCTTTGCGACTGTAATGCTGTCACTCCTCCTGGTAGGGTAAGCCTCCACCCACTTTGAAAACAGACATACTATGACTGGCACATATTTCAACCCTCTGCATGTTGGTAACTGTATAAAGTCGAACTGTAGTCTTATAAATGGCCCTTCTGCTTTTCCAATTTTCCCAAACCCAATTATTGTTTTTCTTCCTGGATTATGCATCTGGTAAGTCAAACATCTCTGGCAAAGGCTCTCTGCTACAGCCCTGAACGTGGGATTGTACCAGTTCTGTCTGAAAAGCCTAATCATTGCATCTCTCCCTATATGTGTGTCTCCATGATACATCCTGGCCATTTGAGAGAGCAGACAGTCAGGCATGACTGGTCTGCCATCAGCACAAATCCACACTTCATCATCTCCCCTTTGGGAACAACCCACTTTGATCCATGTTTTCTTCTCACTTTCATCAGCACCATCTTGTAATCTTCTAACCTCATTCCATGTTTCAGGTGGCATATACAGCATAAGTTGGCAACTGATTCCCATTCTTTCCACCCTTTTATTGACTGACAATCTATTCCCGGCACAATGTTGAGCCACAAGATCTGCATATCTGTTGCCGACTACCACCCAGTCATCTCCTGACTGGTGTGCGGCACATTTCACCACAGCCAATTCTTTTGGTGATTGTATTGCCTCCAGCAATTCCCTTACAAATTTTCCATTTTTAATGGGGGATCCTGAAGAAGTCATGAAATCCCTCTGCATCCATAGTTGGCCAAAATCATGCACAACCCCGTAACCATATTGACTATCTGTGAATATAGTTACTTTTTGATTCCTCCCAATTTTGCAAGCTTTTATCAAAGCAATCAATTCAGCTACTTGTGCAGATTTTACTCCTGCTAAATAGGATGCTTCGACTATTCCAGTTAATTCACATACTGCATATGCTGCAGTCAATTTACCATCTTCATGCCTCTGGCATGAACCATCAACAAACAGCTCCCTGTCTGGCTTTCTAAGGGGCTGTTCTTCAATGTCTGGACGTGGTTTCGTGCATAATTCTGTGACTTGTAAACAATCATGTTCTTCTTCGTCATTTTTAATTTCCTCATGATACCGGTCTGGTAGTAAGGTAGCGGGATTTACTATGGTACACCTCACTATGTTCACATTTTCAGCTCCCATTATTATTCTCTCATATTTGGTCAGCCGACTAGGAGTAAGATGCTGAGTTCGAGTTCTTGTCAACAGAATCACAACCGCATGTGGAACAAACACCTTTACTGAGTGTCCCATTACAATTGACTCACTTTGTTCAATGCTTAGACAGGTAGCCGCTACTGCTTTTAAGCAGCCTGGCAATGCGGCTGCCACTGGATCCAATGTAGCAGAAAAATATGCTATAGGACGTCTGTCCAAACCATGTTTCTGGGTTAGGACTGAAAGTGCACAATTTTCTCTTTCGTGACAGAACAATGCAAAGCTTCTCTTATAGTCAGGCATGCCTAGGGCCGGTGCTGAGCACAAAGCATTTCTCAATTTTACAAAGGCTCCTACACTCTCATCATCCCATTCAACTGGGTCCTTGGCTTTCTTTTTTGTCATTTGAATTAGGGGCTTCGCTAACAAGGAAAATCCTAGTATCCATTGGCGACAGTAACCTACTATTCCTAGGAACATTCTCACTTCTCTTTGGGTTACAGGCATTTGCATTTTCTTAATCAACTGTACTCTTTCCGATATTATTCTCCTTTTCCCCCTCTCAATTTGGTGTCCCAGATACTTAACTGCTGTTGTACAGAACTGCAACTTTTCTGGTGAGACTTTGTCCTTCAGCCAAATGATTCAATAGTGCTATGGCATCAACAACACAGTCCTCTCTGGTGTTTGATGCCACCAGTAAGTCGTCGATATATTGGACTAAAACTGAGCTTCCTGGCATCACTAGCTTCTCTAGGCACTTTTTCAATAATTGATTAAAAATAGAAGGACTTTCCGTGTACCCCTGAGGAACACGATTCCATACATAGACTTTGTTTTCAAATTTAAATGAAAATAGATACTGGCTGTCTGGGTGCAATGGTATTGAAAAGAACGCTTGGCATAAATCAATCACTGTGAACCATCCTGCACTCCAAGGTATTTGATATAGGATTACTGCAGGATTTGGCACTATAGGACAACAAGGTTCCACGATCTTATTTATTTTGCGCAGGTCCTCAACAATCCTATATTTTCCGCTAGGTTTCTTTAAACCCATTATTGGTGAATTACATGGACTACTCATCACTTCTCTTAGTATGTTTTGTTCTACCATTCGATTTATTTCTTCAATGACTCCTATCTTTACTTCTGCACTCATTTTGTACTGTCTGGTATTTGGGAAAATCGCACCTTCTTTTACAGTAATTTTAACTGGGTCTATTTTGGCCATAAGTCCTACTTCCTTTCCTGTGAAATCCCATACTATGGGGTTTACTGTAGTTTTTAATTCTTCTGGCAGCTCATCTTTTGTTATTAACGAAAACATCTCATCTACCTCTGTACCTTGTTTTGCAATCATAAACTTATATACATGATCTTCATCTGGGGTCTGAACTGCCACACCATCCGGTGTGTAGAAAATTGTGCAATTCATTTTGCACAGCAAATCACGGCCTAATAAATTTACTGGACTAGAATCACACACTACAAATTGATGCATTTCTCTGAAATTTCCAATTTTAACTTCCATTGGTTCTGTAAGAGGTGTTCTAATCTTTCTATTAGCTACTCCCACTACTTGGATAGCTTCTCCAGAGAGAGGAAGGTCTGGAATGTCTGCTGTTCTCACAGTAGACCGGGTAGCACCAGTGTCCAAAAGAAAAGTAATATCATTACCTTTTACACTCCCTTCAATATATGGACCTGACTGATCTACCGGTAAGGATGCGCCAAGTACGCACTCCTTCTCCCCCTCTCCCAGGCACCGTCATGAACTGTATTGACAGAAATCGTCCTGTAAAAGAAACTGTGATGTTACATAATCATTCTTACCACTTCCTCCTTGATATCCGACGTCTGTACTGTGTTTTGCTCTGTTTACATTACCCTGAATTGGTGCAGGTGGCAACTGACTCTGAGGGTTTACACCCTGCTGTGAGTCATTTTGCATCTGTGGATTTAAATTTTGATTTGGGCCATTATTATTCCGAATCTTTTTACATTCATCCTTCCAATGCCCCAATTTTCCGCATCCATGACAAGGACATTTCTTTTTAGCTTCTTCTCTACTCATTCGTCCTCTCACTTTTCCACCATTCCCAGTATCGTCATTCGTTCCAGAATCCTTTCCTTGATTTTCACTTGGATTTTCCAAATTAATTCCCTGTTTCTGAGCCATTTTCACTTGTGCCCACATCACTTTTTCCTGCAATTTCTTGTGTCTATCCTCAATATCGTCTCCACAATATTTCGCATATTTCAGAATCTCATCTATGGGTTTCCCCTGCCAACACGTGCTGTTGTGTTGTACTAATCATCTGACAGATTTCTGGCTTTAGACCATAAACAAATCGATACACAAACTGACTCATGTTCTTGTCTCCGATGTCCTCAAATCCACTATATTGCTTGAATACCTGCAATAAACGCTCATAATAGGCATGTACCGATTCACTAGCTTCTTGGGTGGTTCGGTCTATTTTCACCCAATCTGTTTCTTTCGGTGGTATTTTGCCTTTCAGGTAAGTTATCACCTGCTGATACTTTTTCATTACATCATTTGACGGGGCACCTGTTTTTGGATCTCTAGGATACTCATCACTTGGCCAATCAACTGTAATTTTACAATCTGTCCACAAATCGGCAGGTACCACTATGTCAAACAGACCATCTAAATCTTTCAACAATACCTTTGACACCTTCACAAACCTCTCAACCTGTTTGTACCATTCAATTGGTTTTTCTCTCAACTTTGGGAAATCGTTCGTAAATGACAAAATATCCTGTCTACTCCATGGGACATGTACATAGCCCCCTCCGGGAACTTCTCGCATCGGGTACATTTGATCTGTCTTCCCTGTTTCTTTCATCACATATTCAGAGGCTGTTCTACTGGATCGTGCCTCTTCCTTTTTCTTTGCCCATCGAACTCTCCATTTATCTAGGTCTCCCCATTTTTGCAAGACTGTCATTAACTCTTTTACTTGTAACTTTCTTCCAGAAGCGTTCATATTTTCTAAATCTTTGTCTGAAAAATCTGCTCTATAGGGTTTCTGCAACACCTTTGATCTCCCTATTTCAATTCCCATCTGCAAAGCCAAATCTGATAATTTTTCATGAAATAATTTTACATTTCTGGTGATACTTCTGCATATGAACAATAATTCTTCTTCATTGTAAGCATTTAGGCGATCTAGCCCCACATTTCCTGCTATTATTTCTTCTAATTCAACTTTTAATTTATAAATGTCCATGATCTTTGGAGGTGTACACTGTTGATCTGATCCTTGTGCCCACCTTTCTAAGTCTTCTGGACTAACTACAGTGACACTTTTGCTCCTGATGAAGTTATCAAGTTTACCTCTTTTGAGCACCCAGGTGTAGTTCTTCTGGGAGTACTATTGACAGAATCCCGAATTGGTAAATCCATCAATGATATCGTAGATTCACAATCCCTAAAATGATCCTCAACCATTACTGTTGCTTCAGGTTTAGGAATATTCACAGGAGTAGGCATAACTAACGATGGAGGACAGTTTCCCTGGCTACCATATAGTGGAACTACTGGACCAATTGTTACAGGTATGGTCAAAGAATCAGGATGCACCTTTATCTGTGTTATCTTCTGTATTAATTCTGCTCTTGTCTTTTCTATGGCTTCTTTTTCTTTGTCGTGAAGTATCCTGCTGGGGGTGTAATCATGCACTACCTGTGGTACTAATGGAGTTTTTAACAATGGGGCACTTGGGGTGCATCCACTTGTCCCTTCCTGATATGGTGGGGATTCCTTAATATTTCTTCTATAAATTCATCTTCGGAATCTCCATTTCTCATTAAATGTTTTGTCTTTCCTGTGCATTTGCTTCCTAATTTTTCTTCTGCTGTTAACAATGGATATAAGCCTTCTGTAAGCATTGCCCTCCTCCATTGTTTCATCTGACCGTCCCTAGACTCATGTTGATATCTGGGAAAAAATCCTCGATAACCCCTATTACTCCTGGATCGGTCACGCTCAAATGCCTCGGTTTCCCATTCCTCTAAGGCTTCGTATTGAGTTAATCTAGGTCTGGGTTCCAAATCGTTCATTCTCAATCTCAAATTTTGAAGAATTCTTCCATTAAAGGTACCATTCTCGGGAAATGCTAATATCCCATCATTTTTGGTATATTCTATCCAATTCTCTATCCATACACAAGTATGATAACCTCTCTCCATCATCATGAATGAAGTGGGCGTTTTAGCTGGTGGAATAATAATTCCTTCCCTAGTTTTGATTGGTTTATCCTTTTTAAAATAGTTCTTAATCTTTTGCAGAAAGGACATTTTTCTCTTTTCTACGTACATCTTGGGCAAATCTTGATGTATAAAATTATATTCTGCAAAACCCAAGAATCTCCTATCCGGACGAGTTCCTGTTAAAGTCGGATCGCGTTCTAACATGCAATCTTTATCCACTAAGATTTTAACTTCTAAAATATCAGCCAATCAAGTGTCTGCTAACTTTTATTTCTGAACCAATCCTAACGCGGCCTTTCGGTGACGTTTGTCTGTCAACCCCTCCTTTACAATCTGCGCTTCTCTGTCCCTCGCTGTTTCAACCAATCCCAGCGCGGTACCTGTGACGTCAGTACTGCTCCTGACTACTGACCCCTCCTTTACAAGAGTCGTTCCACACCCTCTGATTCAACCAATCCCAGCGCGGCGTTTGTGACTTCAGTTCCCTCTCCGGTAGCTGACCCTCCCTTTACAAAATCTTACGCAAACTTTATTTTCTCTATAAAATTTTAATTAAATTTCAGTAACAACATAAAACATTCGCTATCGTGCCAGTTTCTCTAAAATAGAAAAGATAATTTTCTCTCACACTTAGTAAAACCTTTCCGTTTACTAAACATACACTACGAGTAAAACCCTTCCGCTTACTCTTCACACGAGCTCTAAAAGTACCTGTTACTTCTCCAATGTGACCCTTTCTAGGTGATATAACATCAAATTTTCACCAGCGTACTCCTTTGTTATCACTCACACGTATATATTCCCTAACCAGTACTGATAGTCCTGCTTAACTTTTCAGTACTATTTCTGCCTGACAGATAACCTCACTGCAGTATGGCTTCCACTTACCATCCACTATTCAATTTTCCCCGTGGATTCTAGACAACATAAAACAAACTTTGAATACACGGATGTTAGTTCATAAAAAATAAAATTCTCATTACCCAATTAACAAAGAGTAACCATCTTCTGATTACCAGAAAACTGATGCAGCGCGATATTAGCAAACAGCATTCATACATTAGATACTCACTTGGTCCCATACATTCATACCAAGCTAATACTTACGCTGGGGTCATCAGTTGTTACTCTTTATCAAATCCCTGCTACCAATTACCTTCCGATTGAAGAGTAATGACTTACCAATGAATCCTTTGCTAATTGGGAAGTTTAAAATGAGTGACATTCCTTATAGTACATATTCCTGAAATAACCACTGAGTCAGGAAGTTTTAAAATGTTTATCTAAAGATTTAGCAGAGTAAATTACAGAAAACACATGGTACTTAATCGCATATCACGGATGAAGCAGAGAAAAAATAATTATTGATTTAATGACGGTCCCTCAGAAAGGAGAAGATAGAGACAGCAGCGCAACTAAAGGTTGCATTTATATTTACCTAAATGCGAGAACCAAACCCCTTGGCCAAGGAGTTGGAAAGATTAGGACCCAGGAAGGATGAAGAGCAAAGACCTCCTCCAGGATCAGGACAGGACCGGTAACCTCTCTGCAACGACGCCTGCGTCGTTCCCCTCTCTGATACTCGACTTCTCCTCGCTTCTCCCGTGCCTTTCTTCTAATGGACTCCACCGCCCCCTCCTCAGGACCTCTCTGGACAGCAGTTCAGTCTGCAATCGATCAGCTTGACGGTCTGGAGATAGAAGCTTCTACGCTTGTTCTCTCTGGTCCTCTGCTCTCTTGCAGCATCTCCTTCCAACTAATTAGCTAATTCTATATCTATTAAACCCTTCTATACCCATGTACCTCCCCTTAATGTTGCTAAGATATGGGACCACTACTTCTGATTGGACAGGGACAGGGGTTGATCCTCACACCATATTGATTTGGCTTTATTTCTGAAGACCTTTGTTTTTAAACTACCGCCCATTAAATTTAATACATTGGCTTTATTTCCCACCCGTCTCACGACAACGTTTATTCAATTTCCATATACATAGTTGCAAGTTAGGCAGGAACACACGAATACATCAATATCGGCCATTAGGTCGTGGCCTTGGACGACGTCCAGGTTGACTTCATCCTTTTTCCTTCTGGGCAGTCTTTCATAGAGCATGCGCGGAACCAACGTCATACGAGTTTTCAGTTCACCAACCCCAGGCCCAAGTTTACGAACTAATAAAAGTCAAAGAAGAGAATATTAAAATCACAAATAATATGTTTCACTGTTTACCCATTCTCTCTACTCTATCCCTATTTACTTATAAATCTATTCCGCATTAGTAGCGTTAAGAAAACGACAATTTAATAATAATGAAAGAGCAAGCTGAAGCATGTGAAAACATCAAGCAGCCATTTTAATGCACACTGCGCAGAAGCAGAAATTTCCCACCAAGCAAAGAAAGACATCACACCACGTGATATGGTTGAGACATGCGCAGTAAAGTTCCCGCGCTTTAGCGGCCATTTTAGAAAAAGACAAGCGTTACTTGTTAGTTAGAACACATAGGCAAGCTTCCTTGCTATTTCATGTAGTGAATGCAAAGTTAATATAACAATACAAGATTAATAATTTAATACTGTGAGGAGATTGCATTCGAGCAAGTCTCATTTGTGAGTCCTTGCTCCATCACACCCATCTCTCTCCTCCCCTTCGCGGCCAAAGTCACAGAAAAGATCGTCAACGTCCAACTAACGAAATTCATAGAAGAGAACTCCATCCTCGACCCCTCCCAATCCGGATTCCGCAGCAACCACAGCACCGAGATCTCCCTACTCGCTGCCACAGATGACATCCGCATGCTCCTCGACCAAGGACACACCGCGGCCCTGATCCTGCTAGACCTCTCTGCGGCCTTTGACACCGTCTCCTGCTGCACTCTCACCGCCAGAGTCCACGACGCCCTCGACTGGCTCCGCTCCTTCCTCACCGGCAGAACCCAAAGAATCAGACTTCGTCCCTTTCTCTCCGAACCCACAGAGATCAGCTGCGGAGTACCCCAAGGATCATCGCTCAGCCCCACGCTCTTTAACATCTACATGGCCCCCCTCGCCGCGATCGTCAGGCAGCATGTACTCAGCATAGTCTCCTGCGCCGAAGACACCTAGCTCATCCTCTCCCTCACGAAGGACCACCTCACCACCAGACTCCGCTTCCAGGAAGGAATGAAGGACGTCGCAACCTGGATGAGCAGCAGCTGCCTGAAGCTCAACTCGGAGAAGACCGAAGTACTCGGACCCTCCCATTCTGCATGGGACAACACCTGGTGGCCCACCGCCCTCGGCAGCCCTCCCACACCCACGGACCACGCCCGGAACCTCGGCATCATACTAGACTCCTCCCTCTCCATGACCCGACAGATCAACGCCGTTGCCTCCACCTGCTTCAACACCCTCCGCATCCTTCGCAAGACCTTCAAATGGATCCCCCCCCCGAATCAAGAAAGGCCATCACCCACGTACTCATAACCAGCAGGTTAGACTACGGAAACGTCCTCTACGTCAGGATCAACAAATCTCTGCTCTGCAAGCTCCAGACCATACAGAACACCGCAGCCAGACTCTTCCTCGGTGTCCCCCGACATGAACACATCACCCGACACCTACGAGACCTCCACTGGCTCCCCGTCGAGAAGAAAGTAACTTTCAAGATACTCACCCACGCATACAAATGCCTCCACAACATCGGACTCCAATATCTCAACGAAAGAATCGCTTTCCACGTACCCAAGAGAAACCTCTGATCCGCCGACCTCGCCGAAACCCCGCGCGCTTCTGCAGAGCCAGAACAGGTGGAAGAGCCTTCTCCTACGTCGCAGCAAAGACCTGGAACGAGCTCCCGATCAACGTCGGACACGCACCCACTCTGCACAGCTTCAGGAAGACCCTCAAGACCTGGCTCTTCGACCAACCGGAGCTGCCCCCGACCCCCACCAGCGCCTTGAAACACTCACGGGTGAGTAGCACGCCTCACAATTCCCTGATTGATTGATTGACCCATCTAAGGTGGCTGATAAGACTCCACTATCAAAGGGCCGTTGCAGTGAGTATTACCACGTCGGCTTCTCTTTTTGTGTCTATTAGTGCATCTCTGGAAACCAAACTTTGCTATTGGTCTGCAAACTCTTGATAAGAGACCGCAAGATGCAAGATAGACATCACAGCACTCCCGGACACTGACATAATGGATGTCATTTTTGACCTACTGGAGCAAAGGACAAAATGCTGACTGACAAAATAGGTCATTTTTGATATATAGGGGCACCCATAGCTGATTTTGACAGAAAATGGGGTCCGGGTACTAGGCTTAGCACTCCATGAAAGGGCTTCATATTTAATGAGTCCCCTAACAGAGCCTATGACGTTTAAGCAAACATATGTGACAGTAGTTTCTTAATTTGCAATAGACCCCATTGTTTGCAAAATTTACTTGGGCTAGAATAGGTTGGGCTCACTTACTTCACTGACTGTAATTCAGGGCAAGTATTGCACCCAACCACTTTCAAAGATCACCAGCCACCACTGCAAGAACAGAAGATAAAAAATATTTGTATGCCTATTAGTTACTTTCTTCAGCTTTTCCTATGGCATGGATATTACGCTTCAGATTTCTTAAAATAAACTCAGCAGTGCAAGGCACACTCTTCTGATCAAATACAAACAAAAAATAACTAGATGTAAAAAAAGACATTTTTAAACAAGTTGTTGAAAAAAAAAATGTTTTATTAGAATACCTAAAAATTACATTTTTGAATAAAAACTTTACCTCTGCTTCACATGAGGGATAGTGCCTTGCAAATGATCATATATCCAAATCTAATAGTAGTAAGGAATAATTTAAGCCAATAACAGTTCATATTCAATATATGGTCTATATAAATTTAGATGTGGACATAACTGCTATTTATTTTTCCAAACACCACATCCCCATTTGATATATCAATATATTGCCTATGGCAGTATATGCCAGGGGAACTATTAAATCATGCCAGTTTGTGATACAAATAATATCTGTATCCAGCGCTACCCTTTGTGTAGTGGGACTGCATCCTCTTCAGAAGAACATTTAATTTGTTTATGTGCTGCAAAGAGAATAAGTAATGTTCCCTGGCATATCATGCCAGCACCCGAATATAGGTGAAATCTAAAATTTACATTTCTTTGTGTTGGCTGTCCTATTAGTCATTCAGTTATTGTGAACTTAAGCTTTGTCAATTATTTTGATGCCATCAGGGTTAAAGTCATGTAACATTACTTCTTGGGAAGATTCAGTTCAATGGTCATGTAATGTCACTTCCTAGCATTTCTGTTCATCGGCGTCCATGGAAGTAAGCAGAGGTATCCAATGTATCTCATAATGCCATTTGGTAGAGGAAGAATCTACCTGTTACTTAGCACTGGTAGCTTTTTCTTGAGCTGTATGTCTGCATATAGATCCACATTAGTATCTTTACCAGTTGTAACTGGGTTGATCGTGGCTTTTTGTTCCAGAAGCCTGCAAAAACATAAAACAGTATCAGAAGAGAAGGCCTTGAATCTTGATAGTCAGGCTTTTGAATGCACAGGCAGGAAGCCTGTGCCAACGAAAGTGATAAAAATACTTGTCCCAAAAGGTGTGGATTGTCTTGCAATCGAGGAGACTATGCACACCACTGTTGGGCATTGCTCAGAACCGAACATTTACTGGTGACTGCTTTCCTGGAGTTTGAGCCAACGCTCAATTCTTGGAACGGCTTGCCCCTGTGGGAGAAGAGGAAATGTCAGAACTTAAAGCAGTTAAGAATAAAAACACGAATCATAACTACCAACAAACACTATGTAATGCAGGACTCAAAATCTAAAATCACATTATTCGCCACACTATGCATTGAAATTCATTAATATAGATATTAAATTCAACAAATAATGCAATGAAAAACATAGAGTTCCAGTCAAAATAGTTAAGAGTTAATACAAAATATGAAAAAGAGAAATTAGATTTCATCTACTTTTTTGTATCATCTGACTCTGATAAAACATTATAGGTTTTATCGGAAGAGCTAGACGTTCTCTTAGGGAGAGGATCCACAATTCTCTGGAAAAATGCTGCACATGATACAGATGTCTATTGATCCCTGTGAGGATGATTCAAGCCAGTCATCACAAGAGCAAGTAGATGCCTGCACCATTCCTGGGCCGGAAGTAAGATCTAGGAGTGACATATCTTGCCTGGTTCGTGAAGCTGCTTGTCTGCATTGAACTGGAGAGCTTTCAAGCTATCCATAATTTTTTTCCCCCCATTAAGTTGCCATTTTCTGTCAGCCGTCAAGTTCAGTTCCCGTTTGAGATAGAAGCCCTGGGATTCATTGGATGCAAGAGCACCCTGAATGCCATTACAATTTTTTTTTTTAATGCACTCTTAAAGTTGACTATGGCTAAGGGGTAGGCCTGGGCGAAGTACTACGCTACGCTCGCGTAGTTTGCGAAGTTTGCGCTACTTTGCACTACGCGAATTGCACGTAGCACAGTGCAAACACGCGTAGCGGTCATTTTTTGCTTGCTCGCGGTCCTCAACGTCAAGTTGGCGACCGCGAGCAAGCAAAATGACATCCCGGCGAGACTTTCCTCGTTCGCGATCAGCAACATCAAGTTGCCGACCGCGAGCGTGGAAAATAAACCTCCCGGCGAGATTCTCAACGCGGGGAGGTCAGGTTTCTCATTGCGAGTGGTCGCGTATGCTCGCGACCGCTCGCGATGAGAAACTACCAGTCCGCGTTGAGAAAGCTGCCTCTCGAGTAGAAATCTACTCTAGCGGCAGAAAACGACCGCTTGCACTGTGCAAGATGCCGTTTGCAATGATTGCACAGTGCGGACAAGCATCCGGCACTGTGCAATCAGTGCGAACAGCATTTTGCACAGTGCACTACGCAGTTCGCGTAGCTATACGTAGCTTGCGTAGTGCGAAGTGCACTTCGCGTAGCTTCGCGTGGCGCTACTATGCGAACTACGCCCAGCCTTACTAAGCGGTGTCATACCAGTTGCTGAATCACTACCATATCTGCCCCCAATGAAAAACAGTAATACCAGTCGGGTCCTTAATTGGTCTTGAAAATGGAACTGGGGACTGAATGTCTGGTAGCTATCAAACTGAACAGCGATACCTTTGACACCCTAAAAAGTTTACTTTTGTTGTTAGTGTGGTGGGCTTTTTTTAGTGAGAAACTTAGCCATTGGGACTTCAGCCCACTGAGTTGTACAGTGTTAAGCCATAGATGAAAGATGGCTGGCAAGACAAATCATAGCAAATTTGCTCCATTGTATTATTTTTGTCTGGTGCCTTTGACTAATTAACTGAGATGTTATTAAACATTGTAGTAAAGGCCGAGGGTGCCAAGGTGTGCGGATGTCCTTTGAGCACAGCTGAATGAAGCCCCATTGGATAACATTAGATAAAAGAGAAATGTAATTGGAAATGAAGCACTTATTGTGAAAATGCCTGAAAAGTGTTTTATTATAGCCCCCGGATGGTACCTTTTAGATTTTCTTTCTGTAATTGGTCCTTTTACTTACAAGAAATTAAATGTTCTGACTGGATCTCTACTCAGATTTACAAAGCTGAATGCATGGTCTTCTATCTCCCTGCAATATCCCACTCTAAATCCCTCTCCCCCGTTTTTCCCACTCTGATACTATCTCTAGCATGCCAATTGCTTCCAAATTCTTATCTGCAAAATAATTTAAATTAAAAAAATTAAAAAGCCCTAGCCAGATCTTGCCTTTTAAATTTAATGTATTGTGTATTTCATGTTTTGTGTCATGGTGTGTTTCAGTTTCTAGCCCCCATCGGTAGTAAGCCATGACTGTGCTAACTCTGGAGAGTCAGGTGCACAAAAGAAGTAACTTGGCATGTGGTCGGTTTTCCGAACACCCTTCTCTCAAAGGCACTTTGGCTGTCCTTATCACAAGTATTGCCACTGTCCTTTGAAACAAAGGAACCAGAACCTACTGCAAGCTCTCAGCACCACCTCTTTAGTCTTAGAATTTCATGTTCTAGCAAAGTTGAATATTCAAGGCATAATCTTGGAGGGTGTTGGTGGGGGTATAATGGCTAAATTAGGGAGAACATGTATCCCTCACAATAACTGTAAAGCATTGTTGTTCGTTTTTTTTTTTTTTTTGTTAAACTTTTTTTTATTTAATTTTAAACAATAAATGCCATATTACATGGTAATACATACCATCGTCCCAGCTGTATACAGCTGTCAGAAATCTATTTACGTGTACAGAATATTGTGGTTGATACAAGTCTTATTTGTCTCAGGGAGTTATATAAGGACTACCAATACATTGCATTCAACAGTTACAGCTTTAACTAACCCCACCCATTCCTCCCTAACCCCCCCTCCCCAGAACCGCTCCCTTTTAACGAGAACTACTCTCCTACTATCGTTCGTGGCCAGCAATCAGGGAAGTCTTGAGAGAAAACTCAAACTTTGTGCGAACAAAAACAAAGAAAAACAGGGAAAAGAAGAAATGAAGAAAAATGAGAGAAAAAATACTCCAGGACTGGACCCATCCGACCCAATCCAATTAAGATCCTGGGTGACTAGGTGATGTGAAACGAGGCCTACGATGTGCTCTGGTGTGGAGTGTTACTCTATTTAGAGTTGGAACAGGTGTAATGCTCTAACCCTCGGGGAGCAGGTAGTTAGCGGTATGTCGGTTGACGGGTAACTAACCAGGGGGCCCCAGGCATATTCGAAATTTTTTAAATGTCACTCATACGTTCCATGGTTAGTGCTCTTCATAGGCGCGCTTGCCATTGCGTCATGGCCGGAACGTCTTTCTTTTTCCAGGCTGCGGCCAGAGTTGTTTTGGCCGCTCCCAGACACAGCCACATGATTGCTTGATCCGCCGTGGTCTGGTACATCAGACCCGGGTCTCGAAGCCCCAGAAGCGCAAATTCAGGAGAGTCCGGAATGGGGTATCTTAGTATTTCTTTTATGTGAGCTAGAATTTCGGTCCAAAAAGGGCGAATTGTCGGGCAGTCCCACCATATGTGGCGGAAATCTCCTAGAAGGCTGCAACCTCTCCAGCACAGGTCTGTTGTGATAGGGAATATCTTCTTAAGTTTAGTGGGGTACATGTACCAGTCATAAAGCACCTTGTATTGTGCTTCTCGCTGGGCCAATGAACGGTTGTGACGCCGTATGTCCCTCCATAAAGCTTTCCATTGAGTCTCAGTCATGACCAAGCGTTCGTTCCCAAAAGTCAAGATAGCTTGGCCGCGGGGCTGGCAAGGTACGGAGTAGTAGGGAGTAGAGGAAGGAAATAGCCCCTTTCACTGTGTCCGCCCCTTTTAAAAAGCGCTCTATTGGTTTAAGGTCTCTCGTCGCCCCTTCCCTGATCTCGGTTTGTAGGGCCCAGTGACATAGTTGGAGATAGTGAAAATATTCTGACTTGGGCAAATTGAAGTCTCTCTGACAATGTTCAAATGTTAAAATATCCCAGTTATGGAATATATGCTCAAGAGTGAGGCAGCCGCCCTCCCTCCACGCGTCAAAGGGACCCGGCTTTAGTGCGGGAGGGAATGCCGGATTATAATGTATGGGTGTGAATGGTGAGGGGAACGTCGTCTAGTCAGTCTGTCTTAGTATGTCGTCCCAGATTTGAAGGGTCGTTCTAATGGGGGTGCTGATATATGCATTAGCTGGTCAATTCGTTTTTGGCTTCCAAAGGAGGTCCCATATCGCCCGACCCGTTATCGCCCGGTCCATATGCAGCCAGTGTTTGTCTGACTCGCGTTGGGACCATTCGACTATGACTCGAAGTTGCGCTGCTTTATAATAGTCAGATCCGGCATCGCTAGGCCTTCTTCGTCTGAAGGTTTTCGTAAGAGGTGGAATGGGAGTCTCTGCCTCTTATTTTGCCAGATGAATGTTTTAAGCATTATATGTGCTCTGTGTAGGAAGTTTTTCTCAAGACTGATGGGGAGGCTCTGAAATAAGTGCAAGAACGTCGGCAGGATCACCATCTTAATGGTGTGTAGTCTGCCGATACAGGAAAGGTAAAGTGACGACCTGCTGCTAATTTTAAATTGATCTTTTAGCTGAAGCTGAATTTTGAACTTTGTTTTGTATATGAACTGGCAGCTACTAAACGTCCTTTGTACATCCTAGGATATGCTCTGCTACTTTAATCCTTATGCTGCTAATTCTAAATGCTATTTTCTGTCAGAAATGGCTCTGTGCTGCTGCCCAAATCATTGAAAAATCTTCTCCAAGCACTGAGGTTTTGTATATTATTTTTTAACTTAAATATACCTGCTATTGACCAATACGGTTCTACAGTAGAGTTCTAGGGCTCTTTCTGTTGTGTGCTAAATGGTTTTATTGTTGAACTTCTTAAGTATTTTGCGTACTGAGACAACTGACAATATTGACTGATGTTATTTAAAGGAATTTTAGCCTTGCTAACGCAGGTCTCTGATAATTTTATTATGGCCCGTGGATTGAGTTCTGTTATGTTTTTATTACTTGTAATAATATGCATGTACTTTTATGTGGACCTCTTAGGAGTTCCAAATCTTTAATAAAATATTGAATTGAATTGACCAGCGCTTAAGGTCGGTTTGGAGCTGGCTAAGAAGTGGAGGATAGTTAGCAGCAAACAGACTTGATATTTTGGGGGTTAGTTTGATCCCTAGATAGGTCAGTTACCTTCTTTGCCCATTGAAATGGTGTAGATGCCACCAGATTGCTTAGTTTGGCTTCCGGCATCGTTAGATTGAGAAGGAAAGACTTAAAGAGATTAATTTTGAGACCTGCTACCTGCTCCAATCGGGCCAACTCCCTTTGTAGTGATGTCAGAGATCGTTGGGGGTCCGCCAAGGTCAGCAAGACATCATCAGCGAACAAAGATATCTTATGTTCGTCAGGTCCAAAGGGCACTCCTCTGATCTCAGGGGACTCTCGAACGGTTGCAGCTAAGGGTTCAATGCTGAGCGCAAAGAGGAGTGGGGACAGTGGGCAGCCCTGCCTCATTCCCCTCCCCAGAAAGAAAGAGTCAGAGGTCACCCCATTAACCATGATTCTGGCACATGGAGCCGCGAAATTAGCCCGTATCATGTTGATGAATGTGTCACAGAATCTGAACCTGTGGAGGACTTGGAAAAGGAAGGACCAGTCAAACGCCTTCTCGGCATCTAAACCCAAGAGTACTGCGGGAATCTGTTTTTTGGTGGCTTTTTCTATCAAGTGGATCACTCTGCGCACGTTATCGTGAGTTTGTCTGCCCTTAATAAAACCGGATTGGTCCGGATGTATTAGCTCTGGCATCATATTATCTAGCCGAGAAGCCAGTATTTTGGAATACAATTTGGCATCTAGGTTGAGAAGTGCTATGGGACGGTGTGATCCACAAAGCTGTGGGTCCTTTCCCGCCTTTGGGATCACAGTGATGAATGCTTCGCTCATGGTGCGTGTCACCTGTTTAGAGGTCGCAATGTGATTAAAAAGCGTGGTTAGTTGGGGAATAAGTTCTGCGCTGAAAGTTTTGTAAAATTGCGCTGTCAGTCCATCCAACCCTGGAGCCTTGTGTAGCTTGAGGGTCTTGATGGCCTGTTGCACCTCCTCTTCTGATATGGGTTCTCCAAGTTGTTCGTTCTGGGTAGCCGTTACCTGCGGGAGCTTCACTGTACTTGGGTAACTTGTTTGTGATTGGGGGCTGGGGTGGTCAGTTGTGTATAATGTGTCATAAAAATTCCTAAAAATACGAGCCTTCCCTGTCTTTTCTCGAATCTGTGTGCCTGTAGGGTCTTTTATACTTTCAATATAGTCTCTTTCCCTCCTTACTCTCAGTTGTCTCGCTAAATGTGCCCCTACTTTGTTGCCCTGAGCATAGGACGTCTGTTGAAGGCGAAGTAACGTCAACTCAGCCCTATTCGAGTAAATTGCTTGCAGTTTCCCTTTCAGGGCTGTGACTTTTCTCTGAAGTTTAAGTGTGGAATTGGCCTAGTGTGCGCGTTCTGCAATTTTCAATTCCCCCTCTAAAAGAAGTCGCTCTGTCGTCCTCTCTTTGTTGAGTGCGGACATGAGTCGGGCATTGGCCTCTAACTGCAGCGTTAAATGTGTCCCAATTGTTTGCCATAGATGTGTCCCGGGGGTCGTTTATGCTAAAAAAGTCCCTGATGGAGGTACGTAGTGGGTCACGTAAAGTTTTATTGCGGACTAATGCATTTGGAAAGTACCACCTCTTGTATTTAGGTTCTGGGCAATGCCACTCCAAGGATACTGTTATTGGGGCGTGATCAGAGATGATAGGGTGGATAGTGGCCTCTTGAATGTGGTTCTTTAAGGTTTGGCTTATGAACGTGTAATCGAGCCTCTAGTAACTGCGATGGACATGAGAAAAGAAGGTATAGTCTGTATCACCTGGGTGTGCTTCCCTTCACGCGTCCTGTAGGCCCATTTCCTGCATAGCTTGCTTCAGTGCTTTTGGGAAACTCCCTGTGTGGGATTTATGTGGGTTTGAGCTATCCGTCCCCGAGTGCCAAGTGAGGTTAAAGTCCCCCATGAGGATGATATCTCCAGTAGCAAAGCCCCCCAACAGAGACAGAGTGTTGTGAAGGAACCTCGCCTGGTTAGTGTTGGGTGCGCATATAGACGCGATTGTACATTGTCGACCCCGAAGGCGCCCTTTCACCATTAGAACCCTGCCCTCCTTGTCAGTTTTATAATCTTCTGGCTGGAATTTGAGCGAAGAGTGAAACAGGAGAGCGACTCCGTTATGTTTTGTGGAGGAGGAGGATTTGTAAATCAGTGGGTATGACTTATGCTTTAATCTATGGTCTTCTGACCGTTTGAGGTGAGTCTCTTGGAGAGCCACCACTTCATAGTGTTGGTCTGTGAGGTATTTCCAGAACTTCTGGCGCTTGGAGGGAGCATTCATACCTCTTACGTTCCAAGACAGTGTGGTAATCACCATATCGGTAGTAGTGAATGGATTATTATCTCGTGATCAAGTCGTACCCTGTATCCCTCCCTCCACCCCTTCCCCCCACCATCCCCCCGGCCTCCACCCACCCCCGCCCCTCCAGGTCGCAGAGTAATATTCCTCTTAAGCCTCTTCCTCCCTCACCTCAGAACCCTCCCTGCCGTCCCCATCACCCAGGGACAAAACTAAAGAGCAAAAAAGAAAAAGATAAAAAACAAACTTGAATAAATTCAACTTTGGGACTTTACGTCCCCAGTCCAGAGTTCCTCCATGGTGTCTGTCCGACACTGTGAGGCGATTTGGACCAATGTCTGCTGCCAAGAGTTCTGTGATGCAGCTATTTGTGTAGACAATCACCGTTCCTCTGTGTCTATTCTGAAGCGCCTGTGTCGTCGGTACGTTCCAGGAGGACAGGGGTAGATGACGTTGGTGTCTAGCTCCATGAAGAGAGCCTGGTTCGATGTTTCTAGTTCCTCACTGTTGATGAGCCACTGCTCATCCATGCTAGTTCTTCGTACGGTGTGAGAACCCTTAAGGTGTTCCTCATATATGGCTCGTCAGGCAGAGTCTTTCAGTTAGGTTCAGGTGTGCCTTGTGTCTTCTTCGTTCTGGAAAGACGGTGGGTGTGCCACAGGTTTATTGCGCCCTTGCCAGTCATGGCGTTGCCCCGGAAACCGTGGGTAGCCGACCCGGGGTCATTGTCTGGGATTGGGATTCCCAGGACGCGAAACTCCTCTTGAGCTTCGTGATATGATGCGCCTTATTTTTATATTCAAAGCTGAGACCGAAGGGGTAGGTCCATCTGTACCTAATATTGTCTTGTCTTAGTTTGTCCGTTACCTGTCTGAGTTGCTGGCGCCGTGCCAGAGTCGTTGGGGCTATGTCTTGGTATAGCTCACATGGGAATCCCTGAAACTTCACTACATCTACTTTCCTGGCGGCTTGTAGTATAGCTTCCCTGGTTTTGAAAGAGTGTAGCTTTGCGAGG